>WEZZ01012253.1:57297-136905 GCA_013400585.1 Chloropsis cyanopogon | reverse complement strand
CCGGGAGCTGCCTCTGCCTGCCCAACGTGGTGGGCAGCGACTGCGGGCAGTGCGCGGCCGGGCACTGGGGCCTGGGCAGCGGGCAGGGCTGCCGGCCCTGTGCCTGCCACCCCCGCGGCTCCCACAGCCCCCACTGCAACCAGGTACCCCCACCCGCTGGGCAGCCTCGGGGTGACTCCTCTTCCTTTCCTTTTCATGTCCCTGTGCTAGCTCTGTTCTTTCCTTTCCTGGCTCCACCTTGCTGCTGTTAGGGGCTCTCGGAGGTTGAGTGCACGGACCAGGGTGTCACAGCCATGGCTTCGTGTCCCCTCACTGGGGACCTGTCAGAGCATCAAACCCACCTGCTGGGTGGCTCCTTTGTCCTGTCCCATCCATAGGAACCGTCACAAAAAGAGCTGTGTGCTCCCCGGTGCATCCCACTCCTATTTTCCTTCTCCTAATTCTTAGAAAACACCACGACAGACTATTCAGGAAAATGAAAGAAGGTGGTAATTATTGAGGCAAGATTAAGTCACTTTAACAAGCCTGATATTTATCAAGGAAGTCCTAATAAGACAGCTTCATACAGGCGAGGGAAGTTAATTACGCTCATTTGTCAATGAAANGGTGCATCCCACTCCTATTTTCCTTCTCCTAATTCTTAGAAAACACCACGACAGACTATTCAGGAAAATGAAAGAAGGTGGTAATTATTGAGGCAAGATTAAGTCACTTTAACAAGCCTGATATTTATCAAGGAAGTCCTAATAAGACAGCTTCATACAGGCGAGGGAAGTTAATTACGCTCATTTGTCAATGAAAAGCATGTGTGCCACTTCAGGCTTAAGAGGCAACTGGGAAAATTAAAGTTAAATGTAAAAAACCCCAAACCATGACAAATTCTAAGAGCCTAAGATAGGTTCCAAATGAGCTCAGCGTGGGGAGGAGACCTGAGATGGCAAAGCAGCTGCTCGTGGGCGATTGCTTTGTGTTTGAAACAAGGCTGAACGCCCTCCTCGTGGTGCTGGGGCTGATTGGAGCCTGTTTGCATCCTGTGCCTGAGCTGCAGCCTGGCACAGACTGAGAGGAGGAAATGGTCCATGTGGGGTTTTGGTGGTCAAGAGCAGCTGGGGGAGAGCTGTGCCAGGGGTGTCCCTGACGTGCTCCCCTCTCAGTTCACAGGACAGTGCCCGTGCAGGGATGGCTTCACAGGACAGACGTGCTCAGCTGTGGGACAGCAGCAGTGCCCACTCAGGCACTACAGAGACGCCCGGGGAGGGTGCACAGGTACTGCTCTGGCTTGGTGCTCGCTGTGTGAGATCACAGATTGTCTGGGGAAAGGAGCAGCTGGCCCGTGTCCTGACATCCCTGTTCCCATTCTGGTTGGCAAGAGAGATTTCCTCTCTGGAACAGCCTCCCAGTTCATCTCCAGTATCCACCAGTGCCCTCCCAGCAGCCTTGGGCGAGTCCTGGGCTGGCCCTGTAGGGTCAGGGGCTGTGCCAGCTCCTGGGGGCTCTTCCTGTGCCACCTTTGTCCCAGCAGCAGCAGGAGGGGATGGATATCAGCTGGGGTTGGGACCTCATTAACCCTAATTAAGGGGCTGATTTTATACAGATGTAAAGTTATTCACCACTGCCTTCTCTCTCCCTCCACCTTTCCCATCCCAGAGTGTGACTGCGACTTCCAGGGCACAGAGGAGGAGGGCTGTGACAGGGCCACGGGCCGGTGCCTGTGCCGCGCCGGGGTCACCGGGCCTCGCTGTGACCAGTGCCAGCGGGGCTACTGCAGCTCCCAGCCCGGCTGCCAGCCGTGCCACCCCTGCTTCCACNCAACCTGCAGCAGGCACAGGGCATCCTGGGCCACCCCGCTGGGGCACAGCAGGGCCTGGCCCAGGTGGGCAGCGCGCTCGCTGCCATCAGGTGAGGGCCGGGTGCTGCCCATGGTGGCACTCTCAGGGCTGCCTGGTGGCACTCCCAGGGCACATCCACATTCCTGGTCCCTGCGTGGGCACAGCCCTGCTGTGGAGGGACTGCAGCCCAGCTCCTCTCTCTGCAAGCCTGCGAGGCCCTGGCATGTCCTCGGCTGTGTCTGGGCTCAGAAGTGCCCCTTTCCAGGTGCTGGCAGTGCCCCAGCACGGATGGCCCTCTCGGCCCTGCTCTCTGTCTGCTTTGCTCTCTACCTAATTCCCATTTTCTCTTTTCTCTCCCAGGGAGCAGGTCCGAGGCATAAATCCCGACCTTCATTTCCTGGATGACACTGCCTCTCTGTCGAGGGAGCTCGAAGCCCTCAACAGCAGCTTGTTTGTCACCAACTCCCAGTACCAGAGCAAGAAGGCCCAGTTTGAAACCAGCCGCAGCACGGACCTGTCAGGTACAGCCCTGCAGCTGCAGCATCTCTTAATCTGCAGTCATCAATTTATCTCAGCGTGACCACCTGGGGTTTCCCCCGGCTTGGTGGCTGAGAAGGGGATTTTAAGCTGCTGTCAGCCCCAGAACACAAACAGATCTCCTCTCCCAGTGAGGGGATGCTTCCCATGCAGCCTGGCCCAGGTTTCAGCCATTTAACCCCAGCCCTGAGTTTAGTCCTTCAGGAGACCTCGAGGTCGCTGAGGGAATGGCTGAAAGGTGTTTGGAATGAAAAGGAGTTTTTGGTGATCCTTGGTGACTAATCCCTGGCTGCACCCTCTCCTGTGCCCGCATCCAGGGCAGAGGCAGTGCCTCCCCGAGGGCCGTGCTGCATTTGTGAGTCATTTGTGCCATTTGTCGCCTTTATTCCCACAGGAGCCCTGCAGACCATCCGCTCTGCCTACCAGAGCTCCAGCAGTGCCAGCAGCCTGGCCGCGGGAGCCCCGGGGCTGCTGGCCCAGGCCAGGGAGAGCCGCCGGAGCGCCGCGGGGCTGCAGGGGGACCTGGCTGGGGACACGGCCAAGCTGCTGGCCCTGAAGGGCGAGCTGAACTCGGCCCCCGACCTCACCCCTGTCATAAACCAGGTGAAGATGCAAAGCGGGTTTGTAACCACAGCGTGTGTCTGGTTTCAAGGGGCCCTGCAGAGCTCAGGAGGCAGGAGTCTCACCCTGCAGCCTGCATGTCCCCTCAGGCACGGCGGGACAAAGTCTCTGTCCAGACAGACTCGGCTGGAGGATTGGCCGAGCATCCCCTGCCCGGGGATCACAGATCCCACAGCACTGCCCCCACCCCTCCCAGCCGTGTCCTTTTCCCTCTCTCGTGTCACTTCGTGTATCTCCAAGACTCACTCAATTTCTGGATGAGGTTTCTCTTGTTTCTCCTTCACTGCTTTGTTATTGCCATGGAGACCCATTTCGGTGTCGGTTGCTGTGGAGACCACCAGCCTCCCCTCTCTGCTGCTGGGGCACCAGCACGCTCTGAGCCTCCAGCCTGGCCTGGCTGGGCACGGGCCCTGCTGCCCTGTGACTCTGGGGGTGGCTCTGCCAGACGCCAGGCTGAGAGCTGCTGCTGCCCTCAGGGGTTCCTTGTGCAGTTCCCCCCAAAGCAAACAGGGCAGAGGGGCTGTTCTGCAGAGAGGTTTGCTCCACACACATGTGCTGTTGCTCATCCTGAGCCACTGGGGCTTGGCTCCTGCCCTGCTCCTGTTTCTGCTCCAGCTCGGGCTGCTGAGGCCATGCTGCCCAGGTGTCACTGGCTCACGTGGGGGCATCCAGCTCTGGCTGGCAGTGGCACACCTCCAGCACTTTGGGCTGTGCCACCTGTGTCACTGCCAGCCTGCTGGGCTCCCTCCTGTGCCCACACAGCTCCTGCAGCACGGGCTCAGCAGGTGCTAGCTCCCCTGGCAGGGTCTGCCATCCCTGTGGGGCTGTGCTTGCCTCCCTGCAGGCACCCAGGGGTGTCCAGCCGGGCACTGCCCAGCTCCAGCTCTTTTCTCCCTGCCCAGGTGTGCGGAGGGGCCCGAGTGGAGCCGTGCACCCCTGCCCGCTGCCAGGGGCTGCTGTGCCCTCGGGACAACAGCTCTGTCTGTGGGGCTGGCCGGCCCTGCCACGGCCTCTTCCCGCTGGCCAGGGGGGCCCTGGCTGCGGCCGGGCAAGCGGCCAAGGAGTTCAGCAGCCTGAGTGCCCGGCTCCGGGACACGGCACAGCTGGTGAGTGTGGGCACTGCCCGTCCCCCCCTCAGACCTCTGCTCACCATAGCTGAGAGTGAGGAATACCCACCTCAAACTCTGTTTGAGGCTGAACCCCTTGGGCAGCCTCAGGAATCCAGGAATTTTGGAGTGTGCGTGTGGGTCCTGCCTCCCCAGCTGAAGGCACTGGACACACCACAAGGAAGCCTCTCTCCCCCCTGGATTGGGATCAGTATGGTTGAAGGGCTGGGAATATGGAAAACTCTCAGATTCTGCAGGGTTGATGCATTTGATACAACCAGGGAGAGTTCATGTGTTAGGGCTCTTGCAGCTCCTTTCTGTGCCTTGCAAAGAGGAAGTGAGCTTTCAAAGTAATTCAAAATGCATTTCAAAGGTGTTTTTAAAAGCTAAATGATGCCGTCCCTCTTTGAGAGCTTCCTTTGCAGACCCAACCCTCAGTCTTTAACCTTTACAGTCCTGTAAAGCTCTGGCACAGTGAGGACAGGGGGATAGCGTCGTGCCTGGCCCAGGCCTGGCTGAGGCAGGGCTGTGGATGGAGCAGAGGCACCAGAGGTCCTTGCTGTGTGCAGATTGAGACGACAGAGCTGTCGGCGGGTCAGCTCCAGAGCAGCACGCGGCGGCTGGCGGAGCAGCTGGGGGCGAGCAGGACGCAGCTCCAGGGCGACGTGCGGCGCGTGCGGCAGCTCCTGCAGCGCCTGCGGGGCTTCCTGGCAGGTACCTCTGGCACTGAGGGCTGCAGCCTGCCCGCTGCATGGGCACAGCTGCTGTTTGTGGTGATCAGAGAATCACTGAGCCCAGAAAAGACCTCCAAGGTCACCGAGCCCAAGCTGTGCCCGATCCCCACCTTGTCACCAGCCCAGAGCAGTGGGCGCCACGTCCGGGTGGCACTGGACACTCCAGGGATGGGGATTGGCAGCCAGCAGGGACCTGAGGCACAGAGGTTTTCTGGCCACGCTCACTGATGCAGACTGACAGACAGATGACCCTTCTCTGGAGCAGGCTGTTAATCAGATGAGAATTCCTTGTTGTCCTACAAAGTGATGGGATGACTTATTGTTCACAGACAGATTGTAATAACATAATGAGCCTCCTGAGCATTAGCTGAATAAGAAAATCAGGTCATTTGGTGCTGCCTGGTGTTAATGATGAGTGAAGATATTTCTGAGCTAATCATGGGGCTAATGTCCCTTGGGCTCTGCCTGCTTCTGATTTATTAACTTATATTTCTGAAATGAAAAAAGGCTTGTCTTGAAACACACCCTCATCTGCTCAGTGAGGGCCACCTGACTGCTCTGGGCTCAGCAATGGTGTTAGCATTGCCAAATTCAAGGTATCATTTCAGCTGTTCCCTGAAAGTTTTGCTGGTGTGAATGAGAAGTGCGTGGAATTCAAGTGCATGGAGTCCAGAAGGGATCCTGGCAGCTGTCTGGAATGAGGAGATGTGTATGAGACGTGCATGGGTGTCTGCCCTCCTCCTCCCCTGCACTCCCACCTTCCCTGAAGCTGTCTGTCTGCTGGCTCTGCAGACAAGGACACGGATCCTGCCTCTATCCAGGAAATCAGTGAGTCAGTTCTCTCCCTGCGTCTCCCCGCGGACGCTGCTGCAGTCCGGAGGAGGATGACCGAGATCCAGAAGCTGGCCACGGAGCTGCAGTGCCCGGAGGACATCCTTGCCCAGACGGCCGAGGACATCGCCAGGGCCAAGAGGCTGCAGCAGGAGGCAGAGCAGGCCAGGTCGGTGGGGGTTCAAGGCCATTGGCAGCTGAGGGTCCCTTGGCTGGGGTGGCACTGGTGGTTCTCAGCTGGGTCCAAATCTTGCTCTGCCCGAGCTGTCCCGACTTGCACAATCTGAAGTTTTAGGCCGGGATCTTCTGTGTCCATCCAGTGCCCAAAAAAATGAGTCTACAATCTCCAGGCACCTCCCTGGGGCCCCACTGTGAATAGATCTCCCAAGAATAGATCCTGTTATAGATCCAGGACAAGAAGGGCTTTATGGAAAGCAGTGGAGGCTTTTCTCTTATCTCGAGTGCCTGTGCTGGGAGATGACAGTGCTGCCCTGGTACTAGTTGATATTGGTGACCTACATCCTAATTGCACAAGAGAGCATGGGGAGAGTTAATGGGCTATTTGTTTTCTGGGTGAAAGTTGGGAGGATTATTCCGTGGTCCCTTAAAAAGTAATTACAGGGTGTCCTTGCCAATTTGGAGCATCCGCGTTGTCACAAGTTGACTTGCAGCAATACCCCAGCGAGAAGGTCAGCAGGATAAATCTGTAAACTCCTTGGCAGTGTCTGACACCTGCTTAACCTGCTGGAAGTGATGAGACAGGGGAGCCTGGCTTTCTCCAGAGCTCTGTCACCCGGCCCGAGCAGTCCCACTGTGAGCAGAAAACTGTCCACTGTTCACTGCTGCCGTGCTTCTTGCTTTCCCTTTGATACCTTGTCATGCACCATGAAATAAACGTTTCTGACTAGTTTGAAGGAAGGCATTTCTCTCCCCTTCTTAGTTTGTCTCCTCTGCTCGAGGCTGTGAAGTGGAACTGATGTTTCCCTCACAAGGAAACCTGCTGGAGTCCAGACATGCGGGTTTTGGGGGTGGGAGATTGCGACCCTCCCAGTAGCAATCCTCTCCTGCTCCCCAAGCTCCCTGATTTTACCTCTGCGACCTCGACTTCCAGTCTGTGCCCTTATCCACGCTCACTCCTGGCTGCTTCCCACCTTTCCCCAGGAACCGGGCAAACGCCGTGGAGGGCAGTGTGGAGGAGGTGCTGGGGAACCTGCAGCGAGCCCAGACGGTGCTGCTGGAGGCCCAGGGGGCCCTCAGGGGCTCGGGCTCCTCGCTGCGCTTCATCCAGGAGCGCGTGGAGGAGGTGAGGGATGCTGGCTGGCTTCCCAGAAACGCCCCTGAGCCGCTGTCCCCTGTCTGTGTCCTTCAGCAGCAGAGCTGGCACAGGGAGGGGTTGGGATGTGACCCCCCTGCTAACGGGGCTCCCTCTGCCCGCAGATCGAGGCTGTCCTTGGCCCGGCCGAGAAGAACCTGGTGGCCATGGGGGCCGGGCTGGCCGGGCTGGCCGGGCGGCTGGCGCAGCTGCAGCACAGCACCGAGCAGAACCGCCTGCGGGCCGGGGACACGCGGGACACGGCGGGGACAGCGGCACAGCAGGCCAGCAGTGCCCAGCAGGTACCGGCTCGGGGTGTGCCCGCTGCCAGCTCAGCTCAGCTCAGCTCAGCCAGCTGTGCCCGGCTCTGGGCCAGGCCAGGACACTTTCCTGCGCAGGTCAGGGCTGCTCAGCTGTCACATCACAGCATCATCCCGCTGCTGAATCTCTCCAGAGCCATTCCCAATCCTAAGGCCCTTTGCTGGGAACTCATTTCTGGCCTGTCCTGCCTGAGGCAGAGCAGCTCGTGGAGCTGTCTGTCATCACACACTGTCGCACATTTGGTAACAAAGCTCTGCTGCAGTATCCATTTAATGTCTGAACAGGATTCAACACTGGAAATGCCCCTTCTCCACAGCCTGCTGGACCTTACTTGCCGTGTTTGATTGTTTTTCCCCAGGCTTTTGCCCAGGTGAAGGAGCTGTACTCGGAGCTGCAGGGCAGGGTGGGGCAGGGCCCGGCGCTGGGCGAGCAGGGCAGCAGGGTGCAGAGCATCGGCCGGGAGGCACAGGCTCTCTTCCAGGAGACCATGGGCATCATGCTCAGGATGGAAGGTAAGGCTCTCACAAACTCACTGGCATCGTGCCCTGGGGAAGAGCTTGGCCTGCAGTGGTGTGATGAGGCAGACTGCACTCTGGGCAGTGAGAGGGTGGGTTTGGGCTGTACCTGGTGGTGCTGTGCCAGGAAATCGAGAGTTTTGAGGGTGCCCCCAAGAAGGGAAGCCCTGCCCGCAGTGCCGCTGTGCTCCCATTTTCCTCCACGCGCTCACTTCCATTTTTTGGCATTCAGAACTAACGGGAGTGGTGTTTTGGGGTTGTTTAGAGGGTGGGGAGCAGAGGGAGTGCAGGATGTTGGTTTTCTTGCCCTGTCAGTGCTGTGCAGGAGTGAGGTGGAGGCTCAGCCCAGCCCCACCACGTAACCCTTCTCTTCCCTGCCCTCTCTCCTCAGCTTTAGAGTCAGAAATTCAGGAAGGCAACAAGGCTCTGGTGTCCAGGATGTCACGGCTGTCGGGGCTGGAGGAGCAGGTGGGCAGGATCCGGGACAGCATCAAGAGGAGAGTTGCCTACTACGAGAGCTGCTCCTGAGAGCCCGTGCTGAGGGCATCCCTGCCTGCTCTGCACACAGCGACTGCTGCACTCATTCCCACCTTCCCCATGGAACTCTCCTCTGCCCAATATCCCTATTTTTAGCAAGTTAATTTTCCATACCTCTGGAAAATAGCTGCACTGAACCGAAGGAGCAGCCCCATGGAGGGGGTTGGACTGGCCAAAGCTGCCCGGTGGTTGGAGGAAAAAGGGGGAGAGACATCAGGCTCCCATGGCAAATAAACACATTCCCAGGTTGTTATTTCCAGAGGGCTTTATAAACCAGGAATTTTTTTTTCCTTCCTTTAGCCAATTCAAGTTCTTCAAGCTGAATTTCACTGTTCAAATTAAAGCCCTCCTGTGGGGTCTTCTAAAGCTTTTTATCTGTGCTGCAGTTAATTCTTCAAACATGCTATGGCTTCAGTACTTCCCTCTGAGATCTTCCTTCAAATGAGCAGATCAGAGAAATGGAGAATTTTACCTCCCTCTGTACAACATACCTATATTTATGCAAATTAGAGAAACACAGGCTCATAGTCAAAGGTGAAGTCAGGTGTCTTGCTTGATTTTCTTCCACAATCTGCTTATTTTCCACAGAACCTTTTGCCAGAAAAACACCAGGGGGAGGAGGTCTGGGATGCACAGGGAAAGCTTTAGGTGGGACTTAACAGACCATTTCCACATCAGATTCCTATGAATAACCAAGAGGCACTTTAAAAAACAAATCTCAGCTTTATTAAGCAAGTGCTCATTGTGCAATTACAGCCTCGGAAGGGGAGCTCAGACCTTGCTGTGTTATTGTCAGACACAGGCAGGTTTCTAGAAGGTTCTGTCTCCTGTTGCAGCTGCACTGAGGGCTGAGCAGCCTGGGCAGCTGAACTCCAGGGTGCCAAAGCCTGGGGCTAACCAAGCCTGAGGAGAGGGTGAGGGTTGTAAAAACATCGTAGCTGCCACGGGGGTAAAGCTCTGCATGGCTTTGGTTTGGGGACTGATGTCGTGCAGTGCATTTGTGCATTGACAACTGAACAGGGTGCAGGAGACAGAAGCTGGCAGCACTGATGAGAATGTACACTGGCTGTGGGAGCAGGAGCCTCAGACCTTCCCTGGCCTCCTCCCAGCTGTAATGATCCAGAAACACCCCGAGCTGACTGCAGGGATGGGTCCTGGCACTGCTGTGCCCCTGGCCCCAGCTGGTCGCTGCTCCGAGAGCTGCCGGGGGGCAGAGCCTCCTTTCCTGCTCACACTGGCAGCATCTGGCTCTGAAGTGCAGAAAAGAGTAAAAGAGCCCTTCTGGTCCTGCAAGAGAGAGAATTCCAGGTGAGGACTGGGCTTTGTTTCACTGCCCTGCTCCCTGCAGAACGTGCTGCTAATGAGCCGCACTGGGGACAGCGCGGGTCCCTTTGTGGGCTCCCACAAAGGGCTGGCACAGCACTGATGGTTGGAATGGCCACTTTGGAGTCTGCAGTGCCTCCAGCTCGCGTTTGTCTCTGCTGATAATCTGTCCTGTTCAAACAACCTCATCAGCAGAGACTGGCACAGGACAGGAGAGGAGGGAGCTCACTCGATGTCGCTTTTGAGGACAGCTCTGCCAGCAGGAGCTCGCCTTTGGGACATCCCTTAGAGCAGGATCCAACAGCAGAGCTGCTCACCACTCGCATACAAAGGGGTGCAAATGATAAGAGGATTGAGCCAAGCTGGGGTCAAACAGGACCAAACTTGCATTATTTTACTCTGCTTTACAAAATGAGCATCTCTGGGCTCTGCTCACAGAGACATTCAAGCCTGCCGGGGCCAAATCTGGGAGAGCGAGGAGCTGAAAATGCTGAGCCCTGGGGCTGCAGCTCTTGTCAGCCCTGTGCTCGTGGCCACAGCTGAGACCTGGCTGAGCAGCCCTAATCCCAGCTGAGGGACAGGTTTGCATCACTGTTTTTCCCAGTGAATAGCTTGAAATCATTGTAGAGTTTGGTATGACAAACCCAGGCTTGGATTCCTCTCTCACGTTCCTGGGCAACCTCCTGAAAATGTCAGAGTTGGATTTGGAGCCAGTGGCCTGGCCCTGATGGAAGCTGAGAGCTGAGTCATGGCTGGAGAGGTTTGGTGAAAGGCTTTTTCTCCTGCAAAAACCTGGGTTTGTTTATTTCTTGTACAATCACTGTGCTATTTGTGCCTTTCCTTTTTGCCTGCCCGAACTGGATTAATTAAAAGCAGCTGACGATTGGATTGCAGGGCACTCACCTCTGACCACGTGGCTGCCTCCATCACATGATCAAACAAACTCCAGTTTGCCCAGTGCCACAGTGAGACGAGTGTTTACTGGGTTTCACTGGAACAAGAACCTCTGACTTGAAATGACTGGTTGGGAATGGGTGAAAGGGAACAGAAAGAAGAGAAAGAGGAATTATTTAGGATCCTTCTGTAGGGGAATTGTGGTGTCAATGTGCAGAACATCAGCTGTCAGAGCAGGGCTGGGTGCAGCCAAGGCAGGGGTTGGTCTCCCAGCACCAGCAGCTTGAAGCACTGGTAACTCTTCAGAAAACCAGTGTGCTCCAGTCCATGGGGAGCTGTGCCACCCAGCCTGGGCACCCTGCTCACCCCGTGCTGGGACACACGGGAGAGCCTGGGCTGGGCACAGCTTCCAGCCAAACCCAGCACTGGCCCATCCCTCCCCTCCTCCCTCCACCTGGGCACGGCTCCTGTGCCAGGCATCTCCTTCCAGGGATGCTGGAAGTTAATGGGAATGACCTGGATACCTACTGGGATTTTGAAGACTTTTTGAGCAGCACTGTCTCGGAGCAGGAGGACACCTTTGTCTTCTCATGGCCCACACAGGAGGGGCTGCAGCCACAGGAGCTCCTGCCCGGGGGGCTGTGGGTGTCCTGCAGGGCCAGGCTGCTGTCCCCGGGCTGGGGTCCCTCCTCTGGGGGGCTGTGGGTGTCCTGCAGGGCCAGGCTGCTGTCCCTGGGCTGGGGTCCCTCCTCTGGGGGGCTGTGGGTGTCCTGCAGGGCCAGGCTGCTGTCCCCGGGCTGGGGTCCCTCCTCTGGGGGGCTGTGGGTGTCCTGCAGGGCCAGGCTGCTGTCCCCGGGCTGGGGTCCCTCCTCTTGGGGGCTTGGCAGCTTTTCCTCCCCCATTCCCGAGTCCTGCTGGGGCTGAGTGTGTTTGGGTGGGTGTGGGTGCCCCTGTGAGGGGCCCTGAGCCGTGTCCTTGTCATCGCTTGGCGCTGCTGGCGGGGGGGTCCCCGTGGGGCTGCTGGGCCGGGGGGGCTCTGAGGTGTCCCCCTCTGATGTGGCAGGGACAGAGCCCTCGGCTGCCCCGTGGCCGCTCATGTGCAGCTTCTTCATGTGGTGCACGACGGCCGCGGCGTTGAAGGCTTGCTGGGGAAGGAGACAAGAGCCCCGGTGAGCAGCTGGTGATGCCAGGACACGCTGTCCCTCCCCCCCAGGTGACACCAGACACAGCGCTGTCAGCACTGACTGTTTGGGATGGGCACATTCCTGCCATAAACGCCACCTTTTCCATCGGGTGCAAGCTGCCGGTGGGTTGGGAGTTCTCAGCTGCTTCCAGCCGAGGAAAATGAACGGCTGGAAATGACCCCCTGCCCTCTGCTGTCCTGGGGAGGCCCCTGAAGCTCCGTGTTTGTGCTGAATCTCACTTTGCAGCAGGGAATATTGCTCCAAACACCCTGTAAACATTGACTGCAGGCAATTCCAGCTTTGGAGGATCCCAGTTTTTGGGTGCTCACCCACCCAGCTGAAGCCCTGCTCAGTGCTGGCTGGCAGCAGCTGGTATTTGCTGGTGAAAAGGCTGTGGGCTCCCCGCAGCAGCCACTTACCCTCCATTTGCTCTTTGCAAAGTTTTTCTGGATCTGAGCGCTGACAGATGGGTAGATGTCATGGTGAAGGGCTGTATTTCCATTAATCCTGCAGATGGAAGAGAAGAAAATGGGCTCGTAGGCAGATGGCATTTGTAAGGCATTCCACATTCTGGAAGCGCTGAACTGCTTTGTACGTTCAATCAGCAATAATTAAACCCAAAGGAAAAACAGCAACAAAATGTAACACAAACACACACTTCAAAGCCTGGGAAAGCTCAGGGTGGGATTTCTCCTCTGCCTCTGTTTGTGGAGGCAAATATGCACAAATTGCATCTTTAATTATTCATGGTTTGCTTTCTTTGCACACAAGAAGGAGCCGGCCCGGAGCGCGGGGGAGGCGGTGACGCCAACGACGGGGTGGGGGACACTCCTGTTCCCTGGGGGGACACGGCTGTCCCCTGCTCCCACGGAGCACAGGGAGCACACAGAGCCAGACCTGGGGGCTGCAGGGTCCCCGTGGCCACCCCCAGCCTCACCACGGGTGCCGCAGGGCCTCCTCGCAGGTGAACCTCGCGCTCGGGTTCTTCTCCAGTAGGTGCCGGATGAAGTCCTTGGCTGTTTGGGGAAGGGGGAAAAGCAGAGAGGTTATTCAACACAGAGAGAGGTTATTTAAAACAAAGAGAGGTTATTGTCTCCTTCTTCCCAGAGCTGATCCTAACAGAACGTGGGAAATGCCGCTGGATGAACAGCCCAGAGGTCAGCCCTGAGGAGAGGGGTTTGTACCACTGCACCAGGGGAGGTTCATGTTGGATACTGGGAAAAATTCCTCCACTAAAAGACTGGTCAGGCATTGGAAGAGGCTGGCCACGGCAGTGGTGGAGTCACCATCCCTGGAAGTGCTCAAAAAATGAGTAGATGGTATTTGGTGATGTGGCTTGGTGGGATTCAGTCAAAGGCTGCACTTGATCTTGGAGATCTTTTCCAACCTTAATAATTCTGTGATTACTCCATTAAAGGTGACAGGCTCCAGATGAAAAAATATCAACTCTGGATGTACCAAACTTCACTCTTAGATTGTGCGGATTGGAGTTGAATTATTCACCCAAAAAATAATTCTAAAAACCATGAAGTGCGAACTGAGCAGATTTAGAAGTTGCCCTGAAGAGCTCTTACATCTCTCCCCTTTCTTCCCTTTGTTTTTCTTGCAGGAAGGATTGTGATGTTTGTTATTAAACCCCAGCACACCCCCTGCTAGGTTTGTTTGTTTGTGTAAAAGATTGATGCAGAAATAAGCCGGGAGGATGCTGCCTGCAGTGAGCTGTGCACAGGGGAGCTCCACGAGCAGCTTGGGCTGGTGAAGTGGTGGCTGACAGAGGGAAAAAATGGGGAAAAAACCCCAGAGTTTCTCTTCTTACAGAGTCACAGAACGGTTTGGGTCGGAAGGAGCCTCAAAGCTGATCCAGTGCCATCCCTGTCGTGGGCAGGGACACATCCCACGGTCCCAGGTGGCTCCAAGCCCCGTCCAGCCTGGCCCTGGGCACTTCCAAGGGAAATCTAAGCCCACTCAGATCTCAGTAATCATCTGTGAAAGTCGGGTTTACATTAACCACGGCCTGAGCTGAGGATGCTGCATTCCAGGCAGGCTCCAAACACCCCCCTCTCTGCCAGGGCAGCTTTGCCTTGGCACCATCCCCGCAGCACTGAGGAGACGGAGCCTCTGATCATTCCCAGCCTTCCCACATCCAAGGGCTTGCTGCTGAGTGAGTGCCTCCAGCCCTCTGAGGCAGCACAGGGTGTTTGGGGGCTCGGCTGGTTTGGGGATTTGGGATCAGAGCTGTGGGAGGGGGTGTGGAGCTCCCCAGCCCCGGAGCTTTACCCGACTCGGAGATATCGTCCCAAAACGGAGACTCGAACTCGTAGTAGCCTTCCTTAATCTTTTCAAAGAGCTTGGATTCAGTTTCTTCATAGAAAGGAGGGTACCCACAGAGCCTGGAACAGAGCAGAGGCCCTTCAGTGCCACCCCAGAGTGGGCACAGGCTCCTCCACAGCCCACACGAGCGAGGAGTGACAGCAGGGACAGAGGAGCTGCTCTGCCCACTCTGCTGCCCCTCTCTGCTCAGGGGATCAGCAAAGCTGCACAAAGGAGTTAAAAACTTCACTGCAGCAGCGAGAGAACAAAGCCACAGCTGGTACCGAGCTGAGCAGTGTGGGAGGAAATGAAACAAAAAGTACCCGGGAAGATGGAATGGTATTTGTAGGGAACTGGAAAAAAACAAAGCATAGGATGAGGCACAGAACAGAGCAAATGTGATTCCTTTCATCTCCACTCCTGCGCTCGATTCCCCACATCCCTTTAATTTCTGTGTTTAGGAGGAATTCAGTTCTGTGCTCCTCAGAAAAGGGGAGGTCTGGCATCGCCCCTGCTCCACAGAGCCCTGGGGGAAACTCAGGGAAAACCGTGGGATGCTGCTGCTGCAGGTACTCACAGGATGTAGGTGATGACCCCGATGGACCAGCAGTCCACGGCCTTGCTGTAGGGCTTCTGGGCCAGCACTTCGGGGGCTGCAGGACAGCAGAACCAAAGGGCAGTAATGAATTATCCAATGCTGGGATAATTATACATGTTGGATATAAAAATATCCAACACAGGAGTTTCAGCCAGTCACAGCCCCATTTCCCAGCTGAATTGGCCTGTGGTTTTTGTATCTTTTTTATGCCATTATATAGAAAGAACCACAGATAATCTCTGCCTGCATGCTGAGGTTGAACCAGGGAGCTGCATCCAGCCAATGCAGTCTGGTGGGAATTAAACAAAATCCCATTGCATTAAAATAATTTTTATGATTTTTTTCAATAAATATATTGCCCTTAAAATTGCCCTTTTCTTTGCATTTTTAAAATATTGAGATTTCTCAGTCCCTACACTCGTTTATAGGGTCTGTGCAGAGCATCTGTGAGTCCCGTGTTGTTATCAACATATTGATGTATTTCCTTCCCTTCCTCCAGGCAATGTCCTGGGTGTGCACAACCTTTTATTCCAGGAAACCCACCAGCACAAGCCCACTCCTGCCCCTTGGCTCACCCACGTATCCTGGGGTCCCACAGGCCGTGGACATGATCCCGTTCTGCTCCATTTTCGACAGGCCGAAATCCGTGATCATGATCTTGGAGTTCTCCTCGGGGGTGAGGTACAGGAGGTTCTCAGGCTGGGAACACGGTGACATTTGTGCTGGGGAAACGGCACAGAGGAGCAGGAGGTGCTGGGGCAGAGCAGGATGAGTGGGGACAGGCCAGGGCTCACCTTGAGGTCCCGGTGCACGATCCCGTTCTCGTGGAGGTATTTCACAGCTGTCAGCACCTGGTGGATCACCAGGCTCGCGTCCTTCTCTGTGTAAACGCCCCGCTCCAAGATCCTGTCAAACAGCTCTCCCCCAGACACCCTGTGGAGAGGGCAGCTTAGAAAGAAAAGGACTGGAAAAAACATTAACAAAGCTTTTGTGTTAGGCCAGCTGAGCCTCTGGTCCTTTTTCAGCAGATTTTGGGAGGCTGAGGCTGATGGATGCTCCTGGGTGTAATTCCAGGCTGCCAGTGAGGATTGCTGGCAAACCTGGGCAATTTGGGCGAGGTTCTGAGGCAAGTCCTGCTAGGGCTGAGCTGCAGGTACCCAGCCCTGCCTCAGGCTCCACTCCACAAGAGGCTACAGGGTTTTGTTCTTTATAAACTTGCAGTAAAGCAGCAGCAGCAGCAGCCGGGCGCTCAGAGCCTTCCTCTGCTGCTGACACGGTGCCCATTCCATTTCTAGAAACCCTGCGTGGCACAGCTTTAATTAGAAATACTTCTGTCTCTGCCCTGCTAAACTGGGAGGAATTAATTTGCATAAATAGATCCAAATGATGGTTCAGAAAGTTGCTGTTAGCATGGGGATGGGCCAAGGTGCCACGAGGAGTGTCTGGGCTGGTTCTGGTGCTGAAATCCCACACATCCCCTGCTCCTTCCCCTGTGGCCCCAAAGAAATGGCTCTGCTGGTACTCACAGCTGCATGACCAGGTAGAAGTGGGTTGTGCTCTCATAAATGTCTTCCAAAGTCACAATGTTTTCGTGCTTTATTCTGCAAAGGGAAACGTGGGTCAGAAACAAATCCTGGGCAAGGACAGAAGGGGCTTCTGAGGTGGAAAACCCAGCAGTCATCTTGCTTCAATCACCAGGGAAAGTTACTGGGGTGTTCTGGGGCTGCTGTCCCTCCCCCTGTGTGGCAGAGGATCATTGATGCCCATCCAATTCCTTTTGGAGCACCAGGCACCATCAGTGGGGGACCAGAGCCTTTATTTAAAGTACCCAGCACATCAGGAAATGCTCCTTGCACCGTCACACTCACTTCTTCAGCACTGCTATTTCATTCTCCAGGCTGCTGTCCCTGTTGAGAGGAGACTTCTTGATGCATTTCAGAGCAAAGAGCTTGCCAGTGCTTTTCTGCTTCACCAGGAAAACTTCTGAGAAGGCACCTCTGCAGGGAGGGGAGAAGCTGACTTCAGTGGGAACTGCTTCTGGGAACGGGGAGGGACTGACAGAGAGGGGAAACAGCACGGAAACAACTTTAGGTGGATGCTGGTTTTAAGGCTGGGACTGTACTGGAGCAGCCCCAAACTTAGGGTGCTCAAGGCAAGGCTCTGCCCTGTAAATAAAACCCCACATTTTTTTCTGTAGAGAAAATGTTAATTCTGCCCAGTCCACCAGGGAGCTGCAGTTTGGGTTGGTGTCACCCAACATTCTGCACATCTAAAACGCAAAACAGCAGGAGAACCCCGGTGAATCTTTAAATTCAGGCTCTGACTGTTCTCCTGCCTGCAGAGGCTGCTGCTCCCTGCGTCCCCTCGGTGACAAAGTGACAGTGATTGTCTGCTCACCCCCAGCAGCAGCAGCAGGTATTTATAACCTGCCTAAACCCTCAATCCTGTTCCAGCCTTGTCCTGAGAGCTGAGCACGAGGCTGGGGCACTGACAGTGACACTGGGCCAGGCCAGTCCTCACTAATCCTCATCAAACCAGCAGCTCATTAATTGGGGGCGTTAAATGGGACTTGCTCTGAGTCTGCAAAGCCCTGCAGGGAGCTGAGGGCAGGGCAAGGAAGGGCAGGGCTGTGGAACCTGAGGAAAGTGCTAGCAGCTTTGAGGTGGTTTTAAGTCCCAGATCTTCATTTCAATTCTTCAGAGAACTGAAGAGATGCATGTGGGAAAAAAAAATCCCAATTTCTAATGCTAAATTTTCCTATTAAAGCAATAGTAGGAAATGAACAACCTACAAATCAGCTGCTGGGGCATCTGCTCTACATCTCTGTCCCAAACAGTTTATAATAATTATGCTCCTTATTAAAAATGATGAATCAACAAGTGGGCTAGGAGAGAACAAAGCTTTGTCTAACCTCATTCCTTTAGCGAAAGCTGCTGGATAATTCAATTAATCTCTGAGGCTGACAAGGCACAGGATTTGGAGCAGCTGCTTCTTTGGGAGCTTTGTCATGGGCTCGGAAGTCACAGAAAATTTGTCCACGCCAGAACTTGCTGGTGGAGGTAATTCAATTCCTCCCCCACCACCTTGGAAGTGTTTTGTTGTCTCATCGCCATGAATAGGCAAATTAAGCTGTTAACGCACAGGGAAGCATCGTACAACTCCAACATCCTTGTTTTTGTTTCATTCCCTAACTGAGTCAGGGTTCCTGAGCTAAATATACAACTTGTTATTGCAGCTCCTCTGCCTGCGCCAGCCCCTGACCTTGCAGCAGCAGGAGGGGGGCAAAACCCTTCCCGTGCAGGGCTCCCTCGGGCTCAGGGGGGCTGCAGGGCAGGGCAGAGGGCACCTGGGGCTGTGCCCGGGCTGGGGGTTCAGCTCTTTGGGAGGGGTGAGCCAGGAACAGGAGCAGCAGCAGCATCCTGGGCACCCCTCACTGCTCCTGGGCACCCCTCACTGCTCCTGGCCTGTCCCAGGGCAGCCGGGTCCCCGGGACATTGGCCAGGGCAGGAGGGCCTGGGGAGCTGGGTCTGGGGCTGTCCCTGCCCTGGGAGCCGGGTCTGGGGCTGCCCCTGCCCTGGGGACAGCGCTGCTACTCACGAGCCCAGGGCCTCCATGAAAATGAAGGTTTTGCGGATGTTGCTGGTCTGCTTCTTCCAGGAGCCGCTGTCATCCTCTTCCTTGCGCCCCATCTCCTCCAGAGTGAAGCAGGAACGCTGGCAGGAGGAGAAGGAGAGGTCACTGGCACGGTCTGTGCCTGCAGGGAGCCCAGGACTCCCCGGTCACAGCTGGAATCGGAGCTGGCCAAGGTCTGGGAGGTTGAAATGCTCCACAAACCCCTTAGAGCTCATAATGAGATCGGGTCTGAGGACTGGAGGGACACTGGAAGGTGAGACAGGAACCTGGAGACTGTGGGTGCACAGTCTGGGCAGAGAAGGAGAAAGCCAGGTAAGATTTCCCATGGCTCAGTCTGGGAGACACTGGGGAGTTGGAGATGAATTCCAAACAATCTGCAGCTGTGATCAGATGTTTTTTATCCCTTTGGAAAAGGCAGAAGTATAAAAGGAGAGAAAAAGCTGAAAGGTCTTTTTTCATGAGAGACTGCTTAGATATTGGATTCCTCCTGAACCTACTTTATCTCCTTAATTAGCACGTTTGCAGGGCTTTCAGCTCCTTGACACAATTTTTAAAGGTTAATTTAACATTATTGAAACCAAAATTGACTCAATTGTAAACAGTTGAAGCCTTCAGTCCATAAAATCACCAAAGGCCTCATGAACTTGACCTTTATTTACCTCTTGGTTTCTGATGCCTGTGTAACTCACAGAAATTCAGCTCCTCCTAGAACCCAGCCTTATCTTGCTGTTTGAAATCAGGGAAGGTCAGAAGCCCTTCACAAAAGCGCTGATCAATCAGTGGAAAACTTTCTGCCGATTATTTCAAGTCCCTAAAAAATGTTTTCTTTGCACTCATCTGCCCATCCCAAATCTACAGATCTGGAATATCACGGAAAAAGAATTTGCTGGCAGAGACATTCAGCTGGTGATGGCAGGTGAGTTTATCCACTTTAAATAAATATCAGACCTGGCAGGTGGTGCTGAGTGACAGGGAAAGCTGAGAGGAACTCCATTCCTCTCCCTGGCTGCTGTCAACCAGAGAATATGAGGTGAAAAAAGGGAAAAAATACCCAAGTAGGTCAGCCTGGCCCTGGGGACAAGTGGCATTTTGGGCTCCTGTGCTGAAGCACGTCCTGGTTGGGACCAGCTCCAAGGGACAGAGGGAGCAGGGCAGAGAAACCCTCCTGCTCTGGGCAGAGGTGACTGTCCCCAGCCCTGGGGGGACCCTGAGGTGATGGACACTCACTGCTGAGAATTTGGCCCATCCAAGCCCAAGGGTTCAAGTTGCCCAATCCTGGCTCATTTCAGCTCCATTCCCAGAGTATTTTGATGATCAATTCCTTGTGAATTCGACAAGTTCCCTATTGGACAGGGAATTTTGCTCCCAAGGGAAGGTAGCATCGTGTTTTCTTGGTTCTCTGTGACTCATCTGCTCGTCTCAGAGCTGCTGCCGCTGTCACTCGCTGTGTGGCAGTTGGTGCTGGGGACAGGCTGCAGGAGCAGCTCTCACTCCCTACACGTGGAGCTGATTTCCTGCTCTCTCAGCTTCTCCGTGCCATCAGCAGCAAGTCATTTCCTGCCTGCCCTCGCCTCTCTGCCAGCAAGGGGAGTAAATGCTGCTATTCTGAGAGCAAAATAATGCAAAGTTTGAGCTGCTGAGATGGAAAGCTGCCCTGGCAGGGGCGTGGAAGGGAATGATCTGTAAGGTCCCTTCCAAGCCAAACCATCCATGATCCCATGTGTGCTCAGGTGATGGACACCTGCCTGCTCTGCTCCTGTGGGATCACATCCTTCCCGTGGTTTTTCCTCTTTTGGTACAAGGGGAAGAGCTTGCCAAGGGCTTGGTGCAGGACACAGGGGCTCTCAGTCCAGCCATGATTATGGAATCAGGAGAATGGGAATTCCCCTGTCAGCCCCACCCTGACCCCGTCCAGCAGTGCCTGGGGACAGATCCCAGCCCCAGCCGTGGGATGCACACGGGGGGCACCCATGGGCACCTGGAATTCACGTTATTGTAACCCCTGATCCCATCAAGGGGCTCTGGTGCCCTTGTGCCCGTTCACCTGCTGGCAGTGCAAGCACACCGGTGTGCCAGGGTTGCATAACGAGGTTGAAAAGTTCATTAACTAATGCAGGTGAACCCTCTGGAGCTGGGAGTGAAGTGCATAACACGGCTTGAATTTGTGGAGCTTCCCCCTTCCCCATCACAACAAATACGGCGACACACAGGGCTTCAGCTGAGTTTATGTTACAGGCAGAGGATAATAAACAAGTTTGATGTTAATGTCTGACCTTTGGGCTCTCCTGCAGCCTGAGCCAACAAACTGCTCTGCTCTGGCTGATCCAGCACGGCACTGCTCAGAGTGCAAGGGATGTTATTATGACCTTGCTTAAATCTTTCCTGGGGAAATCTGTTCTGCTTCCATACCCCACAGCAACAAATCCATCTGCAGGCAGACCCTGCTTCTGAATGGATGCTCTGCATTAGCAGGATGATTGTAAGTCATGATTAATGGTCTCGTGACAACTTCCATGTGCAGGGGGAACAGACATGCAGCTTTCAGGGGTTTGCCTTTGGAATTAGAAGTTTATAGGGGAAAAAAGGAGAGTACAAATTCAAAGGGCTTTGATTTTAATAAAAAACACAGCAAAGCAAGCAAATCTGCATGTGAATGTATGAATGAATGAATGAATGAAGTGCCAGGGCAGCCTCTGTGTTCAGGGACAAAAGAACAAGAAATTGAAACCACGAGCTCGCCATTAAAAACAAACCCACGTCAAAGCTCCTGTATCCCCCCACCACACCATCCATTCCAAGGCAACTTGGGGAACACTTGCAAAATCTCCATTTCCATTACAAATATCCCAGATTCCCTAAAATACTTTGGCTGTAAAATGTCAGAGACAGCTTTCCACGAAATTGCTGAATACAACACAAGTGCTGGAGGATACTACGGAGGAGAAGTCCTCTGGTATTTCCCTGTCACGAGATAAAACCCATTTTAAAGCAAAGCAGGTGAGCAGGGATCCCACCTGCTTCACTGCAAGAGCAGGAACAGCAAATGGCTCGTAAGGAAAGAATATTTTGCTTACCCAAGTCAGCACAGACAAAGCAACTCCTGTTGGCTGCTCGCGCTCGGCGCCGAGTCTGCGGGGATTAGAGCTCAGGAGGAGGAGGAGGAGGAGGAGGAGATGGAGCCGAGATGGTAACCAGGGAGTCACCAGGGGCACGGGGATAACGCAGCAGGGCTGGGAGTCCCAGGTGCCACCAGGCTCAGGGATGGAGCTCGGTGAGCAGCAGCCGCTCCTCGCCGCTGCTCACTGACACAGCCCCGGCTGGGATGCAAATAGAATTCGCCTTCCTCAAACCAACAAACGACTCCTCGGGGTCTGGAAACCGCCCCAATTTCCTTGGGATGGTGCTGGGAGTTCTGTGGGGCTGCACTGGGACAGGGTGTCCCAGCAGGAGCTCCAGCACTGGCAGGGGATGCTCCTCACCGTCTCCAAATGGCACAAACCCGTGGAGAACGATCACTGAGCAGGGTTAATCTCCATGCCCCGAATTTGGGGCTATTTCACCCCACACAATGGCTCTATTTTGACTTTCAAAACCTCCCTGTGAGTGCCTGCTCAAGCACAGCACATATGAATAGAGGAAATATTAATAATTCTTTGAATCTTTTCTATAGCGTGGGATTTTTAGAGCTGGCAATAACAACTTTACTGACTGCATTCTCAGTTGATTTACACTGCCATCTAGAATAATGCATGGAAAAAGTCCATATCATTGTGGAGTTTAGTTTTATGTCAGGAATAAATCAGCTCTGAGGCAATACTTGAAAATCACATTCTTTTTCTCAATATATTTTCCCTCAGGAGGTTGGTTCCAAGGCAAAGGCTCTTTGGTGTTGTTCTTTTCTTTGCTGGTCGGGCTCCATCTGTGGGAACTCCACAGGGATTTGGTCCAGGATTCCTGGATGTGGGTTTGAATGTGCAGGTTTCCTTTAGAGCAAAGTTTGGGTGGGATTTGCATGGATTTTACCTCGAAAGCCACTGTAAGATCCCACCTGTGGAGTGAGGGGGAGCCAGCCCCACTGCTGGGGGAGACACCAGAGTCACAGTGATGTGAGAGGCTTTAATGGGGGGGTTAATTTGGCTTATTAGAGGGGTTTATTAGGGGAGTTTATTGGGGTTTATTAGGGGGGTTTATTGGGCTTTATTTATAGCAGAACTCACTGTAAACGGGCCATAAACCCACAGCCAGAGCCTGACAGCAGCAGGGCCCTGCTGGGCCTGACCAGGAGTCAGAGGGGAAGAAACATTCCTGAGAAGAAGGAAGGAGAGCAGAGCTCTTCAGCTGCAGCATCGCCGGAGTTCAGAGCTCAGCCTTGAGAAACACTCAGGGAAAAACACCAACAACCTGCAGGAGTGAGGGGGAAGAGCTCCCCCGAGGGCTCTGCTGAGCAGGAATCGATGGAGATGGTGGCTCCTGACCTTGCCTGATGGAAATCTGGGACAGCAGCGGCGCAGTTCAGGGACCTGTGCTGAGCTCTCCGTGGGCTCGGGCTGAAATCGCAGTTATTAACCGCAGGCAGCAGAGAAAGCAGCACTGCTGGCCCTGCCGGCGTGAATCAGAGTGAGGGGGAGTGAGGGAAACAGCAGAACATCCAGCACAGCAGCCCCTCTGCACGGGGGGAAGGAGCTGTGATCCCCATCCCTGGGGAGAGGCACCGGGAACACGCCTGGGAGGTTGTGCAAGGAAGGAGGAAAGAAAAAATATCCCCTGAGCCTCATAAAAAGGATGGAGAGGGACTTCTTACAGAGGCAGCTGGTGAGGGGAGAAGGAGTGGTTTTAAACTAAAAGAGGGAAGATTTAGAGTGGATTTTGGGCAGGAATTGTTCCCTGGCAGGGTGGGCAGGCCCTGGCACAGCTGCCCCTGGATCAGCTGTGGCTGCCCCTGGATCCCTGCAGTGCCCAAGGCCAGGCTGGACACGGCACTGGGATGGTGGAAGTTGGAAATAGATTTTCTTTGATATCCCTTCCCACCCAGACCCTCTGTGAGAGGGGAACAGAGCCCTTCAGGCAGGACCTGTGTGCCTGGGGGGTTTCAGGGAGGATTTGGAGGCAGGACACGCTCAGAAATCAAATCAGAGCCAGGCCTGGCAGTGCCTGGCTTTTCCCAGAGCCTGACTCAGGGCTGTCAGCCTTGCTGTGGCTCAGCAGCAGGGCAGGCCCAGGTGGCCCTTGGGGACTGGTGGCCGTGGCGGTGCTGGTGGTGGCTGGCTCCATGTTCCTGAAGGTTTTTCCAAGCTAAATCGTTGTGTGATTGTGTGCCAGGGTCTGGCACTGCCCTGCTCAGCTGGAGCATCCCGGGAGCTCCGGGCTGGAGCCAGCAGAGAGCACTGCAGCACAGCCAATGGAGCCAAGGGAAGCGAGGCAGGAAAAGTCCTCATCCAAAGAAAAGTTGTGAAAACACGAGTGGTGCCTTTGGGATTTTGAAGAGTTGGCCAGGGGAAGTTATTGTGGCAGAACTCCTTGAAATAATGTGCATTTCAGTAGCATTCTTCTCAGTCTGGGAGCGTTATTTGCTTTTCTTTGTTGCCCTAAAACAGGGGTTCTGTAAAGCAGGGAGGCTCCTTCATCCATGGCATGATTGGAATGAGTTCAGATGGATCTGGATTGAGTCTACATTGCCTCAATTGGAAAGAGCTGCTCTGTTTTCCAGGCTTTATTTTGAAAAATTCAGCGGAAAAATTGGTGAATGAGTTACCCAAGGAGCTTAGTCTCAGGTTTTGCACGTTCTCCTTAGCCTGGGAATTCTGGTCCTGGAAACTACATGGTAACCATTCATTTAAAAATGGCAAAGAATCATGTAATTAGCTGCTGATGAGCATTGCTGTTAATTACCCTGTTCAGTAGCACATTTACTGCACAGCTTCATTATCTGTCCCCAAATAATTCCATCCATCTCTTGTATCTCCATCATTTCCATACAAACCTGCCTTTCTGGGACACATCCCAACCCCCTGTACAAACCACATCCCAAAACTGACCCACCAGTCAGATTCTGGGGGTTTGGGGCTGCGTTTCTCCAACCTGAGACCTCTGAGAGTCCACCTGAGGAGAGGCAGGTTGGGCAGCCCTGGCCATCCCGTGTGGAATTCCAGCCTCACATTCCCAACCCACACGGAGCCCTTCCCGTGCTGACAGTTCACACCCAGAGCTGACTAAGAGGAAGCCAATTAGGAACCTAAAAGGGCCTTTCATTAGCCTTTTGAAAAACCCAGTGCTAATTATGCAGGTTTGAATGGATGTTTACTCAAGGGGTTAATTATGCATCCGTGAAGAGCAAAACTTCATTTGGTGCATCTGGGGAGGCTAGTGGAGCCCTGGCTGCTGCAGGCTGTGGGAAGCCTTGGGATGTTCATCCCCCCCAGTCCCTGCTCATCTCCTGGGAGGAGCAGCCCGGGAGTGCCCGTCCCTCTCTGGGAAGGTGGGCAGAGCTGGTGTGGGGGCAGCCTGGGGCTGTGCTGGGCTTTATTTCGTGTCCTTCCCTCTGGGCTGCCGTGTCTGCACCAGGGGCAGCTCCCAGCACCATCCCCAGGCTTTGGGACTCCCTGGAAGCTTCACCTGGACAGGAGCACCGTGGGAGTGGAACCTTCCAGAAGCCAGCAGGGAGGTGCCTGCCCTGCCTGGGGCCCTGGGCACCTTCCTGCTCTGTGGTCCCAGCAGGGAGAAGTTCAACACTTCATTTGTTACCGACAGAGAAGGCAACAGGAGCGATGGAATTCGGAATTTCCAGAGCCGTTCCTTTCACACCTTGTGATTGCTGTTAAAACCCAGGCCTATTAAGGCATTCCCAGCAAAAGAAATCTTTCAGGATGCTGAAATCTGCCTGAAAGACTTTTCCAGGAGCAATTTTTCTTTGTCAGCTTATTACTGTGAGCAGTAAATAATCAAGGAGATAACTGCACTGTAGAGTTTGGTTTGGAGAAGAATCCAATTAGATTTCTCTGGGCTTGTCTCATACAGGATTATGCCTGTTTCAGTTCAGGTTTTTTCCTCCCGGGCTGCATAGCAGCTTTAAATCACTTTTTCTATTTTATCTGTGATTACAGGCTTTAGAACATGAGGAAAAAACCCCTCCTGGAAGCAATACACCAACACTATCTTGATCTCTGGTGCTTCTCAGCAGGTTCTAAAGAATTTGGGACGAGGCCTGAGAGGAGCCCTGGTCGGTGGGGAGCAGGAGCAGGCACAGAGCAGCAGGACACAGGGCTGGTTTCTGCAGGAGCAGAAGTGTTTGTTTTGCTTCCCGAGTGATGACAAGCGAGGAGACAAGAGCTGAATTTCACATCTGCTCCAAAGACTCCTTTTACTCTCTGCAAGTAGCCAAAACATATCAGGAGTTGGGAAGACAACACGTCGGAGGGATTTGTGCTTTTTTTTCATCAGCTTTGCGGAGAAGTGGAAGCGAGATGACAAAACATTTCCTGAGCAGTCACAGAGTCCATCTCCGGGCGTGTGGGAGGCTGAGGAGCGCAGGGCTTGGCTGACATGGGAGCTGCAGCCCTGCCTGGAGCCCTGGGATCCATCCCCATTCCCCCCTGGGTGCTCACTGCACCTGGAGAGCCCAGAGCACCCTCCAGCATCTGCAGGGAACCCAGAGAGGGACCCTGCCCCAGAACTGGAGGGGCAGGACAAGGGGGAACGGCTTCACACTGAACAAAGGGAAATTTTCACTGGATATTGGGAAGAAATCCTGCCCTGGGAGCTGGCACAGAGCAGCTGTGGCTGCCCCTGGATCCTGGCAGCACCCAAGGCCAGGCTGGACAGGGCTTGGAGCACCCTGGGACGGTGGAATTGTCCCTGCCATGGCTCCTTCCATCCCTCAGCAGCTCAGGCTGTGGAGAGGACTCTGTGCTGTTCTCTCTGCTCAAACCCTTCACGGGTTTTGATGCTGCTCTGCCTCTCCCCAGGGGAACTGGATTTCCCCAGGCCTGAGTCCTGCTGCAGCCAGAGTGGCCATTAGAGCCCATAAACCCCAGGCTGGCTGCAAAATATTTCCTCCCCGAGCAGAGGATGTGCCACAGGATGGTTTTGCAGAGGGGAGGATGAGGGAGGGTTTCCCAGGATCTGTGGGGACACTGCAGGGCCTGGGCTGGCTCCGTGCTCGCCCCCAGCCCCGCGTGCAGCACGTCCTGCCCATGAAATCCTGTTTATCAGCAAAAGTTCAGTGGAACATGAATAACCTCGGAGGCTTGGCGTTTGTTTGCTTCTCTCCCCCCGCTGCACAGACCCACCCTCACTCTTCCCCTCAGGAAAAACGAATTCAAAGAGAAGGAAGAGAACACCAGACCCTTTTCCTGAGGCCACAGAATTTCTCAGATATCCATTTCAAGGTGTTTATTGCAGCCTTTCATCCCCCTCCCTGCCTGTTGAGGCTGAATTCCCTGCCTGGCAACAGATGGGATACCAATTTATTTTTAGCGATTTGTTTGCTTTGATCGAACCCTTAAACACCACCCTGGAATCACCTCGGGGGCTGGCGAGGTGGGCTGAGCCCTGCACCAGGAAATTCAGGAGAGCAGCTCCTGGGGCCATCACTTTGGGTTTGGGGTGTTTGCCTTCTCACCCTGGGGGCCTGGGCTGCGCCAGAGCCATCCACTGCCCCTGAGCTCTGTTGTTAATTTGATTTTACGGGAGGGGCCAACATCCCCTCAGTAGGGCTGGAGGAGTGTCCTCAGCCTGACTCCTCCATGGATCCCACAGAACTCATGGAAAGGCCTCAAACGGCCCCAAAACAGTCCCGTCACCCCGTGTGCACAGCCCTGCACACAATTCATGCAGTTCTTTGCTAAAATTACCCTTAGAGGCACCGAGAGCTGCTTAAACCCCTCCTTTTGTGTCTCCCCACAAATGGCTTTTAATAATTAAGTGTAATGGAGGAGCTCTGATTGGATTCCTCACTCAGATGGTAATTGAGTATTTCTAAATAAGTTACAAAATGTGTTCCTTTGGACTCAATTCCTTTTGCTTTATCCAAACTAAAATACCCTGCTCTCCAGAGAGTTCTTTTTTGAGAATTGACTGAAGATAATTATTTCAGATAATTAAGATCACTGAGCAAAGTAATTTAATTTTCTCCCCTGCCTCTCCCTCCCTCCAAGAAATGTAAATGTCTGTGGAACCTCTGATCAATAAAAGAACCTTTCCAAAGGTTAACTTGGCCAAGGCTGTTGTTGAGCTGGGAGAGACCAGCATGGAGTGAAATCCAGCAGAGATGCTTAGAAAAGTACTGAAATTTCCAATTAAATTGTTCCCCCCACCAAGATTTTTTTCTGAGTTTGTTTTTGGATTTGTGTGTTTCACACAGGGCTGTGTGGGTTTGTTGTTTTTTTTTTAATTCTTGATGTTGGCCAAGGGCATAGCAGGGCCAAAGAGCTGAAGCTCTGTGGCCACATGATTTTACTGAAATCTGCTCTGGGCAGACCCAGCAGTGGAGGAGATGCAGGTGCTGAGGGAAAGGTGAATTGTGTTCAGGTTGGGAGCTCACTGCAGCAAACCTCCTCTGGCAAAGCTGTGCTGGGCCAGCAGCAGAGAAATGGAAGCTGGGGCTTGTGGAGGAGTGGATAAGCTGCGTGAGAAAATGCATTGGAGGCTTTTACTTTCTTTTCCTGTCTGCTTTTCTTGCGTTTTTACTTTCTCTGAACACCTGGGTGCTGCACAGGCAGAAGGGGTGGGTAGGGAGGTCTGGCTCCCAGTGCCCCAGGGTGTTTGTGCAGGGAGCTGCTGATATTTGTACAAACCCATCTTTTCCTGTTCCCTTGCCCTGTAACCATGGTTCTCAAGCTGCCAGTGGAGAAAGTGCTCAGCCTCTCATCACAGACAAGCAAAAAATAGCAATGCTAAGTCTTAAGCTGCTTTTGGATTTCAGCTCGGCTCAGTCCTGTGTCCTGGGCTGTGCCCTGAGCTCAGAGCTGCTCCCAGCTGGGTCAGACCTGCCTGAGCTGGGGCTGCAGGCTGTGCTGGGGGAGGTCAGCAGGACCAGCCCTGCCCAGGGGTCAGCTGTGGGCAGGGGGGAAACCTCCCCCTGCTGCAGGAACCCTGCTGAGATCTGGTTCTGAATGCTAGAACCAAATACTGGATCCTAGAAACTGAATACTGAATAAAATACTGAATTTAAAATACTAAATAATAGATACTGAATATTAGCTACTAAATAATGAATATGGATACTAAATACTAAATTCTAAATACTAAATACTGGATACTAGATACTAAATACTGAATAATAGATACTAAATACTAAATACTAGACACTAATTACTGAATACTAAATACTATATAATAAATAACAGATACTAAATGCTAAATACTAGATACTAAATACTGAATACTAAATACTATATACTAAATAATAGATACTAAATGCTAAATACAAGATACTAACTAATAGATACTAATTACTGAATACTAGATACCAAATATTGGATACTAGGTACTAAATACTAGATATAAAATACTAAATACTCAATAATAGTTACTAAATACTAGCTACTAAATGCTGATTACTAAACCATGGGGTCTGTGTCCGTGTGAAATCCTGCCAAGCCCCCTTCAGCTCCAGGAGGGCAGAATCTCTGCGGATCCCTGCAGGATCCCTGTGCTTACCTGGCACTGTTTGGCCTCTCAGGCTCTCCTGGCAGGCACTGCTGCTCCTCAGGCCGGTGGCACCAGGAGGTTTTGGAGCGGCACAAGTCGGGGGGTGTCAGTGGCTCCGTGGGGAGGGCAGAGCTGGGCAGAGCACCCCGGGCTCTCCTGAGTGCCTGCAGAGTGTTTGGGAACGGTGCCTGCTCCCCACAGCACCAGCCTGGGAGTTTCCCAGAGCTGAACCTGGGTTTTTTTAGCCCAAATCCACTTGCTAATGGCTGCACAGTTTTATTAAAGCTTCCTGTGGCGTGTTCATTATCATTTCTGTTTTACAAGGGCCACTCACCAGAAGCACAAACACTTCAGTGCCCTGCCAGTGCTCGCTTTGAAGCTGCTGGGGAGGTGAATACCAAAGATCTGCTGTCTTAATTAGTACAAGAGGTTACAGAGATGCTAATACCTGATCTTGCAGGGCTGACAGAAAGGATTACAGCTTGTGCAATCAGATGCCTGTAAAGCAGAGGCTTCTGGATGCTGTGGGGCTTTTTCCTGAGCTCACATCCACAGACTGTGGCTTCCCTTTCTTGGCTGAACCCTCGGTGCTGGGCTGTGCTTGGGACAGGGCTGGGAGCAGCCAGGAGGGTCTGAACTCCAGACCAGCTCTGCAGTCAGGTGCTTCTGCCCGGGTCTTTCAGGGTATCCGTGTGTGACAAGGTACGCTCAACCTGTCTCAAGGTGGTAAAAATCTTGCAGCAATTAATTAAGTGATTGTATTGATGATGTTTGCTGTGCCTCCTTGGCACCCAGAGGATCTCAGCTCTTTGATGTGGAGGGTGTGATTTATTGGGCAATTACACATCCCCACACCATCACTCACGCTGGGAAGAGGTGCTGTGATCTCATCAGTCTGGGCAAACGTGACATGGAAAGACTTTTATCAAATGGAGGGGGGCTGATGGATGGAGGAGTCAGGGAAGTATTGATTGGAGCCAATATATTATTTTCTACATTAATATTGTGCAGACAGTGGCAGATAGAGACCCTGCACTGGTGCTGGTGCTCCCTCCATGGTGAAGAATTACCCTTCAGTGCAGTTTCCTTCAATGAGGGATGGTGTTCTGGGACGCTCAGGGAGTTCTGAGGGAAATGTTTGTTCTTTCATTATGAAAAGAAAGAGGCAAAAGGCACAATTGTTTTTCTTGTGCTATCAGGCAGAAAGAACGTGAGGGGAATCCGTGGAGCTCCCTGTGAGTGCTGCTGTGCTTTGGGATGGCTCAGGACCGTGCTCAGCTGTGTCCTGGGATGGGTGTGGGACTGTTGGTGTCTCCCCAGGAGCACCAGGGTCCAGGAGCTCCCATGGGTTCCCCCAGGTGCTCCAAAAGGAGCAGTGGCTGGGCCAGCCACCTGTAGCTAAACATCACTGCAGGTCTTGGTGGAAAGCTGAGATCAGGAGAAGAGTCTTGGTTTGGTTTAGTTTAGCCCTGGTGCCTCTCCTGACTCAGATCCAGAACACCATCCCAGGACGTGGGTTTTCCTTCTATCACTGCTTCCTCCAGTTCCAAGGTCATCCCTGTGAGCTCAGGAGAGCTCTGCTGTGTGACTGATGTGTTCCCCCTGCTATCTGTTCTGCCCTGTAATCCTGCATTTATTAACCAGAGTTCTGCCCATATTCATCAGGACCAGCTGGTGAGAAGAAGGACTCGTGGTTTAAAAATTACCATCCTCCTTTTCTTCCCTGGCCCCCACCAGCAACAGGAAGGGGGGGGATCAATCTTGGGCTAAAAGTCTTTGGCTCTTGGCTGGCTCAGAAGCCATTAGGAGATAACCAGGAGTGAGACTGAGCTAAGAGCCCTTGGCTTGTGTTGACTGATGAAGAGGTGAAGGATCTGCAGGATTTTGGGGTTGGTTGGGCACAGGCAGCTTTGTCCAAGGTCCTGTTGTCCAACAAGGGAAGGTTTTCACCCGAGTTTCTGTTCCGGAGGGATGGGGGTGAGTTTGAGCCGTTTAAATAAAAAACGAAGGAGGTTTTCTCACACCCCTTGTTCTGTTGGTCCGTCCGGGACGGGGCAGCCCCTGCGGGAGGATCCCTGCCCTGTCCAGCTGTGCCCAGCCCAGGGGCTGCAGGGTCGCTGTATTCTCGCCGCTCCCCACTGGAGGTCACTGGAACATTGTTTACCATTGTCCCCTAGAACAAAGGAGCTGCCAAAATGACGTTTGCCGAAATTAATGTTCGAAATTTTCCGAGATTTTTATCGGTTTCACGTATGAAAATAAATCTCCAAATTGCTCATAATCCCTGTGTGTAATGGGTATTTTATAAACACTTCTTATGCCCCGAGGAGACATCAACAGAGGCTTTATTTTACAAAAGCATGACTCAACTGCCAGGAATTTTGAGCAAAGCTCCTCTAATGGGTTCTCTGTGCCCCAGCTCTCTTTGTCATACCCTGATGGATGTGTCAGAAGTTCTAAGACACACCTGAAGCCATCCCGTGGTTACCAGCAGGGAGCCCAAAAGTTGCCATCGCCAGTCACGGCATCATGTTTGTGTTGTTAAAAATGCTGCAGAGAGGATGAGCAGCCCCAGTATTGCAAAGGCCATTTAATAAAAATTAGTTCAGATCATGGAAGCAATGTTTTTTTTTTCTTTTTCCCCTCTGTGCTGGTGCTGTCCCTGCCCACTCGGATTTTTGGGAGGCCTGCTCAGATCCCTCCTGTCTCAGAACCATGAACAGCCCTCAGCACTCGGTGCTGCAGCAGGAGCAGCTGATGAACGAACAGGAGCTAATTATCAGCAATAAGAAAAGTTTGGCAACTCGTCACAGACTCATCAGTGCAAACCAAAGCTGCTTCTCAACCCGTCTATCAAAGTGCAGTTGCTGTTAATGATAGACTGAATAATAATTAGTATTAACTGAAAGGATCCCTTTCTATTCCCCAGTGATATTTAAAGCCAAGCAACAGACTCCTGGCTTTGGGTGAGATCCAGTTCCAATATAGCTCTGGGATTTAGATCTCAGCTTTAGATGTAAAGTGAATTTGGGGGATGTATCAGCTCACGGAACACTCAGTGCCATGTGCTGGGAGTGTTTCCTGGGAGTGCACCCGGAGCTCAGACGGAGCCCGGCTGCTCTGCAGCGTGGGAGGAGCTGGGGATTTCCATCTCAGATCTGGGAATGTGTTCCCACAGCCAGCCGGGGGATCCTGCTGGAGCAGGGCTGGAACAGGCACCCTTGGAGAGCGCAGGGACCCCGGGATGCAGCACTAACCATCAGTCACAGGGCGGTTCGGGGTGGTTAAAGGTTATTTATCCATCCCCCTGCCCGGGCAGGGCTGCCTTCCTCTGCCCCAGGGTGCTCCAAGGCCCGTCTGAGCTGAGCAAGGGATGCAGGAGGCTGCGGGGGCTTGGAGGAGCCTCAGGCAGACCAAAAATGCTGAAATCGCTCTGCTGGCCTGCCTGGAGTGAAAGTCCCTTTATTAAAACGGCCTCGTGGGATGTGCAGGTGTCTGAGCCAGCCTGGAGAGGAGCCTGGCCTGGGTCTGGAGCAGAACTGCTGCTTCATTTCAAAGCTTATCCTTAAATGTTTGCTCTAAAGCCCTGGAGCCCCAAGAAAAGAAGATGCAAATAACTTGACTCTTTTCCCATGGAAGCAATTAAGGAACTGTGTTAATAAGAAATGAAGTTGTTTGTAAATTTTAATGGTTTAAAAGATGCCCCAGGGAAATCACAGACAAATAGGAGCTGTTTGGTGCAGACCCTTTCTAGCCAAGCTCCACCTCCGTGGTGGATGTGATCAATTAAAAATTATCAGGAGAAAATGACACATTCTTTTTAATTTAATGCCTTTGGCCAGAAGGATTTTCTAACATAATGATTTGGGCTAGGAGGGGAGTGTTGCTTTATTTCCTCCCCATTTAATCCAAAAATAGCCCCAAAGGGAAAGAAAAGAAACCAAACCAAACCCCAAAGCAACCACTACCAAACCCCAAAGACAGCCCCCTGAAAATGTCTAAATATATGGGGGTTTTTAAAGTTCTGTGACTGCAAAGCCCATCCCATCGCTCTGAGCTCCCCCAGGAGCTGCGGCTTCCATCCTGCCTGGGAAATAACAGCCAGGAGGGGAGAGAGCTGGCCAGGGCTGGTGTGGGGCAGGGAGAGCTGGCCAGGGCTGGTGTGGGGCAGTGATGGTGTTTGGGGCAGGGAGAGCTGGGCAGAGTTGGTGTTTGGGGCTGGTTTGGGGCACTGATGGTGTTTGGGGTAGGGAGAGCTGGGCAGGGCTGGGTTTGGGGCAGGGCTGATTTGGGGCAATGAGAGCTGACCAGGGCTTGGTTTGGGGCAGGTTTGGGCCAGGGCTGGGTTTGGGGCAGTGCCCCAGTGGCCCCTGGCACTGCCAGGTGTGGCACCGCGGGGTCCCCGCGGGCTGGAGCGGATTCCCGAGGGTTCCCCGGCCATGCCGCTGCTCCAGGAGAGCCGGGATGAGCGGAACATCTCCCGGCCGCCCTGACAGCCCCTCCCCGCGGGCTCCCCCTGTGATTAGCGCAATTTGTTTCCCCCGGAATTCCTGTAAGGCTTGACAAGACACCAAAGTTCTGGGGAGTTACACAAAGGCCTCCTTTGCATATTAAAGACTCTGTGTTGTCACTTGACTAAATTTGGGAGCAACATCCACCACTGTGAGTGTCATTAGAGCTGAGATGAATTCCAGGGCTCATTAGGGGTGCTGTGACAAAGAGGTGGAGGGAGGACTGTAAAGTGGCGCTGTGCTTTTTTTCCCAAAGCCCTGTCGAGGCTCATTTTCCCTCTCTCCATCTCCAGCACTCTCAATCCCTTGATAATAAATGCAGCTCACATAGGAACTACCCCCCGGACTGATTTCTTTCCACTGCAAGAAGTGATTTAAAAGAAGACGAAAAAAGACATTGAATGTGTTCATTATTGATAATCTTAAAGATTTACTGCAGGCTTTCAGAAAAGCTGCTGCCTTAAAGCAAACTGCTTTTATCTCCTTTTTGTTTGCTTAGTTGGCTTTTGTGGGTTTTGTGTCTTTTCCTTCAGTAGCTCATGTAGGTAGAAGCTTGAATTATTTTTTCTTTTCCTGAGGGGGGATTTGCCAGCCCCTGGCAGCAGTGGGAAAGCTCCGTGGGAGCTGCAGGAGGAGGTTGCTGGCTGCTGCAGTGCTGTGTGGGCTGCAGCACACCTGGCTGGGGGGCCTGGCCGCTGGGAGCAGCAGCTTTTGCCCATTTTGGGGCAGATCGGGGCGTTGGAGCACGGCAGCACCAAGCCCGGATATCTGCAGAGAGCTGGGATCCCACCCGTAGGCACTGGCATCCTTTAGAGCGGTTTGAAACAGAAACTAATGGTAAATATTTAGGAAACAAACCAAAAGGCCCCACTTTGAGCAGATTTCTCCGTGGCTCTGCCAGCAATTGCAGCTGTTTCCAGTCCCTTCCTCCTGAGCCTGGGCTCTGCTCTTGTTGCGCTCCCCTGGCCTGGGGTCAGAACCTTCTTCCTCTGGAGCACCAGAGTGGGGGAGAGGAGCTGGAGGAGCAAGGGGGGTTGGACTGGGATAAATCCCCTCCTGCTCCCTCGGGCTGGAAAAGGCAAAGGATGGGATCCATAGGATGGGATGGGAGCCAGGTACTCACCGACACCGCCGGATCACGGGGAGCAGAAGGATGGGGACCCCAGATGAAAAGCCCAGGAGCAGCAGATTCCCCTTGGGCTCCGACCTCTCTCAGCCTTCAAAGGGCAGCAGGACCCGTGCAGGTGAGGGGTGGGGTCACAAGGTGCAGGTGAGGGGTGGGGTCGGGTCACAAGGTTCAGGTGAGGGGTGGGGTCAGTCACAAGGTGCAGGTGAGGGGTGGGGTCAGTCACAAGGTTCAGGTGGGAAGGATGGGATTGGGTCACAAGGTGCAGGTGGGAAGGGTGGGGTTTAACGAGCTGCAGCTGGGCCTGTGCAAAGCTCACTGATCATTTCAGAGCTGTCAGTTCTGTCCCAGAACCCCAGACTGGTTTGGGTTGGAAGGGATGTTAAAGATCTTTTCATCCCAGCTCCCACTGTCCCAGATGCTCCCAGCCCCAATTTCCAACCTGGCCTTGGGCACTGCCAGGGATCCAGGGGCAGCCCCAGCTGCTCTGGGCACCTGTGCCAGGGAGGAATTCCTTCCCAATATCCAACCTAAATGTTGCCTATTTCGGTTTGAACCCGTGGCTCCTTGTCCTGTCACTGCAGCTCCTGGTGAAGAATCCCTGTCCTCGTTTCCTCTGTGGGTGACATTTGGGAAGTGAGAACACAAACCTGGAGGTCCATGAAACTGAGGGATGTTGGAGCAGAAGCGGAGCTGAGTGAACTCTGAGGGGTTTTGTTTTCCCCTGAGGCCCTGGAGTGATGCTCCCCATCCCGGGGCAGGGTGTGCTCGCTCCCACCTTTCCTGCAGCTCCTCTGCCTGCCCTGCTCTCCTGCTCCTCCATCTGCTCCTGGGGCAGGAGATCCCGCAGGGCTCTGGAGCCTGAGGAGCCGCATTTCACCCAGAGTTCACTCCACAGAAAGTACCAGAACACTCCCCAGAGCTCACCAAGCGCAGCCATGTGCTCCAACCCTGTCATCAGCTCAGAGGCGTTCAACAGCATCATCCTTCACCAATCAGAATAATTAAACAGCCTCATTATTTTAAATATTCATCAAGTCCAGATTCCATGTTTGGCTTTCTTGGTCAATTTGGTTCTTGCTAATCTGGGGGAAGGAAAGAATGTTCTCTAGTGCTTAATTTGCATTAAAAACACTATAATTTGTAAGTAAATTGGAAAGCTTTTAAGTGAAGAGGGAACATCAGTGACTTGACAGTCAAAGCTCTCCTTTGTTTTTCAAGCACAATGTTCCAGAAAGATGCTCTTCCTTTCTTGGAATTACACGGCAGTGAGAATGAAGCCTTGTAATTGTTCATTAATCCACGGTCATTAGGAGACACCAGAAATGAAAACCAAATCCAAAGCAGGCAGTGTTCTACCAGAGAAGTGATTTTAAATGTCTCAAGGTGCTGAAGGGGGTAAATCGTCAGGAGAGCAGAGGCTGGGGAGGCGCAGGGATGCTGCTGCTGCCTCTGCCCAGAGGGTTTTCCAGAGGAAGCCTGCTCTGAGCTGAGCCAGCCTGGATCTGCAGCCTGGGTGCTCCCCTTGGCTCCTGGCTCTCCTCGTTTTCCCTTCCCAGCGAGCCGAGAAGGGCCCCAAGGAGTGGGCGCAGAACCCGGCCCAGTAAAGGATGTAAACCCTGTAAAGGATGGGAGGATCTGTCAGTGGGGACTTTCCTACTGACCTGACAAAGAGCCCAACTTAGCTGCTCCGGGCTTGAAGAGATGCCCAAGGAGCCAGCCTCTACTCCTCTTCCTTTTTTTGGAGTATCTGATTATGTGGAGATTCTTTTAAAACCCCTTTTCTCTCTTGTATTTAAGATGTTGCTTTCTTTGTTGCTTCCACCTCTTTATTTAGGAGGAGGAGGAGGGGAGAAGAGGGATAAAGGCAGCAGAGGAGCTGATTTCAATGCAAATCTATTGTTCATAATTGCAGTTTTAAAAAATCTTCTCAACCTTCAGCTGAACAATGATAAAAGAATAATGGCTGTGAATTATTAGCTGTTCCACTTCCCTTCAAAATAGTTCTTACACTGTTGTGATACTTGGCTATATTTATTATTGTAGTTCTTTTTCCTTTTGTAATGAGCTTGTGCTTCCTGTGGCCTTAATTTTCTTTTTGGACCTCTGCTCATTCTGCATCTGTATTTTTGTTAGGGACATACATGGCTGAAATCAATTAAAAATCTCTTCCATGCTTCCAGAATAATTAGATCATTTCCCCATTATTCTGTTTCCAGGCTTGCCTGGTTAAGGTAACAAATATTAATATAAAAATGGAGCAAGGCAGTGAAATTGGAGAGTTTTGTATTGCACTGCTGGAGGTGATTGCACACAGGCGGGCCCGATCCTGAGCTCAGAAGTTCCTCTGGCACTGAAATCCAAATTTCTGCCAGCTGGGGCTGTCTCACAGTGGGCACAGAGAGCAGCTGGGCTGGGGGTCAATGTTTTACCCCCTTTGTGCAGCATTTCACCCCCTTTGTGTGCTTTCTGCACAGAAATGGCCTCAGGTGTGGGATGAAGGGAATCCATCCCCAGGGATTCTCACCTTATGTATGCAAATGCCTGAGTCTGGATAAACTCTCAATGCAGAGGGAATTCTTCATTTTTATTTGATTTTATTTTTTTTTCTTTTGGAAGCATTTCGAGATTTAAAGGCAGCTGTGAAAACCTCTCAGAAGGAAAAGGAGAGATTTGAATTGCAGTAAATAATACGAGAGAGAGCTGAGGCTCCTAAATCTGCTTAAACCCCCCGAGCAGCAGGCTCAGCTTTCCTTTTCCCGCAGGCTCGGTGTTAAACACCTTTCCCTGCCCGAGTGATGGCCGTGCTTATCCGCTGTGCCACAGGAACGGCAGGTCGGGATGGATCTGCCCGCACCTGTCCGAAGTGACAATTTATCACCCTCATTCCTGATGGATCAGGCGTCCCCTCGGACGGGCAAGGTGGCTTTGAGCTGCGAGCGATTGATCAGGTGTCAGCGGTGCTCACCACGGCCAACATCTCATTACGCTAATTCCTGCCGTGCCTGTGCCTGTGCCGGGACAGCGTGGGACCCTGGCAGGGGCTGCCCGGTGTGAAACCAGGGAGTGCCACCCCTGAGCCTGGCACAGAGACCCCTCCATGAACAGGATTCATTAGCACGGGGTTATTATCCGGGCCTGGAGGTGGCTCGTGGTGCGGTGGGGAAACCTGGAGCTGCTCCATGTGAACCGTGGAATTGTGGCACAGGATATTCTGCGCTGTCTGCTTTAGGTGTGGAAATTACCCCTCTCCTCCCCTAAAAAAGGCACCGTGGATTTTCTTCTGGAAGTACAACAGAGAAGAGAGCAGAGGTTTCCCTCCCGAGTGAGAGGAGTTCGAAGTTCTTGAGGATGCCATTGAGGACAGAGCCGTNTGAAATTGGAGAGTTTTGTATTGCACTGCTGGAGGTGATTGCACACAGGCGGGCCCGATCCTGAGCTCAGAAGTTCCTCTGGCACTGAAATCCAAATTTCTGCCAGCTGGGGCTGTCTCACAGTGGGCACAGAGAGCAGCTGGGCTGGGGGTCAATGTTTTACCCCCTTTGTGCAGCATTTCACCCCCTTTGTGTGCTTTCTGCACAGAAATGGCCTCAGGTGTGGGATGAAGGGAATCCATCCCCAGGGATTCTCACCTTATGTATGCAAATGCCTGAGTCTGGATAAACTCTCAATGCAGAGGGAATTCTTCATTTTTATTTGATTTTATTTTTTTTTCTTTTGGAAGCATTTCGAGATTTAAAGGCAGCTGTGAAAACCTCTCAGAAGGAAAAGGAGAGATTTGAATTGCAGTAAATAATACGAGAGAGAGCTGAGGCTCCTAAATCTGCTTAAACCCCCCGAGCAGCAGGCTCAGCTTTCCTTTCCCCGCAGGCTCGGTGTTAAACACCTTTCCCTGCCCGAGTGATGGCTGTGCTTATCCGCTGTGCCACAGGAACGGCAGGTCGGGATGGATCTGCCCGCACCTGTCCGAAGTGACAATTTATCACCCTCATTCCTGATGGATCAGGCGTCCCCTCGGACGGGCAAGGTGGCTTTGAGCTGCGAGCGATTGATCAGGTGTCAGCGGTGCTCACCACGGCCAACATCTCATTACGCTAATTCCTGCCGTGCCTGTGCCTGTGCCGGGACAGCGTGGGACCCTGGCAGGGGCTGCCCGGTGTGAAACCAGGGAGTGCCACCCCTGAGCCTGGCACAGAGACCCCTCCATGAACAGGATTCATTAGCACGGGGTTATTATCCGGGCCTGGAGGTGGCTCGTGGTGCGGTGGGGAAACCTGGAGCTGCTCCATGTGAACCGTGGAATTGTGGCACAGGATATTCTGCGCTGTCTGCTTTAGGTGTGGAAATTACCCCTCTCCTCCCCTAAAAAAGGCACCGTGGATTTTCTTCTGGAAGTACAACAGAGAAGAGAGCAGAGGTTTCCCTCCCGAGTGAGAGGAGTTCGAAGTTCTTGAGGATGCCATTGAGGACAGAGCCGTGTCATTAGCGGGTCATTAGCGGCACTAATGGCTCGGGAGCGGCGTTAAGGACAGAGTTAATGACCCGCAGGTGGAGGGAGCTCTCTAAGACGCTTTCACCACTTCCCAAAGGAGCAAAGTCTCATCCCCAGCCCGAGGGATGCATCAGGCTGCCCAGGGGTGAACAGGGAGGTAATTTATCCCTGTGTGGAGCAGGGTCCTCTCCTGAAACCCCGCGGTTCGGCTTGTTCTCCTCACTAAACCCTGAGAGCAGCCCGGGATGGGGTTAGGCTCGGGGGAGAGGAAGAAAAGCTTGGCTCATCCCGGAGGGACGATCCCCCCCCAGGAAATCCCTGCACCTCTGCTGGCATCCGTTATCCAGGGCTGTTGAACACGCCTTGGATTCTGAGGACGAACACGGACCTGTCAAGGATTTGATTGCTTTTCCTCAGCTGCCTGAGGAGTGTTAGAACCTATTGGTTTTGACAATGCACCTCAATTAGGTCTTAAAATCAGTACTACACGCTCTGTGGAACTGGAGGAGTGTGGTGGATCCCTCGGAGGACTGAGCTGCTCGATTTCAGCTTAAGGATGATGTTTCTCCACAAGGGAGTCACCAGTCACAATAATTACATTGCTGTCTTCTCATAATATGATTTATTTAGATGTTGCCGTATGAATTAATTCTCTCTAATTGCTGCTCTTCTCACTGTAAATCAAGGTTTCTTGCTTTCTGGAGAGTAGTGAACATGATCCTACACTGAAGTAATTAGTCCAATTAGAAAGGAAAGCAGATGTGGAAAACCAATTACTTTCAGGAATATGTCTGCTCCTCTGTAGTCCAAACGCTGTTCAATCAAAATGTATCAGCAGTTTAATAAAACATTGTTTTATTCATAAACTCCATCCAGCGGTGAGACTCCACCTGCTCTTTTGGAGGAGCCACTTCGGGGCAGCTTTGAGGCTGGGGAGCTTTCTTCAGACCTGCTCCTGGTTCAGACAGCACAGGGAGAGAGCGAAGTGGTCAGCAAACAATTATATCTTGATCCAAGTGATTTCAGAGCTGCTGTTGAGAAGAGCCGGCAGAAGAGGAATTGTGCTGGTGAATTCTGCGTGTGTATCAGCAGGGATTGCTCAGATTACAGGCACCGGCAGCGAGGTTCCCCAGTGCCTTTGCTCGGAGGAGCTGAAACCCGCGCTGTGCCCAGCCTGGAGTGTGTGAGGAGCCCCCCGCTCGTGTCTCACTGAGAACGGCCAGACTGCGGTGAGCTAACCCAGCAGCTCTGCAAAGCTTTGCTCTAACAGATTGCCAGCAGGCAGGCGGGGTCTTGTGAGGCCTGGAGAGGTTCTGCGCTCCCCCCGTGCCTGTGCCAGTCTGGATGCAGGGGTTGGTACCCAGAGGATGCTCCTGGTTAGCGGAGAGAAGGAACCGCTCCAACCCTGAGTGCAGGGAGCGCTCAGCGCTCTGTAATTAACTCCCAGTGCTGATGGCACGGTGGCTGTGCCAGCCCCGAGGCCAGAGCCGGGCACACACAGCTCCTGTGTCACCAAACCGCGTCCCAGCCGCCTCTTCGGGGTTTGTTTTCTGAGTTCTTCATTAAAATACCTGCAGAGGAGTTTTGCATTGGAGATTCACCCATCTATTTTCCTCTATCTGCTGCACGGAAGACAAGTGTTCTCATAATTGGGCCATTAAAGGAGGTGTTGAAATGTTACTAATTGTCAAAGGCAATTAAGTATGGCAACATGTCACAGGTAAATTAACGAGGCTCCAGGTGTTTTGAGCAAATTGCAGTTCTGTGGGTGTAAAACACTTCCAGTCTTCTCTGCTGTTTGTCTGTGGAGCTCTGGTGTGCTCTGATTTTGGGGTTTTGCATTCACTGAAAGCTCCTCTTGCTGTTGACAAGCACAAGAAGAACGCTCGAAGTTCCTGCAGACGGCAGAGATCACTGCTCCCTCCTCTCTCCCTCGCAGGGACTCCTCTGGTGGCCCCAAAGTGCTGCTGAGAATCCCCAGGGTTTGAACCCCAAACCCCCCGTGGGTTTTTTGTTCCTTGTTCTGCCCCCATCCCCACGTGGAGCTCCCGCATTCGGGGTTCCCGCAGCTGTGGCAGCGCTGCCCCCCCGATGGCACCGTGCCCTCCCTCCCTCCGTGCCCGGGATGCTCGCAGGGGTGGCACTGTCACACTGCCACACGGTCCCGGAGTTAGCAGCCTTTGTTCCTTTTCTCCTCCCCGCGAGGAGCTCTGTGCTTGTGTGCATGTGCACACGCGTGTCTGAGGCTGGGCAGAGCCCTAATTGTATATTATTAAAATATTGTGATTTTTTTCCCCCTTCCAAGCTGTGGCAGCGTGCGGCGCCTCCCCGATGTCTCGTGCAGCTGGCTCCGACTGGCACTCGCAAGGTTGTCCTCCAGGTGCTGCAGCAGAAATCTTTTGACACAGTGTCAGTAATTAAGTGTACAATTAAGAGAATGTCTGCAATTAAGTTCAATCAGTCAGTCAATCAAATCCACATTTGTAAAGGGTTTCTAAAGGGCCTCTCATCCAAACCTCCCCTCTGCTTCTGAGCTGGGCAAAGTTAACACCAGACGAGGCAGCGTTTATCTGAAGCAGCTCACAGGGCTGGAAGGTTTATATTGAAATGCTGTTTGAGGCCTGGCTGTCTCCTGAATCAAACCTGGCTTTAAGTGAGGCTTTTAGGCACAACACTGAAATGTAGCCATTAAAAAAGCTGAAAACTCGAGGTTTTTCCAGCAGTGTGACTCCCTGAGCCTAGCAGTGTAATTCCTCACCTTGTTTCCTTTGGGGAATTCTCAGAAATTCCCCAAACAGGTATTCTGCTGGAATAAGCCAGCCTGGTTTTGTGCCATTTCAGGCACCTTTCAGCTCCTGACAGTTCAGTTTCTGCCAGGAGGGTGCAGTGGGTGAGCACTCGCTGCTCTTGTGCTGCCCAGTCAGTGAGCCTGGAGTGGGACCTGCCCTGCCCGGGGCTCACCTGTGATTGTTCTCCTCCAACAGACCAGGGGTCTGCACCTGCACAGCCTGGGCAGAGAAGGAGAAAGCCAGGTAAGATTTCCCGTAGCTCAGTCTGGGAGACGTTGGGGAGTTAGCGATGAAGAATTCCAAACAATCTGCAGCTGTGATCATGTTAACTGTGCTACTGATGTTTATGGTAAAGTGTCCATTAGCCAATCATGTTAAGTGTAAAAGACCAGCGAGGTCCACCTGTAGCAAACAAGGTCCACCTGTAGCAAATGAGATCCACCTGCAGCAAATGAGGTCCAACTGTAGCAAACGAGGTAAAAAAGAAGAGATCGATCAATAAAGAAGAGCCTTTAGCCTGTCATGTTTGCTGAATGATGGAGTCTGGATTTGTCACTTTCTTTACTGTCCCCGGTACCACCAGGGATGATTTTATAACAGGGGTCCCTGTGCCTGGAGGCTTCAGTGCACCTCAGCACAGCAGAGGACTTGCACACACCGCCTCCAAAGAAACGTGCCCCAAATCCAGCCCTATTCTGGGATTCCCCGGTGCTGCAGGGACAGGACCCGTGCAGAGTTTGGTGCCCACGGGGAGCAGCGGGAGAGGCGCTGGGTGTGACGGGCACAGGGACACTTTGGTGCCCCAGGAGCTGGAGCAGACCCTGCTGCTGGGCTCTGATCTCATCCCTGTCCCCTGGGAGGAGCCGTCCCTCGTCTGAGCTGCCAGATCTGTACCACCAGCTGCTCTCCAAGGCCTGGGAATGTTCAGTCTCTAGACTGCAGACATTGCTCCAAAGAGTAACTGGAGGCTTTTTCCTGTCTCTGGTGCTACATCAGTGTGAGCAGCAAGCCGTGGTTGCTTTGATAACGAGCTTGCATTTACACAGCACCTGTCAGCTCTGAAGGGAGCTCTGCTAACTCAGCCCGAGCTGACAGAGCCTTGTCCACGGCTCTGCACAGCTCTGCCAGCCTGGCTGCTGTCTCATTATGTGCCTCGCTTTAATGTATGGAAAGCTGTTACCCAAAATGTCCTTCATTTAGGGGAAAAAGAACAAATGGATTAGTAATGTGTGACTTGCGGTGCTGTAAACATTCTGCAGCATGTCATTAATACCCAGCTGTATTTGTGTATCCTCCCACCTCTCCTGCCCTGCAGAGGGAGGCTGGGGAGGGAGGGAAGGGTGGGAAGGCAAATTGAGCTCCCATGGATCTTCAGGAGAAGCACAGAATTCTGCCCTCCACACCTGGGGCGAGGCAGGACCCGTTGTTTTACTGCTTTTAGTTGGTGAATACACCAAGTTGTGTGGTTTTCATCCACTTGTGCTTGATGTGTGAGGTTTACCCTGATGCACTTGGACTCCTGGTTTTGCTAAAAGGATAACAAAGGGAAAAAAGCTCCAAATTCTTCCCAGTGCTCTTGTCACCCACCACCAGAACTGCAAGGGATGGCTTGCTGAGCTCTTGGACGTTCTGAGGGAAAACCCTTCAGGAAAAGGAGGTGTTCAGGGCCAGGCTGGACAGGGCTCTGAGCAGCCTGGCATGCTGGAAGCTGTTGGAATGGGACAGCCTTGAAGAACCCTTGCAAACCAAAGCATGCTGTGAAAAGCTCCCAAGACTGCTTTGGGTGGTGATTAATGTCAAGAGATGAAGTCTTAGATGGACAAGGAAGTACAGAAAACTGAACCAGGGCAGGGCTGGCCAGACTCCCGTTTGCTCATCTGATGTGCTCTGTCTGTAGCTGGAATGGTTTGGTTTGAACTCGAGTGTAAGTCCAGCCCAGAGCAGGGAACCTGGATTTGTGAGCTGGAACGGCTGGGGAATGGGCCTGGAATAAACAGCAGGAGCTTTGGCACTCCCTGAGAGGGAGAGCCCAGCACCGGGAGCTGGTGCAGGGAGCAAAGCCCTCTGTGCTTGTAGGAAAAGCCATCAGCACGTGGTTCCTGAATGCTTCTCCACTCAGCCAGGGAAAGGGGCAGGCAGCTGAGAAACAGCACAGGACAATAAATTCCTGAAATCTGCTACTAAATCTATCAAGGCGAATAATACATCCTGATGGGAGGGAGACATTATTTGTGTTTTTTTTGTTTTACATTTGCCAGATCTCATTCTTTTTTGCATTTGTCTCAGGGAGGTGAGGACTTTGAAAAGGCAATTACAACTGGTGAATGATTAGCACTGGATGTGACACATTTATGCATCAAATATGTTTAACTGCATTAACCTTCAAGGAATTTACACTGACACCTTGAAAGATCTATCCTGTGCTCAGCCTGAAAAATCTGAGTTCTCCCTCAACTTCCATCTTATTTACATTAATTTTATTACAAAATAAATGGGTCTAAAATATTAATGGAGTTCTTACAGGTTCTGAAGTTGGTGTGGCAGGGGAGTTGGAGGGATGACTGGGGATTCTGGAGGGAGAGGTTTTTGAGGGAATGCAGTGGTGCAAGTGCACTGAAATGAGGTTATTTTCTGGTTTCTTCCCTGGCTGTCCCATCCTGGAGGGAAGATGACTGAAAGGGATGAGGTTACACAGCTCATTTATCCACTTTAGGGTTTAATTTCCTGCTAATAAGGTATTTAAACCTTCCAGAAAGCAGCTTGTGGTCTTTGTAGACTTTTAATCTTTACACATTATGCAGAAAGGAAGTACACGCTCACAGAGGGTTCTTACTGGGGATTTTCAGGAAATACTCGGGGTATTAGAGAGCTCCTGGTGCTGCTCCTCTCTGTGTGCCAGAGCTCTCTGCCTGGTGCACCCCGATTTCCGCGCGGTTTGGTTTCCCAGCTGGGCAGCGGCAGCAGCTCCTCTGTGCTGGTTCAGCTCCATGCCTCTTGTGCTTCACTCCACTGAAATCTGGTTAGCTACGAGACAGACTCCGGTGGAATGAAGGACAACAGAACCCATGGATCGTCCTCACTTCCCTCAGGAACAGTTTTGGGGCGCTCAGGTGCCTTTGGGGAACGCCCGGCGGGGTCCCCTGCGGTGTCCGGGCGTGTGTGGAGGTGTGAGCTCGGGGCTTGGAGGGCTTCTCTGGGCCGAAATCCTCCTTTTCCTCCCCAATTCCCACATCCCTGGTTTCCACCTCTACAATTTCAGCCTGGAACAAAGCGGCCACTTGAGACACCTTGTCCTGTTAATTGTGGGAACCACTGACCCAAGGATGTGCCAACTCTCCATCCATTGAAGGCCTTTCAGCCACCAGGAGCTTCTGCAAATTAAATGCTCAAGGCGGTTTTCTTGTCTTTTTATGGCTTTTACAAGGGAGGTGCGACCAGATAATGGCCAGGGTCCCTTCTGGCCTCAAACCCTGAATTTACAAACCCAAGGAACGCCTGGAGGCGATTTTCCTCAAAGTGCTGGACAGTTTAAAGACCTCCGGCCAAGCTGGGAGTGTGTTAAGGTACTGCTTCCCTTTAGCCGAGATAGGGCAGAGATAATCCCGTTAATCCCGGCCCCGCAGGATGTGGGAATTGGGGTTTGCACCCCTCGGGTGCCTCGTGAAGCCCGGGCAGGGCAGGGCAGGGCACTCGTCCCCTGTCATGTTGTGGCACTGCCAGGCTGTCCCTGCTCGTCTCTTCTGGGGATGGATCACGGATTTCATGGGATTGCCCTGGGGCACCGTGAAGCTTTGAATTGTTAAAAACCCTCTAAAAGGTGTGCAGCCTCTTCCTGAGAGCTTCCCATCTGTGAAAGAGACAAAAATAATGAAAATTAAGACTATTAGGAATATTCCCCCGTCAAAGTCCAACCCATCCCTCTGTCTGTGCAGTAAAGGTATTTCTGAGGTTCCTGCAAAGGAATCTGATTACAGGTTTAAATATTTTACTTCATAGCTATGTCCTGGTTTTATCTATAAAATTAATAAATCAGAATATAATGCATGTCCTTAGCATTGCACGTTGCTTCTCCTCTAAAGAGCTGCAGACATCAAAACAAATCTGCATCAAAACACACAAATCCCACGAATGAAATGGAAATTCTCCTCATCCCAGCAAGGAATTGCAAATGGTGTTTCCAGTTTGGGTGGCTTTGCCAAATTAAGGTTCCAGCTCCTTCCTCCTCAATCCTGGGAAACCCGGGGCTTTCAGAGGGGTCCAGCTCTGACTTTTGGCAAGCCTCCCACGCACTTGGACAGCTTCAGATTCCAAATTCTAATTTGCTTGCACTTGGCAGCTTGGGAAAAAAGAGGTTAGGGCGCAAAACTTGCCTTGAAGGTGAACTGAAATGTTTGCCCGTACTTGAATTTAAAAAAAAAACCCCAAAACCCAACCCACAACCCCCCCAGTGCGGAGGTGCTGATGGACGATCTAGCAGAACAAATACTTCGGGGTGTTTCTCTCTCTCTCCCGCTGTAAAACCCGAGCCGCTGCTGCTCGGAGCCTCTCCCTGGGCCGTGTCGGGGCTTGTCGGGAGCTTTTGGGTAAGCCCTGAGAACGGGTGGCCCAGGCAGGAACCCATCAACTGAAATTCCTCTGTGCAAACCTGGCTTATTTGAAACGCCTTTTATCAGGCAAGTTAGGACGGGCTCACCCCGCAAATGCCTCACGCTCAGCTGCGGGGCATTAACCCCTCGGAGCCCGGAATGCACCGAGCCCAGCACAGGGAGCAGCTGCAGCTTCCTTGGGAGCAGCTCAGATCATTAAATCAAGGTGCTTATCAGTGAAATCGCACATTAAATCAATGCTAATAAAAACCTGAAATACGAGCTGCACGTCCAACAGCTCCCCTCACTCCTGAACAGCCAATTTAAAGTGTGGGGAACTGGGTTTTTTAAATTTTAATGAGATACCCTTTGATTTTTGCTGGGGAGAAGTGTTGGGGGTCAAGCTGCAGCTTCACCTGAACAGCAGCAAAGGTCTGCTGCATCCTCAGAAGGGGCAAACCTTCAGCTGAAGGTCAGGTAAAACTGTGCTGGACTTCCCTGAACTTTAAAATGAGCAAACGTTTCTCTCTTCCTTTGTCTGTGGGGGACCAAGGCAGATGCTCTGAGCATGGGCTGCCCTGGAAGGGCTCTGCCTTCACCCCAGGGATGGCAAACTCTGGAAATGCTCTGGAAAGTGCCAGGAGCTCCCCATCCTGGAGAGAAAACACAAATAATTTCTGTCCCTGTAACAGGGGCTCAGCTCTGACCCTCTGAATGCCAGAGGCCCCATCCAGGTGTTGTGCCCAACAAGAACCTTTGGGCTGCTCCTGCTCATTCAGGGGGTTCCATTTTCTCCAGCCTTTCTCAGGCGTTACCCTCACACTTTCCCAAACGTTTTGCTTGCAATTGGCTGCTGTTCCTTTCAAAAGGGAAATTTCTCTTGGTTTTGAGGGAGCTTTACCCCATAAGGATCAGTTACATCTGAAATTGGCTTTACCCCTGTGCCTTGCACGGGGAGAGGAACCCGATTGTTCAGCAGCACCTCAGGTCAGAGCTCCTGATCCTCTCTTGGAAAAGTGAGAGAAGGCCTCGGGTCACTTTTGCTGGAACTCAACAGCCAACACAAACAAGAGAGCCACAGAAAGGGGGAAAATGCAGCCTGAGCCCCCTGGTCCCTCTGATCCCAGACATCAGCGGGGAGCTCACCCAAGGTAAGCTACAGCATCCCATAATACCACATCACAATGACTTGGGGACCTCAAAGACCTTGGCAAACCCAAACTAAAGCAGGTTAAAGTTGTCTCCATAAGGCAAATTACCAAGTGTGACTGTTCTCCAAATATTTCACTTCCTAGGATACCACCGGAACAATTTAAGTGATTCACATAGAAAATCAAGAGAAGAATCAACCGATTGAAAAGAGTTAAATCCTTACAAAGGGTGGCCTGGACAGCAGCTCAGACCTGGTATTTATTGCAGCAGTGCAAATCCAGGGTGGCTGCACAGGCTGTGATTGAATCCGAGTGTTCCCAAACAGCCCCAGCCTCCACAGTGCCGCTGCTTTGGGAAACACCTCCTCACGTACCGTCAGCTGCTGCTTTCAACATTTGTACTATGACCTAAAATATCCCCAGGAACTGTTTAAGAAGTTCTCATTTGTCCTTTTAGAAACCACGTCCTGGCCTCTGCTTCCCCCCGGCCCAGGGCAGCTGCACTGGTGTCCGTGGGGAATGAGCTGCGCTCCTCCGTAGGAGCGGGATTAATTAGGACAGCTCGTTAGAGCATCCCGTGCCTCTCTGCCCCATCCCCAGCCCTGCACAGGTGGCTCCCAGGCACGACCCTGCCCCAGCTGTCCCCAGGCCCCCCGGACACCTGGCTGGGGGTCACTCACTCACTCACCTGGCTCTGCTGGGCAGGTCCCAATCCCATCCCGCAGCCGCTCCACCGAGCTTCCACCGAAACCACAAAAACGGGCAAGGACACAAGGGACTCAGCTGGAGCAGGGGGCGAGTGAGGAAGCTGGGGGGCTCGTTCCTGCTGTCGGTGTTTGGAGCAGAATCCCGGGGGCGGGGGCCCGGCACGGCTCGGCCCAGCACGGCCCCTCCCGGCCCCGCAGGTGCGGCTTTATCCCCGCGCTCACCTGCGGCCGCAGCCAATGGAGCTGCCGGCCCCTCCCTGCCCGGCCCGCCCCGCGCTCACAAAACCTCCCAAACGGCCCCAAAACACTCCAGCCTGCCCCCCGCTCCTCTCCTGCGCTCCCGGGGCTGCCTTACAAACCCTGTGTGGAGGAGAGCGTTTTCAAAGAGGCCGCTTTAATTTTTGCCCCGTCAATTGCCTTTGTTTTTAAACTTGCATCTGCGTGCAAGAAATATTTCGTTTTACTTTTCCAAAGCTGTTAAAGAGATGGGAAATGTGATGGCTCTTGAGTGCCCCATGAGTGGTGAGATAGGGACTGTGATCCCTGCAAACTCTGAATTCAGGTGCCAAGAACCTGCCATGGGGGAATAAACCTGTAAAGAATTTGGGGAGGAGAGCCCTGGGAAGTGCAGGGATGCTCTAGGGGCCTCCATGCACTGGTTTTAATTCCAGTTCTAGAGGAATCCCATTTATAGTGGGACTCACTCTGTGCATTCTGTGAATCTCTGGAGCCTCTTCCTTTCCTTGCCCCTTTATCTCTGCCCTCCTTGGCAGGGGGTGCCCACCCGTGGCTGGCACTGGTTTCCTTCCAGAGCTCAGCAGGCCAGGCTCGAGGTGCCCATGCTTTGCATTTAGCAGAAATATCCTGGGAGTTCTTCTGGATCTTCTAGGTCTGCTCATCTGCACAAATGGAAATATTCCAGTTGGTTTGCCTTTCCAGTGGGGTAGGGTGTAAATAACTAAACAACAAAAAAATTAAACCTCACTGCTCTTTTCGTTTTCTTTTTGTAGTGCTAACAGCTTACTCCTGTTCTTCCACACTGTTTTCCACATAAGGACTGCACACAAGCCCTGATTTTCCTTTTGTTTATTGGGTAAACCGGAGTTTCCAAACCCAGGCTGCTTTAGCACTGACACGGGTCACGAGGTTTGCTGCTTTAATTTGGGCTGTACTGAAGTGCCCTGAGCAGCACAACTGCCCACAGTTAGGAATTAAAGTCTCTGATTTTAGCCCACACGTTTCAAGCACGGAGGTGAACACATCAGTCGATAAATGTGGCTCCTGCAGTACCTTCAGAGAAAAGGAAGTCAGTGTTTTCCGTGTGAGAAAGAAGAGCTGAAGGTTATCACTGTTCATTGCCTGCTTTCATTTTCTCAGGGCTCTGTGAAACCAGGAGCCAAACCCGCCGCAATTTTCGCTCTGCACAGTTTGAAGCCGGGGCTGTTGTTCTTTCAGATACAAATCTGTCCTTTTATTTGTTTTATCTCCTACTGGAAAATAACAAATACCTTTAAAGTTTACAGCTGCTACTGTCAAGGACAGACAGGGAGGGACTGGCTGGGGCACGGGGAGCTGCAGGAATGTCCTGTTGTTCCATAATACCCAATTATGTCAACTACCCCTTCCTTTAAACTTTCAACACGTCCCCGTTAGGTGGGAAGAGCTGCCAGCACATCATAAAAGTGCTGCTGCAAAGCCCAGCCCTGCTGATGGAAACGTGTCAGGGGATGGAGGCTCTGCCCCGCAGGCTCTGCGAGGCACATTCCGCCCCTTGGCTCCCGAGGAGCAAACCTGTGTGGTCTTGAAGCTGTGTCAGCTCTGACCTCTAAATTTGTCCCATAAATGGGATCAATTTACTGGGTCTGGAGGTCTGAGCCATCAAACACAGCCCAGGGAAGCTCAGGGCCACGTCTCCTGCAACTGCCCACTGTAAATTCAGTCCACAAGCAGCTGGAGAAGAATTACTTGGGACATTTTTTTCACTTTTTGCCTTAAAAGTTTATGATTGTGAAAAATGTATTTATAAAGCAGCTCCTCCTTCCTCACTCCTGCTTCCATAGGAGTAAGGGTTGGACAGAGCCTCGCACCGTGCATTCCTCCCGTCCCCATCCCAGAGAAGGGCACCACGGGGCCCCAGCTGGATTTCCCCGGCTTCCCTGCCCTTCCTGCCCCTCTCCCTGGGCACAGCTCTGTCTCCCACAGCATGAAAGGGAAGCAGCCCGGCACCTTTCTGAAGTGGAGCCAGCAGTGCCTGTTTGATGCTGGGGAGGCAGCCCGCCTCCTGCCCCTGCTCCCAGCAGGGCTGGGGGGGCTGCAGGCTCTGCAGGGCGTCCGTGGGAGCAGAGCTCCAGCCCTCCCCAGCCAGTGCCTCCCCTCGGCTGCTCCTCTCTCTGCTCCGGCAGGGCTTTCCCTGGGAATAGCAAGCAACACGTGCTGCAGGATTAGGGCTTCGGGCTTGGAGGCTTTGGAGTCTTTTTGTCCAGTGGTGGAGTCCCCATCTCTGGAATTGTTCTGAAGGTGTGGGTGTGGCTCTCGAGGTCGTGGTTTAGTGGTGGTGCTGGGCTGATGTTGGACTTGTTGTCCTTAATGTTCTTTTTCAACCTTAACGATTCCGTGATTCACTCTGTGATTCACCAGCCAAGTCCTGAGCGATAAACCAGGGAAAAGAAGGCAGCACAGCCTTTGAGTGGAGCTGAAATGGGCTCTTCTGCTCTTTCAGCCACTGGGAAAACAACAGCCCCCAAGCAGAGCTGCTGCGATGCAGGTTTGCGGTGGAGATAAAATGATTTTTTTTTTTTTTTATTTGAACAACTGAAAAAGTGAATAAAGTGGAGCGCTGAGGCGGTGCCAAGCCCGGGGCTGGTGCAGGTGGCAGGATGCAGTTGCGCTGCCCAAGTAAGCCAATGTGGAGATGAAGCTCCTTGAGAAGACAATGAGGAGCCTCCGTGCCAGCTCCTCCTCCCTCTGGATGGCGGTGGCTGTGAATCCCTGTCCCAGCACCAGGCTGGGCAGGGCCCCTGCCCCGTGGGTCGGGCTCTGCAGGGCTCCTCTGGGGAGGAGGAGGAGGAGACTCAGCAGCTGCTGCCCCATCTCTGCTCCAGCTTTCCGAAGGGGCTGGCTCAGGGGAAGGCCTTAAACAACCTTCAAAGGAAATAATTAGAGATTGATTTATACCTTAATTGTACAGCAGTATCCCAAGGCTCTGGAGGGGGCCAGGCCTGCTCTGCCTTTGAAGATCAGACAGCGTGGCTGTGTTTTAATTACTGGAGGGTTACCTGTGCTTTCTTTGTCTGCAAGAGGTCAAGAACTGAGATTTATAGTAATTCCTGGATTTCTGCTGTGGAACAGAACTTTGGAAGACAATCTCCCCCAGCCACAGGGTCATTGATCAGACCAACAATCCTAACAGAGTGTTTGGCTGGGGCAGCTCGTTGCTGCCAGCGAGTTTTACCTGTAAAGTCTGTCTAAACCTTATTAACAAAGATATTTGTGCAGAGATGCATCTTCCAGAGCCACCTGCTGCAGGCATCAGGCAAAGCCAGCTCTGCAGCCCCCAGTCAGTGCAGGACCAAGCCCTCCCTGTGCCCACCCTCGGCGCTGGGAGCTGGCTGTGGTGGAGAGGAGGCAGAATGAATCACCCTGCTGACAAAACTAATGCAACAGTAATTTAAAAATAAACCTTTTAAGCTGATGTATGTGGTCTAGAGCCACCAGAGCATTGCTAAGGAGTGTATTTTTCAGTTTTATGTTTGCAAAAGAAAAAAAAAAGGCAAGAAAAAAGTCTCAGCATCTGCCCTCACAGGGAATGAACTTTTAAGCAGAAGAGAGGAAATTTCTGATTCCTCTGTGAATTTTAATGCCCTGAAAGAAACATGTAGCATTGCTTTAGCTTGCAGGTCGCTGGAGGTCTCTGCCTCTGTGCACAGCTGGGTTTTAGGAGCCCTGCTTGCCTCGTCCTGGGCTGGAAGTTTGCTTCTCATGCTCCCAAGCAAAGGAAAAAAACTGATGGCAGAAGTTCAGGGCTGAGGAGGGAATGCATAAGGCAGCTGATGTAACTGAGTCACAGGCACAGATAAATGTCTGCAGAGATCTGTGTTATTTATACTGCAGAAATGTACAGGGAAATGAAATTGCACAGAAACCTCTTTCCTGAAAAATGTGGGGGTAATACTCCTCCCTCTGCTCTGGAGTACAAAACAATGCTAAAAAATTACCTTCTGCATCCACAGGCATTTTAAAGAGCCTGATAACTCTTGCAGCTGGGGCACAGAGGGTCACTTGTGTTCCAGGGAATCTGTGGACCCCCAGAGCTGGATTTGCTTTCTTGGTGGAGCACAGACGTGGGAGCATGCAAGCTTAGCTCTGCCCTCTGCACTGAGGGGTTTGCCAGCCTTTGGTGACAGATCCCCTGCCCTGGAGGAGAATGTTCCTCCCTCAGCTTTCAGGAAACCAGCCCTGGACAGAGCAGGGTCATTCTGTGCTCGTGCCAGCCTGAGCGTTTTGGGGAAACTTTGTGTTTCTTGTGAAATGTTGAGTGTGCCTGCCCTGGGGTTGTGCAATCGCTGCTCCTGAGTGTGTGTGTGATCCCAAAAACAGCAGCAGAGCTTCTGGCTCCCTCCTCACAACACTGCAAGTGCTGACAAAGCTAAGTTTCAAAATGTAGTAGTGAAAATCTGGGCTTAATTTGGATAAGGATCCTTGGCTTCTGGAGGCTTCTTCATACTGGTCTGGCCTTCCTTGAATCCACTTCTTGATAACGCTAAGAAGTGGGGATTTTCTTTTTCGTGATGTGATTTATTTTGTGATGAATGAAGCTGAAAATACTGAGAGGTTTGCTTTCTCTTTTGGGTTTTTTTGTGTGTTTTTACTGCCCAGAGACCTGGGATAGTGAAAGGTGTCCCTGCCCAGGGCAGGGGGCTGGGATGAGATGAGATTTACGGTCCCTTCCAACCCAAACCGCGGTGTGATTCCTTAGCACAGGTTCTGGTGCAGCCCAGCCCATCCCTGACCCTTCCCGGTGCCCGCGGTGCCCATCCCATCTCCCTGCCCAGCCTCCGGGGATGCCGGGCTGCCGGCCGGGTGGCTCGGAGCCCTTCCTGCGAGCTGCGGAGCTGTTCCAGCACGCCCCGGGCTCCCGCCGGGCTCTGTCACCTCATTCCTGGCCTTTGTGCGGGCTCAGCCGGGCTGGGAGCAGCCCGAGCCCTTCCCTGCCCGACAAGAAGGAACACGCTGCCTTATCTGAGCAGCAATTCCAGCCGGGGCCGGGGACACGCCTTTGGGAGCGCTCCCTGCCTCAGCCTCCTGCAGCTCGGCGCTGCCTCGACTTGTCGGGGATGCTCTCGAGGCTGACAGTGCCTCCCTGAGCTCTCCTGCCCGGCAGTGCCCGCTCAAATCCAAAGAAAACAACTTCAGCTTTGAGTGGAGCCTCGCTGGGGTCGGCTGGTGCCACCACGTGCAGGTTCCTGCAGAGCTGGGGCCATCCAGGCTGCCCTGGGGATCAAATGTTTGTGTGCACGGACCTTGGGTTTGGTGGGGGAGTTAAAGTAACACCCACGGCCTTTCCTGTGGGGTTTAGAGACATGATTTTTAATTTGAGGCTTCATTCCTCTGGCCAAGTGAGCACTGGCCGAGTTCAGGGACGCGCACAGGGCAGCTGCTCGATGCAGGCTGGAATCTGAAGCTTTGAAGGGAACAACCCATAATTTCTGTCTCTGTGGCTGTAAGTGACACCTCCAAAGGCAAAATCCCCTTCTCTGGGGGCCTTTGAAGCTGCAGTCAAAGAGAGGCCCCACGTGCTGCATCCCACCTGGAATGTCCCACCTGGAGAGCACCGAGGAGGGGAAGGCTGGCCGGGGCTGCTCTGCGGGGTCGGGGATGTGCAGTTCAGGGCGGGCTGGGGGTGTCACAGGGAGCCCCAAAGCTGTGGGGACAGGAGCAGCTCTCTGTGCAGAGCATTGAGATCATGGATGGATCATTCCAGTCCTTCTGCAGCTCTGGGCTCAGTGCAGGCTGGGGACAGGGGGGGCTCAGGGGTGTGAGCCTTTAGTCCAGCAGGCCATGAAAGGGTTCAGAGCAGAGTTCCAAGGCAGTGTCTCGGAGTGGTGGTCCCGGGGGCTGAGCCAGCACTGATGGGGCTCTTTTGGTTGCCAGGGTGGCGTTTCCCAGGGCAGTGACTGCCACACATCCCCACGGGCAGCGAGTTCCGAGCCCGCCCCACTGCCAAGGACACAAAACCGGGTTAGAAACAGCACCAGGGTGACACCAGAGCCAGCCTGGGGCAGCTGGGACAATGAAAATCTCCTGGCAAGGTCCCAAGCACGTGGCTGAAGCCGTGGCTGTCTCGGGTGCCCTGTGGGTCAGGCTGGGCTGTGGCAGAGCTGCTGCCAGGGGCTGCTGCCTCCTCTCCTCTCCTGTCCAGCCTTTCCCCTCGCCCAGTGTGGGACAGTGCCGACCTCAGCAGCTCTGAGCACACCTTGGGGAAGAGAAAAGGCAGGGCTGCGAGGTGCTGTGCAGATGCTGGGCTGCTCCTACCTGCCAGCACAGCCACGCCAAGGCCGTGGAGCAGCTGCCGTGCTCCGACATTCTCCTGCATTATTTACTGTGCAGTGTGCATTCCCAGGCTCTCCTGGCTGAGGTGCCATCTCAGCTCGGATTTTTGATGATGGCAATTATAATGAGACAGAGGAGCAGGAGAGGCAGCTCAATTTTGATTTGGATCGCTCTGCCTTTTTAAAAATTGAAGATTTCTAACTCTCAGCAAAATCCCTGCCACAGGAGACCTTGTTTTACATTCTGGCTTTTTGCAGACCTGATGTAGAGGGGCTTTCTGCAGAATCCCAGTCTGGCATTGTTCTGTTAATGATTGAGTGAGGAGGTGGTTGGTTGCCTTCCCTGATGTTATCTTGTATTTTCGTGTTCTGAGAGGGCATTTTTGGATGTGTAAAAACCGGTGTTAAATATAAACATAGATGCTACTTTAGGGAATCTGTCTCATTCAGCCAAGACTGAAAGCTGTTTCACAGTTAGAAAGTAATTTTTTTTTGTTAACTTCAGTTCATGAACAGTGGAAAAGTCAGCACCAACTGCTCTAGAGACGAGTGATTTATCTTGACTTGGATGGGCAGAAAGTGATTTTGCAGACATCGTCAGTGTTCCCAGAAAAAAACCAACCAAGACTCGCTGCCCTCCGCGCTGAGAAAAACACAGAGCTCCTCCTTTGCTGCTGAAAGCTGAACCAGACCCAGGGCTGAGCCAGCCTGGCCCTGTCCTGCCTTTGAGGGTGTCTGTCCTCAAGGCACTGGGGTCAGACACAGTCTCACTGCTGTGACTGGGAGGGGGTCGGGACCAGGGGGGGCTTTGGGCTCCTTCCAGCCCAAACCATCCTGCTCCTCCATTCTCTGACCCTGTGCCCGGGAGAGGCTCTGGTGACAGGATGGGCACAGGTGCCCTCCTGGTGTGTGTGCCAGGGTGGCTGCAGAGCTTCATCTGACACCTCCCTGCCCTGTGGGAGCTCCTTCATCCGAGTCCATTCCAAGGGGATGATCCCAGATCTCTTCCAGAAGGAGGAAGTAGAAAATCAGCCTGGAGCTCTGCAGGGGTTTCCATACCCAGCCTCCGCCTGGGGCTGCTCGTGGCTGAACCTTTGGGTGCTGTCATTGATTACCCCAAAGGCAGCTCAGGCTGGGGGAGGATTGCAGGCAGTTTGGGAAGCCTGGTTTTCCTCCTGAGTTCCAGGAGTGGGGAATGTTTTAAGGGGTTCATGCTCATTTGTGTTTTAAAGCTTCTCACTGTGAAGTGCAAGACCAGGGGCTATGTCTTCAGCTGGCATAAATCTGCCTGGCTGCATGCAGATAAACTGATTTACACTGGCTGAAGATCTGGCCCTGGATGGAAGAGATGGAAGCAGGTGGATGTAATTTCTCTAAATTTCCACTCAAGCTGCACCCGCCTGGAGCAGCAGGAATTGAACAGCACTTTCCCTAAGAGTAAAAAAGTTATTAACTCCATATTTGTGTGGGTGCTTCGCTGCCCTCCCTCGTCTTGATCATCACACATAGCCATGGGCTGTCTCTGGCAATGACTCTGTCTCCCCAATAAAATTAAAAATCACTTTTGTTTCATATCTTTTTAATCAGACGTGTCCTTTTTAATAAAGGGCTCTGCTCTTTAAGGGGTGATGCGCTGATGAGCAGCAGCCTTGGAGGTTATTGCATTTCCCTGATTTGAATTTTTCTTTCTGCATTTCAGCTGTAAAAATGAAGCTAAATCCAACTCCCCAAAGCCTCTGCACATGCAGCACAAGCAGAGTTTTGCTGCCTCCCACCTCTGGGGTGAGACTGATACCCAGTGTCAGTGCATGTGTGGCCATTGTACACTTTGGTGGAAGAACAGATTTTATTCCTGAATGTCCAGCATAGGAAAGAAGAGAGGCAGAGTGAAAAAGACAAAGGTGAAACTCCAGGAATTTGCTGAGTGGTAATTTTATTCAAATAATTTATGCAGATTTCCTTAATTGTTCCAAGCTTGAAGAAACAAACAAACCCAAAATGCCTCTCTATGTTTAGTTTCTTATATTGATTCATTTATCCCTGGGATTGTTTCAAACACAGACCTGAAGTAACTTTATGAGCCAGTTTGTTTTTTTTTTTCCCCAGAAGTGCACAAGCAAGATAATTAAACCTGAGGAATTCAGGAGGCTTTGGAAGCAGCAGGTTTCTGTCCTGCCCCACAATGGTGTAATTTGGATTTCCGGGGGATGACACTTCCAGGTGGTCAGCATCGCCCACCCCCAGGGGACATTCCCGAGGCTGGGATGGTGTGGGGTGCTCAGCAAACGTTGTGAGGTGCTTGAACCCTTCCCAAATCGAGCTCTGTGCCCTCCCTGCTCCCCCAGCCCCGAGAGGTCTGTGAGGGATAAAACCTCCCTGAGTTCATTCCAGCGGCTCCACTGCTCCTCGTGCGCTGCGGTTTTGGGGTTTTCCAGCACGGAAAGCATAACTGGGGGCTGTGTTTTCAGGGCTGGCACAGCAAAGGCAATACAGTTGCAGGATTTTTGCATATTTCTGATCCTGAGGCTTTCCTGGGCCGGGTGGTTGCTGCACAAGTCAGAACAGCACCGAGCTCTGCGCTCCCAAATCCACCCTGGAGCTGCCGAGCTGGGCTGGGGCTCTGGGGATGCTGGGGCTCTGCAGCTTCTGCCTTCCTGCTGCTGTGTAATGTCCTCACAGAAATCTCAGGCTCCAGGGGTGCAGCAAGGCAAGTTCTAAGCAGAAAATAACCAAAAATAACCATCAGTGACTTCAACAGATTTGCTGATCAGCCTCCTCTAACGAGTCTGCAAGTTCGGTGAGGCTGATCCTGGCAACAATATTTGCAGTTAACTCAAAAAGATCTGGTGCAGTCAGTGCTGGTCTGTGGCACTTGGGAGGATTTTTCCCCCAGATGCCCGTCCTGCACCCAAATCTTAGATCTGAAAAGTTCTCCCAAGTCAGAGCAGCCCCGGCTTTGCAGCACTCACTCCCCTTTGCTGCAGGCACACAAATTGGTGCTTTAATAAATGCAGAAGCTGAGCACCAGGCTCTGATGGGGCAAAGATGCAGCAGAGAAAGATGGAAAAGGCTCCTACACAGCTTGAACTCACCACTCCTGGGTGTGGAAATTACTGTAAACCAACCCTTGCAGCTACAAAGCTCTGAACAAAGACATGCTGGTGTTTTCAGAGTGCCAGCTTTGCAGGGGCAGGGCCACTCCATGTCTCCTCTTGTCCAGGTGAAAGCTCTCTGGTCCTGTTTAAGCCTCATGGACTGGCCTGACTGGGCTGGAGCAGAAGGTGCTGCTAAGTTCAACAGCTCTCCCTGAACTGATGGCAGAGCTGGCACTAAATGCTCATTTTAGCACTTTTGGACACAGAATTTTGCCAGATCATCCTTCCAGCCGAGTGCCACCACCTCTGGAGAGTCCCTGCTGGGGAAAAAAGTTGTCTTTATCATGGACCAGGGCATGTAAATAGGAAGAGAAGTTAACGTTACATTTCTGGGCATGTTTAAGATATTATGGGCATTTGTCTTCTGGATTAGCCCGTGGCCTCTCTGTTGTGGCTTTTCATGCTCTTCCTCCCACTGCTTTCCTGTGCTGGAGCCGTGAGTGAGCCCAGGTGTGTGAGGTTCCCTGGTTGGGGTTCAGAAATTCCTACCCTGGGGTGGAGGGGGAGGGAAGAAGGAGGAGAAGGAACAGAAGAGAAATGAGAAAATCAAGTAGGCTCCAGCACCTGCCATGTAATGATGGGTTCTGCAGATAAGGCTGTTTTAAGGTGCATTCCAGACGTGTGGGTCCTGCCCAGACACAGCACAGAAGAAAAAGGAGACTTAAAACAACAGGCAGCTCCTCCTCCCCCCGTCAGGTGTGCACACAGCTTCGGCAGCAGCCGGCCCCACGGAAACCTCGCTCCCTGCCGATGTTTTCTTACAGCTCCCACCCAAAGCCCCTCTGAGCACACAGGCACCTCCAGCCCCTCGGATCAAGTCGATGCCTGCCCCGGGGTTAAATCCAGCGCCAATCAAACAGAGCAGCACTGGAGAAGCTGCTGGAAAATGCCCCATCCCCTCCAGTGATCCTCGTCTTCCTTAGAAAGGGGAATTGCAATCGGGCATCTCTGCCCGGAGAAGGAGAGATTCCCTGCAGGAGGAATCGGGGCGGGGTTGGGTTTTACTGCTGCACCCCGTGGAGCAGGTCTGGGAAGGCCCATCCTGGTCAGTGCTGGGACATTCCCAGTGCCCAGCTGGGATTGTGGAGTTTGGAGCACGGGGAGAACAGCAGGAAAGGTCTCCATGTGCTCACCTCACTGGAATGATTGTTCCCCCCCCCATTGCCTTTGTGCTCAAGGGTTTGGAGCCCCAAGGGACACAAGAATGAGGCCTTTGTGTCTTTTTATGAGGTTTTTGGCACTGGAAATGTCCCTCTTGGGGCTGTGCAGAGTGGGGATGGAAAGGTGTGAGGTCATCGGGATTTACCGGAAAACCGAAGAGAACAATGGGCGATTGTAACGGCATCGGAGGAAAATGCCAGCATGATAAAAGTGGAATCACCCAGTAAAAATGGGCTGTAAAGCTCCTCAATTCCAGCCTCTCTTGTCAGGCTATTTCTAAGCAAATTTTCTCTCTGTTGCACTGTAAAAATAAAGTGTCAGACACCGAGTTTGGATGCAAATGGGAACATAACTCTGCAAGATGGAAGCTTTATCTGAATCTGAGATTTTTTAGGGGAGTGGTTTCCTTTGGAGAGGCAGCTATTTTTAGAGAGTTAGAGATGGATGCTCCTGTCTGAAGGGCCTAGCTCCTGTTTGTCTTCAAATGAGGAGAAAACCCCCTTTCTTTTGCCATTAAAAAAGACAGGCAAGCAGCACTTATTCCTGAAGTACTTTGCCTCTGCTCATCCCTCCACATGAGGCCAAAATTCCCTCCCAAATTGCCTTGTGTCTCTCAGTCCCTCTCTTCCATCCCATATTTCAGCAGATTTGGCCAACAATGGGGATGCTGGAATTTTATTAGAAATGAATGTGAAATTTAAATTAATGCCAAAATAGAAAAGATGTCTATAAATATTTGAAGAGACCTGGGCTGAGAGAGGTTCCTTGTCCTTTGGGTCAAAGGCAGTGTTGGTGTACAAAGGTATTTTGGTACTTTGGAGCAGACAGTTTTAAACAGCCTTTAAAACATATATTCAAATCAATTCCAAGTGAGCTAAAGCCAACAGAAAGGTTAAAGTACCCTTTTTAGTCACTATCCAAATTTTAGTTTCCTTATCTTAATGCACTGCGGAGCTTTCTGCTCATTCAGTCCATTTGTATTCAACTTGGGGAAGTTTCCTGATAATTACTCAGCCCCATCTAATTCCCCAAGGTCCCAAAATGCAAAACAATTCTTCACAAGACAGAGATTGCTTCTTACAAGCTTTAACGGGCGGGGTGGGGGGGGGAAGCATTAAAATGAAGTGATCTAAGGCAGAGTTTCAGCACTGAACTATTTCCTACAAGAGCTGTTCAGGTGTCACAGGATTGCCTTGGGAGAGGCTCGGAGCCTGTCCTTGCTCCTGCCAAAGCCAAACCACCTTTGGCATCAACAGGGCAGGGCCATGGAGGATGAAAATGGACATTTTGTCCCTGAATTCAACATAACCCAGGCAAACCAACTGGACTGAAAGAACCTCATGGCACAGCTCATGGACTCCAGGGGCTCCTCTCACACCCTGAAGGAAGGCGGGAGGTAAAACCCCACTGCCCACATTCCCGACAGCGCTGGGCTCATGTGGAAAAGCTGCTGAGCTGAGCCAGGATCCTTTCATGAAGTATGAATCCAGTCATCTGCAGGAGCGGGAATGGGAAGGGCTGCAGGGGATTTGCCTGCAGGGTTATTTACATTTTCCATGTGCTGACAAGCTCCAGCAGCCCAGGGCTGTGCTGGGCACCGAGGAACTCTTCTACTGCGAGTAAAGGGCAGAGTAGAGTCGGTGCAGGTGTGCCCAGCCCCCAGAGCGCCGCAGGTGTCTGCAAGGCTGAGCTCTCCCGAGCTCCTCTTCCCCTCCAAGAGCTTCCTTTTCCCCTGGAAATGGCACCTGGGAATGAAACCGGCCTGGCTTTAGGAGAGCCTGAGGGAAGCTGTGTGATATCTGAATGAATGTTGTGAGCACGGTGCCCAGCAGCAGCAGGAGCTGGGAAGGGAGAGGACATTTCCTGGGAAATGAGCCCTGCAGTGCTGCCCGTTCCCTGAGCCTGTCCTGAGGGGCAGAGCTCCCAAAAGAGCTCAGGGGAAGGTGCAGCACCTCACACCTTGGGAATCAGGGCTCATCTCCAGCTCCTGCTGTCCTCCAGGCCTGTGGGAACCTTCATTTGTCACTGCAGAAAGGAGTCTCAATATTTTATGAAAAACGCATTTTACCACAGGACTTTGGTGAATATCAGCATAATTTAGCCGTGATTTAACGGAACCTTTCATTGACTTTTTAAATTATGCCTCTCCATCACCTACCCTGTGGGTTTCCTTGCTTTTCATCTTGCAAATCCTATTACTTATTAATTTCCCCATAATACATAATAGAGGCAGAAAAGCATATAGCATCCCATTCAGCAGTGATTTACAAGTCTCTTAGTTCTGAAGCAACACAAGAAAGAGCAGACATTTTATGAGTTTCCTCTGTGTGTTTTCCTCAGGAAAATCCATATAAAGCCATGGATACAAACCTGGGGCTTCTTTGGCCATGATCTCATAGCTCCAGCTCTTGCAGCTCTGCAGAAGATGCAATCTGGAGGAGATTACAGCAGCACACTCAGGGCAGAATTAGCAAGGAGATGGTGAGCAAGATTTACCTCCTCCTCATTATGATAATGGATGTAATATCCATGGAAATGCTGATGGGCCTTGCTCAGAGAGGAAGAACTGCAGGCAAAGAGCAAACACACAAACCAGCATTATTTGCCCACATTCCCAATCAGGGTTTTGCTGGCATGTTCATCTTTCTACAGGGGGCCCAGGAGGAACTTTGATTCCCTTGGTGTTTGCAGAAAATGACTTGCACATACCATGAATCAGAGGGGCTCATTTCGGAATGTAGAAACTATTACTCATCCTGCTCTGGCATGAATGAGCATCTGGCAGCATATTCTAAAATTCTGTGAAGACAACAGGAGGCAAAAGGAAAAAAAAAATCGAGCTGGAGTGTACCTCTTGTCAGCTCAGCAGGCAGCAGATGAGAACTGGAAGGAGGCAGCACAAAGACAGATCTGCTGAGCTGAGCCTTTATGTGCTTTCTGTTTCTATCCATCCACCCCTTCCAGCTTTTTTTTTAGAGCAGGCTGGGGATCCTACAGAACACATGGAGACAAAATCACCCAGTGAACTCTGCTCCAGGTCAGCCTGGGACATTGTGTGCCAGAAGTTTCCAGGCTGCAGCAGCCCGAGGAGGCAGTGCTCCTGCTTGGTGCTCTGGGCCCAGGGAGATGGAGCTGGGGAAAACTGAGATTTATCAGCTTGGCTGATATGGGCTTAGACCCCTTTGGTATCAACAGCAATGTCCCGGGGAGGGAGAGTCCCGTGTTCCCAGGAATGGCACAGGGCAGCACACTGCAGGGGAAGGAGGTGCTTACATTTACATCCCTCATTTTTGGAGGGAAAACCCAAAGCTGAGTCAGTAGCTGATCACAAAGGGAGCAGTTTCTCACAGCAGAGGGGCTGTGAAGCCGTGGAGAGATAAAGGCTCATTTCATCTTTTTGGGGTTGTGTTCCCTGATCCTTTACAGGAGCTGCCTTGTCCCTGCTTCCTCAGCCCTGGGACTGGGACTGAGCAAACCTTCTCCTGCAAACAAATATCCCAAATCCATGTGAGCAGGGATAGAGCCAAGGTCCCTGGAGGAGGCAGGGCACTGTCCCCATTTGTCCTGCCACAACCTGCCCTGCTGCCCCTTGCCTGAGCATCCACAGGTGCCATGGAGCTGCTCTGGGGTTCGTGAGGAGCCCTGGGGTGTGTGAGGAGCCCTGGGGTGTGTGAGGAGCCCTGGGGTGTCCAAGCAGCCCCATCTCCCCATGCTGTGCAGGCTGGGCCATGACATTCCCAGTGTCTGTCCCCTCATGAGGATCAGCAGGCTGGGCCGTGACATTCCCCGTGTCTGTCCCCTCATGAGGATCAGCAGGCTGGGCCATGACATTCCCCGTGTCTGTCCCCTCCTGGGGATCAGCAGGCTGGGCCGTGACATTCCCCGTGTCTGTCCCCTCATGAGGATCAGCAGGCTGGGCTGTGACATTCCCGGTGTCTGTCCCCTCATGAGGATCAGCAGGCCGGGCTGTGACATTCCCAGTGTCTGTCCCCTCATGAGGATCAGCAGGCTGGGCTGTGACATTCCCCGTGTCTGTCCCCTCCTGGGGATCAGCAGGCTGGCGGGGCGCTGCCCTGGAATGTTCCGGGCTGCCGGGGCCTGCCCGCAGCGCAGCCGGCGCAGGCCGCAGGAATCCGCGCAGGCCGCGGCACGCCGGCCGTGCTCGGCCCCTCCAGGTGCAGGCAGCTGCTGGCGCTGTGTTCACGGTTTAGTGTGACATTTTTCTCATTATTGTTATTTCTTGCTGGCCTTCTTTTCTCCCTGCTGCATTTTTTAATGGTTTTTTTTTCCCTGCTGCTTTCTTTCAGCCACGGTGTCTGCCAGGCTCCCTGGGACAGGCACTCCTACAGGCAAGAGCACATTGTCAAAACAACCCCAGAGTTGTATTTTCCTCGCTCCCTCATCATGGCAAAACCTCCTTTTCCAAGGGAGTTGTTTCCTCCTGTTCTCTTCCCCCAGGTATTCTGTGGAATTGATTTCTCCTCTTCTTTTACAGATGAGATATTCCAGGAACAATCGAACTCATACTGCTTCTGTCAAACTTAATCTAGGATACATTCATCTGGAATATAGCAGGGAACCAGATCCAGAAAACCTCAACTTCCTTTCTTATCAGGGAGCTCATAAAGCAGAAAGATGATGACAGGCTACTGAAATTTAAGCAACCAAGAACAGGGAAGATATTTTATTCAACAGTTGGGATAAAATTTCATGTCCCAGAGATTTCAAGGAGCACAAACAGGGGAGAAGAAGGAAGACTGATTTTCTTTTTCCTAAGTAAATGGACAGGTCTGGGGGTGGTTTTTAGGTTGTCTCTGCACCATCAGAGGCACACAGACATTTCCTCTCCTGGAGGCAGCCAGAAGTGTGACTCCTCAAACAGCTGGGGTTACAACCCTTCACCAGCCTCCTCACCGAGACAGGGCTGCTCCAAAGGGCTTTGTGGGACCAGCTTGGGTGTCTGCCTCAGGAGGAGATGAATCACACCTTGCAAGTGCTGATTTCTCTCCCTTATCTCTCAGAGGAGCCTAAGGTGCCTAGTTCAGATCCAGACGTTTACACAGATGAATCACACCCTCAAGGCCATGGAGAAAATAATGAAAATCTGCAAGCCTGGGCCCAAATCTCTCGAGTCATCTTGAATAATTCTATTATTTTACTGAATAGAATGATCCAATGGCTTTAGATTGCTTCATGCTTTACCAGTAGAAAATGAAGATAAATAAATTCTCTCCTGGAACAAACCCTCACTTTATTTTTTCCTGATGCAGCACAGGCAATGGTGCTCCTTTCACTATGTCCCTTCCTTAGATGTCCTTTTTTTCTAAATAAGCACAGAATTCACCTCTGTGTGCAGCCTCCAGAGCTCCTCCTGCCTTCCTCTGAGCAGGAATCTCAGAGATTACCAGCTCACAGGCACTTTTAAACCATCTGTGCTTTATTCAATGTCTCCAAGGGTGTTGATGTTTCCCAAGCCTTCTTCAGATTCTCCTGTCCTTTGAAATGCTGGTGCTCAAGAGGGAGATCCTTACCCAGAGCCCTCTCCTCCCTCTGTGGAGGTAACACCATGACAGGGAAAGCCTCATTCTCCCAGCAGGTCAGCCTCAGTGTGTTATCCCCTGGGAATTAAAATCCACAGTGCTGGCTGTCCCCTTCCACATCCCTTCTTAAATTAATTCGTGCTGGAGTCATTTGAAAACGGGGAAAGGAAGGTAGAAAATGAGAGTATGGAAAATGTGAGTTTGGGAACAGGTCAGGATTGATGCAGCCCTTCCCATTTCCTCCTTGGTTATTTCTTTGCTTGCTCCCTGCAACTGAATCACCCTGGAAATGCCTCCTGATCTGTCCAAGCAGGGACCATCCATTTTTTTTAGTGGAGTATTTTGCACAGAAAGTCCAGCTCTGATCGAGTGCTGCGCTGGCTGCCATAACAATAAATTCCCATTACCAGAAGCAAGAGGTATTTTCTTATGCATCCCCTTTGGAAAGGCATAAACTGAATCTTGACTTCAAAGGAGACATCTTTGTTCAAAATGCAATTCTCAGAAATATTCTGCAGTCAATTATTTGCAATTAGAATGAAAAGAGAAACCCCCTTCCCCAAACTGCCTGTAATTACAAACGATCCTTTCATGAAGTATAAATCCAGTCATTAAGGAGTTTCAAAAGTTTTAATTCAGCGGGCAATTAAAAAGAAGAATGTCGGGTGTTGAGACAGAGAACAATGCCGTGGTGAGCCTGGGGTCCTGAGGTATCAATTGGACTTTTAGCAGAAAGATTTTCCTATTGATCCCGGTGGTTTTAGGAGGCAATTCCTCAGCAAGGGATCGTTACCAGCTGAGCCACGCTGCCACTGGGGTTGGCAGGGGCAAGCAGGGGGTCAGCCTTGGCCTGGCAGCCCCAAAATCCCTCCCCAAAGAGCCGCTGTCACCAGCACCTGAGCTGGGTGCTGGTCATGGGGCACAGGGCAGGGAAATCCTTGTCCTCCCCACGGGATGGGGTCAGAGCTTTCCCAGGTGGAAGGTTCAGCTAACAAGTCCTGAGTTACTGAACAGGGATGTTCCAAGCACAACATCCCTGTGTTTCCATCAGTCAGTCCTTGCCCTCGTCCCAGAAAATGCAAAACAACATCTAAGCTCCCAGGAGGAATCATTTTCACATTTGGACACATCCTCAGGATGGAGCCAGAATGGAAACCATAGATCTTAATCCTCTCTCCCGGTTTGTGAAGCTGGGAGGAGGAAGGGAGGTTTTTGGAACGCTCATATTTTGAAATTGGGACTCAAATTTATTGCCTTCGTTGCTTAAGGGAGGCCTGTTCCTTTCTGGATATTTATTGTCCTTGGTGATGCCTTAGTGTGAGTTCCCTGGCAGCTGCCTTGCGAGGAGGTGTGAGGTGGATCCATAAGGTTCACAGATTTTTCCCACCCATGTGATAGGTATTTGTTGTTTGGCGGCGTGGTTGGGAATGCTGCATCCCGTATTCCTGACAATCTGTGCCCTGCATATGCTCCTGGCCCTGTGGGGAGGTGCCACCCGCGAGGGGTGAGCCAGAGAGCTGCGCCTCAACGCTGGGGGAGCAGAAACATGCTCAGGGGAGGGATGGTTTCCACTGAAAATATTGGAAATCAAATCCCACTGAGCATCCAGCCCTGATCTGCTCCCACTGAGAGGGAGGGACATCGCACCAGCAGGAGGAGGAACCAGCAGCTTCACAATCCTTTTTGGGGTCCCGTGCCACTGATGGACACCAGGTCTGAAAAAATGCTTGAATGAAAAGAGGGAAAGCAGAGCTCTGTGGAGTTTGCACTTCAACAACCTTATGGAAACAACGCTGCTTTTGATTTGGTTCAGTCACAGATGGAGTCTGGTAAGCCAAATTCAGGGATACTCAGGTGTGTGGCCATGAAGGAGGAGCTGTAATTTTTCTGCCCTGAGATCATCTCCTGCACTTTTCTGCAGGCACAGCACTAAAAAAATACTGTTGTTGGTTTTTTTTTTTTTTATTTGCCATTTCAGTGTCATTCAAGGTTTTATTTTTAGATGCTTCTCCAACCAGAAAGAACCACACAGAGTTCCCTAAGTGGTGACTGCCTGTTTTTCCCCAGAACAGGGAAAATCTGTGTGTCTCCAACATGCACAGTGTCACCTATTTCCAAATGTGAGGACAGCATTGGAATCACCTGGAATCTCATTGTCGGGGTCCTGAACAATCCAGCTTTCCAGAACTTCCGATGGAGCTGCCCATTTTTAGAGTATCTGAACATTGGGACACACTCCCTTTCCTGCCTGCTGTGCTCACTGCTGTTTAAAATCGGGATCTCTGGTGCCTGACTCTGTTCTTGGGAAAGCTTCCCTTAAGGTGCTTGACTGATTTGGAGGAAAGTGCCCTAATGGGGCTTTGTTCGAGGAGGCACGAGAGGCCCGGGATCTCGTGTAAAATCTCTGTCTTTTCCCCATTTCCCTATTTGGCAATGCCGTTTTCCCAGGTTTTCTGCCTTTCCCCCCTCCCCCACTGCCTCTCCCCTTCCCTAGCACAGGTAACCACACTTTTTGATGGAGGTTTAATCTCCTTCCTTCCTTCCTTTGCAAACCCACCTCCTCCCTTGCCCTAGGCTCTCTGTCAACTCAAACGCATCGCAAATCAACCTGACAGTGGAGATCTCCCCTTGAGCAACAGCGCTGGGAGTTTGCTGCTGCTGATCCTCAGATAGGGAGGGTGGGGTGCATTTTCCACATAAAACCCAGTCCAGCTAAATGGAAGTAAATTTCCATTCCCCATTCCCTCTCTTTCCAGCTTGGGCTGTCGGCTAAGTGGATCCACAACCCCAGGAGGATGCATAGGATGGGGGACGCATCCAGGTCCGAGCTGCAGGGACAGTCCTGGTGCTGTTTGTCACCTTCCCAGGCATTTTCCTGGGATGTTGAGCTGAGGAACTGGGGCTACTCCAAACGGTCGAACTCAACTGCACAGACCAACCATTACTTGTGATGGCCAAATGGAATCTGAGAGTGATTCCACTTCAAGACAGTGGAAAAAATGTGCAAGAGAACAACCTAAGAAGTCGTGTAATTTTCTTTTTTACTGCTTTCTCCATGTTAGAGGCGTGGGGAAGTCAAAATGTGCTGCTGAGTCCTGCCAGAAACACAAACCAGGGCAGCTCTCTTGTTCTGTAGGACCTAAATCAGCAGCTGCACTCAGCTGGGACAAAGGGCTCGTCCTCTGTTCAAGAAAAAACCCCACATCTCCCTAAATCTTATATGTACAATATTACGACTATTGCAAAGGGAAAAGCTAAAAACTGGCCCTAGCTTGTGCTGCTTTTCCAGGACTTTTCAGGCTGGTGGGAGGAGGCAGCTCCTGGATTCTCATGAGAGCCGAGCAGACGCACCAGGAAAGTGTGAGCGTCGACTTCCTGTCCTTAGAAGCCTGGCTGTCACCCTTCCCTTGGTGAGAGTCTTTGCAGAACTATTTGCTAACTCAGCTGAAGTCAGAGAAAGCCCTCGGATTTTGTGTTTGAGAACAAAAACCGGTTTGTTTTTCAAGACAGGGTTTGTTTTTCAGAGCGCATCACCAATGCGTGGCTTCAGAAGAAATCGCTCCTGTCAGCAGCAACAAAACAGAGACAGAAACGAGAGGGAGAGAGACAGAAAGGGAGAAGAGGCCACTCAGGATCGGCCTCTGGTGATGAACAGCTCCGTGTGAGTCTCTGAAGGTGGAACAGCCTGAGCAGGCAGTGCAAAATCCACGGCTGAGTCCTGACTTTGGGAGGCACAGTGACTCCGAGTGCATAACCCTGCTGCCACTCGGGGATGTGGAGCTGCTCCCTTTGTCTGCACTCAGCCAGGAGCTGAGCACTTACCGTGCTTGATTTATGAGTTTTATAAAATGCAGAGTCTTTAATGTTCAGTGCTTGGAGCACACTGTAATTTTAGCTGCATTATTACAGTTGTTGACCAACGTATGAATTATCTTCAAAGGCCTGGAGTTCCTCTGAGCAAGCTTTCCCATTTCGAGTCAAAGGAATCCAGGAAGGTCTGTTCTTTCAAGGAAAGACGTGTCACAGGTCGAATGTGCAGGAATGTTCTGGAAACACATTCAGCAGGAGCCCCGGAGAAAGCACAGGGGTTATTTTCTTTCTCCGAGCTGTGATCAGTACAACTCACAACACATCATTTCACTGTCTTAGTTATTAGCCTCAAGATCCTGGAGTGGCAGCTGCTGGAAGAGCATCCTCCACCAGCAGAGTTTGCTAAACTCCCTGGGCTGTGTGGGCTGAGCTGGCAGCCCAGGGCAGGGGTGTCTGAGCCAGCACAGCGACATTTGTGCTCCCTGTCCCTGCCTGGCCTCTCCTCCAGCACACTTTGCCTCCAGGAAGTGTCACAGGGAAAGCTATTCCCACCAGAATTACATGCATTTAAACTCATTTTTGGAAATTGTCTGGGCACAGCCTCCAGTAGAAATGAGATGGCACAGAACTGATTAAATAATGTTTATGCAAATACAAAAGTTGTCAGGGCGTTGTTTTCTGAGCCTTCAAGATCCAGCTTGTCAGAGGCTCCTGGCGCAGTGTCAGCTTTCCTGAGCCCGGCTGAGCCAGCAGGAGCTTGATTTGGGGTGGGCAATTGCCAGAGCCCTGCAGAAACCCCTCCCCAGTGAGGAGAGCATCTCCTTCCCACCTCAGCCATGGTGGGGCCTCAGGCTGCCCTCCCACACCTCCTGGTGTGCCTGCCCAGGAGTGCCCTGGTGACATCCTCACCTCGCCTCTCACCCGCCCTGCTCCCGAGAGCCCCGGGCTGCTCAGGCAGGAGCAGCTGCCCTGCTGTGGTGTCACAGCAGTTTGGTCCATCCCGTGCTCAGCTTCACTTGCTGGGGGAATACTGGCGTTGTTGGAGCTGGGATAATCAGGAAATTCCTGACAGGGTTTGCAAGGGCCCTGGGATGCACAGATTCCTGCAGAGAGGGCTTCAGAGGCTTTTGGATAAACGGGACGACACCAGGAACAGCTCCCAAAGAAATTTCAGTGAATTTCTCACCAGGCCAAAGATGTTGGGTTGAATCTTAGTGGAAATATTAACAAATCCTGCCAGAACACCTCTGTCACAGCCCAGGGCTTTTCCCCATTCCGTGCTCTTTGGTGCATTCTGGACTTGCAGGTGACTCCCCGTTCACAAACAGCACAGAGCCATGGGTGCCATTACTCATCAGAGGAAATATTTGTGCAACTGCTCAGATCTGAGCATGTATTTGCCTGTGTTTTTGTGGTGCTTTGTCTGGATACTCTCTGCAACACCAGTCCCTTTGTGCAAGGGCTCCAGGAGAGGTTTGGGAGACGCTGGGACTGGTGGGGGCCACCGGAGCCCATCCCAAGCCTTCACTTGAACAAATGTTTGCAGATCCTTTCCTGCAGTGTTTGCCCAGTCCTGACCTAAGCTTCATTAGCTCAGCAGATCCATTTCCCTGCTCCAGTACCTGGCTGGCCAGCTGGAACCACGGGAGATTTTCGTGTGGTGTTTTCCAGGGGACCCTGGGGAAAGTCAGTCAGTGGCTGATAAGAAACAGAGAGTGTAAACACCTCCTGGTGCTGTCTGTGCTGATGAGCCCCTCACAGGGGGTGGCTTCTGGTGCTCCTGCCAGGAGCAGTTGGCTCCTTTTGAAATGCAGTTGGAATTTACAGGGCTGAGTCAACTCCTGTAGGTTTCTATGGATTTTATTTTATCCAATCCACTGCCGGTGGTGTAGCAGACCCGGAGTGACATCAGTGTGAGCAGAGAGACTCTGGGAATGTCCCAGTGACAAATGGGAGGGTTTGTACAACTTGGTGGGATAAAAAGCAGCTCCTGCAAGTGCAGGGGTCATTGGGGAGCACCCTGTGGGGCCACAAAGGGAATGAAACAGCAGTGAGCTCTTCACCTGCGCTGCCCAGAGATCACAGTTGGGTATTTCTGGTGCCACCTGGCAAACACAAATCAGGAATCATCTCCAGAGCTGCTTTTTGCCGTTTTTCAGTGGCTTTGCCTCAGGTGGCCACTGGGGAGGCAGAATGGCCCAGGGCTGGGAGCTGAGCTCACCACACTCCACTGGCACAATCCCAGTGCCTGCTGATGCTGGGTCTGGGTTTGCCACGCTGAGGATGAGATCAGAACATTCCTGATGCCAGAGCAGATAGTGGCACGGAATGGAGACTGACTGCACCAGGGTTCTGATGGATGGGCTCCCCACAAACCCCCAGATATCCCCTCCACAAGGGGATCTCCTGTAAGCCCTTTTAGCAGCACAGCAGTGGGGTTGATCTGCTCAATCTTTGTACGTTTTTACTGCTCTGAGGAGCGCTTCTGTGATGCCAGGAGAATTTTATCTCACAATTTTTCTATGAAATGAAAAACGTGCATTTCAGGTGAATATTAGAATTAGTTTAGAACTGGATAAATCAGGAAAGTGGAGCATAGTTTGCAATGTCATTTATATTTGGGGTTTTTAAATGAATCATTATGGTTTGGGCCAGCAGTGGAAACAGAAATAATTCCACATGTGTTATTTTGTGCAGGTTAAACTCCTCAGTGGGAATCAGTTCAGGATTTAGCTGGGATGGTGCCGAATCTCTGCCTGGATTTGAATCTCCCGTTGTCTCTTCCCACTAAATACCCGGTTCAGATTTAGGCTTCCGGCTCTGGCCCCTGCGTGCCTCCCAAAAACCCTTTGATCTCCTGGAACCGGGAGCGCGACCGCTCCGGGCGCTTTCATTAAGCGAAATGAAAGGCGATGATTTCCATAAATAGCAGAACTTCCAAGAGCAGCCCCGGGCCCAGCTCGGCCACCCACCCCGAGGAGCCCGAGAACCCACCCGGCACATCTGGGAGCCAAGCGGGGCTGGAGCTCCATCCCCGGCGGTGCCGCCGACAGGGGAGCGCAGCCAGGTGACAGGACCAGGGTGGGAGCTCTCATGTCCCGCACCGGGGCCAGCAGGCTTCCCCAGCCCGGCTCGGGGATGCTGAGCTGAGACAGACCCCTAGTGGAGCGCCAGGAGCTCCCCGAGCCGCGCTCCTTCCATCCGTGTTCATGGATTTGTTTATTTGAAGGAAGGGAAAGCAGGATCTGCGTGCTGATCCTTATCTGCCTGCTGCTTTCCTTTGGTCCTGACTCGCCCCGAGCTGTTCTGGAGCTTTATCGTGGGAACCCTGCGCTGAAGTTCGGGGATATTTTCATAGGGATACAGATTCCCTTTCTGGAAACCTGCTGGAACTCAGCATTGCCACCGAAACGCAGTTGTGCAAACTCACAACTTCATCTGTGCTGAGGACGGGAGGCTAAAAATGGCTCAGAACAGGGAGGAATGGGATCAGCTGGGAGGCAACAGAACTGTGAGATAATTCCAGAGGGAGTGCTCCCCAGGAAAAGGCAGCAGGGGAAGTTTCTTGTCCAGTCTGGTTGTCCCTGGACCTGCCCTGCCCAGCACATCTGTCCCCAGGAATGGACACCAGGAGTTCTCTGTTCTCCACGTGGAAAAATCCGATTTTCACATCAGCAGCTCTGAAGCCCCAGGGTGAGGGTGGGATTGTGGGCAGCCAGCAGAGCACCCCTGGCTCCCTCCAAGCTGCCAAATTAAACCGTGCCACCTCTGCCACCCAGACCCACCCTGGCTGCCCTTGGCACAGCAGAGTTTGCCCTCAGAGCCCGGAATCCAGAATCCTCTGTTGATGGTGCTGAAGGCAACAACTGAATCTGGCAAAGGGTGTTCCACCCTGATCATGCAGAGTCCCAGAGACTTTCACCCCGTGCTGTGGGGTGTTTTCTGAGCTGGCATCTGGTTTGCACAGGGAGAACTCCTGGATCTGGAGGGATTCACTGAGGCTGTCTCAGGGAAAGGGAGAAAAGCCTGAATAGGATAAACCCACCCCAGTGATGTGCAATCAGGGCTGCAATTAAAGCATCGTGGTGGCTTCAGAATTCTGAACATAAGACAAAATCAAAGCAGTTGACAGCACAATTCCAGGACATTTATTTTGTTGCCACTGGTTATTCCTTGGTGCATTTTTCTTCAGTGAATTGAATCACAACTAATTGCACAGTAATCACCCAGGCCCCAAGTTCAGATAATGTTGCTTTCCTAATACTTTGTAGAAATGCTGAATCCATTAACTATCTTCAAATGAGATTATTTTTTTTTAATTAGCAGGATCTTAGCAAGCCATTACAGACACCATTCCTGCTGCCACACGGAACGTTCCTGTTTGCTTAACACTGCAAAGGGAAAATTATTTTCAATCAATGCCAGTGCTGATGGGGTTTGCAGTTTGCTTTCAAAGTCTGAGAATAAACAGAATTTTCTGACAGGTGAGCAAGCCTGTCTTTGCTCAAGTCATAATTTCCTTTCTGGTGTTTTTAGGAGGCACCAAGTTCCCTGCTGGTATCTATTGATTTACCTCAGTGAGCTTTAGGAGCAGGGAAAGTTCTGCAGATCTGCCTTGGCTTTCCCTTGGTGCCTTTGCCCAAGGGCCAGCATGGCACCCATCAGCTGGACGTCACTGGCTCCTGCCAATCCCCCCTCTCCAGAACTCCTGATCAGCCACACCAGCAGCTCCTTCAGGAGTGAGCCCTGCCCTTCCCATCCCACCCCAGGGAGAGAGACTGGAATTTATCTCTATGGCAACTCCAAAGTGCTGGCAAGGCAGCCAAAAACCAGGGAATGAGGAGCTGCAGGCAGGGTGGGATCAGAGGATGAGGAACAAACGAAATATTGTGCTGATGTGCTGTAGAAGAATGGCTTTATAGGTCATGGCATTGCTAAAATATCTTTATGTAATAACGAAAACTTCATTATCCAGCCCTCTGCCAAAGTGTTGCCGTGGGCCTGCTGCAAGTCCCTGGGAGGATCTTTCATTCTGGCAGAGGTTCTGAGTTACAGCAGTGGAGCTCTGATGGAGAGGACGTTATGGCCTGCCCTGGCACGGGGTGACTGAAACCTCATCACTGACAATATTGAAAACCAAGGAGCAAGGAAGATTTTTCCCTGTCTGAGCACTGGGGACAAATTAAGTGATAAACCTTGAGTGTTTACCAGAGTTTTATTATTTGATTAAAAAGTAATTCATCTTTATTACAGCGAGGCTATTATGTTCCACATCATTAAGGAGGCAACGCGTGGAGACCCTGGAGCTAATTTGGAGATCCAGCTCTCAGAGCACAGAGCTTTGTTTGTACTGCAGGTGTTGGAGCATCCTCTGAGGCTCTGTGACCCCCAGAAAGGTTTCAGAGGTGCTGAGGGAGATCCAGGCTGTGCTCAGCCCACAGCTCTGTGTGCTGGTGCCCACCCTGATGTCCAGGGCTGTCCAGGCTGCTTTGGGTCAGATCCTGGGCAATCCCAGCTGGGCTCCCTCTCCAAGCACTCACAACCAGCGGTTAAATCACTGAGAGAAAATTCCCACCTGCATTCCTCAGCAATCCAGACACGCAGTGTGGCTGGCAAAATCCATTTATTCCTTAATTCCTGTGGCTCTGGGAGAGTCCTCGTGGCACAGGCTGGGCTTGGCTCTGCACTCTGGGGTCAGGCAGAGCCAGACCCACAGCCCCACCCTGCAGGGAGCTGCAGGAAGCCTGGCCAGACGTGGATTTGTGGGTGTGCAGCAGCACTGGAGCTGGACAGGCTCCTTCAGGTGCCTGTGCAGGGAGGGAGGGAGGACAGGGGATGATCAGAGGGATGATTCAAAAGCAAATCTGTTGGCACTGGGGCTTGTGTACACTCAGGTAAATGAGCTACAGCCAATTTACTTAAAACTATCCAGGTAAAACTGCTTGTGTAAATGACAAATTAATTTAATATCACTTAACCATATTAATATAAATATTAGTACATCAAATATTATAATATATTAACTTTATCCCTGCACAGACAGCTTCTGAATGTAAAACAAATACTTTTAAATCCACTTTGAGAATGTCCAGGCTGAGAATTTCAGCTCTATTAAAACACAGCAGTGGCAGCAAAGCAAATGCCAGGATAATTCCATTGAATTTCTTCACTTTTATTAAGTTATTCCCATTTCTTTATTAAGTTTCTGACAACCCTGCTTAGAGGCAAATTTGGACAACCAGAGAAAGAGCCAGGTGTGTTCTGTGGGCCTGGGCCAGGACATCCTGGGGTGTTTGGTGTGAGATCACTCCTGTCCCCCCAGGGAATACCAGGGCTCTGGGGATCAGCCTCAGCATCAGCTGCACCATTTGTGCAGCCCAGGAGAAAAGAACTGCCAGGATTCCCTGCTCAGGCTTTTCAAACACAACAATAGCCTCACAATAAAATACAAATGCAGTGAAAGGAACAGGCTGCTCCCAGTGTCTGCTTAATCAATGGGCTGTGAAGAGACTGAGGTGATAAACTGACTGTGCTCGGGGCTAATTTTATGCAATATAATATGTTCATAGGATTAGTCTATTTAAAAATAATTTTAATCAAACTTTTTAAAATGCAAAGCCGTTCTGCACTACTCATTTTCAATATATGCCTTAAAACAGATGAGGGAGGCAGAACCTGATCCTTATTATCCATGCATAATTTAAACAATATCATCAACCCAGTATTGATTGCTGACTAATGTGCTTATTAATTAATAGATATCTTTGTGCTAAATACATTTTTCAGAGCTGTCCTGGGACCATTTAATAAGACAAATGGGGAGTTGCAGCAGAGTACTTTGTCATTAAATGCAGAAGTTTGATCAGGAAGGCCTGGAAAGCCCTGCCTGGGGTGGCTCTTTGCTGGAAGGAGCCACGCGATGGCCACATCCCAAACGGGGAGGTGCAGTGCCAGAATTGTGTTTCAGACATCAGCTGCTGCTCAGAAGGGAAAGGAGCTCTCTGTATTTTCTGGATTAGCCCAGGGAAGGTCATGGTGAGGAGGGGAGATGGGAAGGGCCCTGCTCTGCTGCTCTTTTGATGAAATCCCAGATTTGCAAACAGCACAGAGCAGAGAGGGATGAGCTGAGCACACAGAGGACACAGCCACCAGATCAGTGCCACCTCGAGGCCCTGCCCTGCAGCTGTGGTGGCTCTGGGCTCTCTGGGTGTCCTGTCCCAGCCCAGCCCCAGCCCCTTTGCTGTGCCCTCAGCCCCTGCCCTGGCCTTGACCCTGGCTTCATGTCCCCCTCAGAGGTTCCAGCCCCTGGCTGGCACCCCAACACCTCCAGTCCCTTCCTGGTGGGGATCCTCTCCTCTCTGCTGTTCTCCCCCCAGAGCTGTGGGAACTCACTCTGGACTCCTGTTCCTGGCAGGACAGGAGGAAAACAGCCCCAGCAGTGTGGGGAACAGCCCCACCAGCTTGGGGAACAGCCCCAGCAGTGTGGGGAACAGCCCCAGCAGTGTGGGGAACAGCCCCACCAGCTTGGGGAACAGCCCCACCAGCTTGGGGAACAGCCCCAGCAGTGTGGGGAACAGCCCCAGCAGTGTGGGGAACAGCCCCACCAGTCTGGAGCCCAGCCCCAGCTTGCTCTGTGCCCCCATGCCAGTGCCCACAGTGCCCTGCCCGTGCCCTCAGACTGGGCAGAGCCCCAGGCACACTCCTGATTCCCATTCCCAGCCCTGCCCCGTGCCCCACACAGCCTCTGGAACGAGCAGGAATGATTCCTGGGGCTGTGGCAGGGGTGGGGGAAAGGGATTTGACACCACCGAGGATCAGCCTGTACATATTTAAAATAAATAGATGTGCACATAAAAAAAATTACCCCTATTATTACCCAAGGAGGCAGTGGGAGTAGCAGGGGAATGGCTAAAGTAACAAAACTTGACACCAGTGATAATAAAGGAGGGAACTAAAGCAAAGAGATCACCCCAGTCTGCCGGGCTTCCAGTGCTTAATCAAAACTGACTTCTACTACTGCAGCTGCAAAAGAAATGTTTCAGGCCTGCCATTAATTTCCATACAATAACCCTCTAATGGGGGAGTTGCTGGGAGAGGAGGGCGATCAATCTGCTCTAATGACACACCAGAGACTCGGGGAAAATGCAAACTTGGAGCAATTTCATGGCAGGTGCAACCTTGGAAAGTACGGCCATTTTTCTGAGTTAATTTGTTCCCCTGATATGTTTGAAATCCATATTTGTGTTTTAAAGGTCTAAAATGCAGGGTGATTAAAAAATATAAGCAGATTTTTGTAAGCTTTTCCAGTGTGGTAGGTGACACATTAGTGCCCCTCCTCGGAGCTAGGACAGCTGGATATCTTCTATCACGTGCTGCCAAAAGGGAAGGGAATAGGATTGTTTATTCCAGCCTTCCCTTTTTGTCCTCAGCCTTCCCACTTCCCTCCCCAGCCTGGTGCTCATTTGTCTCCCAGCTGAATTGATCCCTAATACTGTAGGAAGTAATAATAGTAATAATCATGGTAACTGCTGGCAGTAATAGTTATTATTCTGATTATTGTTAGCACTTACAGTGCTCTGTAATGATAATGATTATTATTGCTACAAGTTTTAAAACACATAAATGAATTAGCTCAGCTCCTGCTACGCTTTGGGTGCTGGCAGCTCTCACACATCTGAAAATTCCAGCTGCAAATCTGAGCAGGAATGAACACCCTGACCCGGGAACAGGCACCGAGGCACAGAGCTCATTTCCCTCTGGGCCTCGTCCTCAGTGAATATTCGGGTGAAATCCGTGGGGTTTGCCCTGTCACAGTGGGGAGAGGCAGCTTTGGGGTGAGTGGGAGCTTTTCTGGGTCCCCTTTCCTTGGGAGAGGGAAAACCCATGGAACTGGGGCCCAGTGCAGGAGTCACCGGCCGTGTGGGAGCCCAGCCCTGGGGACCTGCTGCTCCCAGCTCCCCTGGCAATTCCCTGCTCTCCTTTTCCCAGCTCTTCTGAGGGTTGGGAAGGGGCTCTTCCCCTTCTCCTCCTGCCCCGGGGGCAGCAGGGTCCTGGCAGGGGACAGAGGGGGCCCTGCAGCCCATCTCTCCTCTCATCTGCTGAAAGCCAATCCCACTTATCCCGATTATTCCTTTGCCTTTCTCAGCACTTAAGAACCCCAGCCAGAACCTTAAAAGTGTTGAATTTTCAAGGATGGAAAGTGCAGGGGCTTTGCATGAGAATGGGGCCTGCTCTGCTCAGCTGCCTTTGTCCTTCCCCCAGTGCCCATCTGCATCCTCACATTCGTGCCTTTGTCAGGGCCCTCTGCAGTCAAAGGCAAGTGTGGGCTTTCTTACATTAAAAGATGCTTTTTTACATGAAAACTGCTTTTTTACATGAAAACTGCTTTTTTACATTAAAAATGCTTTTTATACTCCTGCTGCATTTATGGGATGCTCGTGGTCTCTCTGCTGTGGCCATTGTTATGTTCTGGCTCAGATCCCATTTTAAACACAAACCCTTCCCCACCTGTCCCTGCTCAGAAATTCTGTCCCAGTTACCCCTCCAAACTTCTCAGCTGGTTTTCTCCCGCTCCCCTCCTCAGCTCCCATTAGCATGCTTGAATTGATAACCAAAACCATCGATTGTCTGAATGAGATGGCAGGATTCCCACAAGTTCAGCCGTGTCTCCCCGAAGTTTGGTCTCCAGTCGATGCAGCGAAGGTTCTGCTTCATCCTCAGTGCATCACCCAGATCCATTTATCGGCCTGCAGTGCTGCAGAGCACAGCAGGCACCAGGGGACAGAGCAAACACACCAGAGCTGAGGAGTGCTGAGAGCCTCCTCCCCTGAGCTGCCTGAGTGATGATCTCACACAGAACTCAGGGCTCTCTGTTTGACCCCTCAGGATTTTTAAATTAGAAACCCAGGTGGGCTCAGCTTGGCTCTGCTGTCTCCTGAATGGTGATGGCAAAATCTCTGCTCTTGAGCAGCTCTTCACTCCTCTGCCAGGTCCAAAGGGTGAAGTGAGAGGCAGACAGGTGGGTTTTAAATCTCTTTTAATGCCATGAGAAAAGATGCTGTGAAACCTCGTGTCTGAATGGTGAGGTTAGGAAAAAATAACTTGGAAGTAAGAGACACTTTCAAACGAGCTCAGAGCTCTGGAGTAAAGGCCTGAGGGAACAGAGCAGATTCACCATCCCCTCATTTCCACCTCACCTTGTTAGCCACAGGCTGGGGAGGGCCATGGCCTGGGATGGGCTGGGCTGTGCTCAGGTGATGAACTGGGACCTCAGCCCTGACTGGAACAGGGCAGGATTTGGGCACAGAACTTGCTGCAACTTCTGAAGAACCCATCGGGTGATAAAACTCGGCTGCTGTCTCTTGTGGTCTATCCCTAGCCCCAGCTCCATCAAATTACTTTGGTTTTCTCCTGCAAAACACAGACACCTCCACGTCAGACAGATTCCCTGTCGATACCTGACAGGCCAATGCAGAGAACAATTCTGTGAAGGAAAGAGAGCTGGGATTGAGCGGTGCTGGAGGGATAATGCAGTGCTTTCCAATCACTTCAAGGTTTTTCCTTCCCCTGCCCTGTCTTCCCTGCCTCTCTGGTGATTTAGGACATGGATTTTTGCTCCTTGCCATCCTGTATTTATGTCTCTGTGCTGCTGGTGATCTCCAAAGCAAGGCATGTTCCTGCTGGAATTACAATTCCTGAAACTTCCCAGACCTCTGGGCAGCCTGGGCTGGGGGGGCTCCCCGCCCTTGGCAGGGGTGGGGTGAGCTTCGAGGTCCCTTCCAACACCAACCAGTCTGGGATTCCCTTCACTGGAGACCAAATAAACGAGGACTGGCTCTGAAATCCAGGCTCGGAGCTCCTGGGGAGTTTGCACCCCTGCTCAGACAGCACAGCCCCTTCCCCTGGCGCTGGGAGCCTCCATCCCCTTCTCCCACAGGATGTCAAACCCTCTCCCTGTCCATCCAAGGCAAGGACCTGTAAAAGGCAATTCAATTTCACAGGCCATAAACTTATACATCCACTTCTTGCATTTCTCCCCTTTTTGTTTACGATTTCAGAAAAATCTTGAAGCCTGCAATCTATATATATATATTTTTTTTT
>WEZZ01012253.1:43749-57265 GCA_013400585.1 Chloropsis cyanopogon | reverse complement strand
TTTTTTGCCTCTGAACACCCATATAGTGCAAAGCTGGGTTCCAACCACTTGTTCACTGAGGAAAACTTCAGCAAAAACTGGCTGAGTTTGCAGAGTGGCTTTGTGGAGGTGGGTGGCAGGCAGAGAATTTGGGCTCCATTCCCATCGGAGGCAGCTCATGGATACAGGCAGAGGGAGCAGCCTTGGGAATCCTCTTCCCATCAATTCTTTATCATGCTCAGTAACTCCCTGAGCCATCCAGCAGCAATAATGTTGGGTTCAAAGCAGTGGTTGTGTCCATGGGAAGTGGTGGGTTTGAGAAAATCCAGATTGTTCCTCCTTTCTGCACCCAGGGCTGTCGTTTTCCCTCTGAGCAGCTCCCGTTTGCTCTTCTCTGTGCAGAAACGAGCCCCAGATTAAACACAGGCAAATCCTGTGACATTTCTGCAAGATGGAAATAGAATAACTCATGTTGCCATCTGGACAGAAGTCCTGGCTCTAACAAGTCCGTGGGACTCCGTGCCTTGCTCGTTCCATTACTCCTCACCTCTGCCCATAAACCCCCACCTAGACAATAATGTAATTTAATTAGGCTCTGGAACGAGGCTGCTGCCGTCACACTCGGTTAAACTGAGGCAGTTGGTAAATTCCATTGTCACTGGGGCTGGGAATAACAAATGTGCCAGCAAAAATAACAAATGTTCCATCCTGGGTGCTCTGGGAGGGGAACTGCAGCCCCTGCTGGGCTGGGACCTTGGGGACAGCAGTGGGGAGCCAAGCCCAGGGAGGGGGACACGGACCCCAAAGCCACGGCAGGAACTCCTGATGGAATTCCCGTGGAAATCCAGAACAAGGAGACAACACCGCGGGCTGGGAAAGGCGCAGGAGGAGGGAGATCTCGGGAATGTCCCTCCTGTGTCCCTCGGTGTCCCAGGGAGAAGGCAGCAGGAGGGCAGAGCAGGGACAGCCCCCAGCACTCAGCGATTCCGGGGGTTCAGACACACCCCGACACTTCTGGCACAGGGAACCCAAAGGTTCTGGGCGTGCAGAGCTCTGCAGGAGCCTCCCACAGATTCTGCTCTCTGCTCCTCTACCCTGCAGCTGCTCCCATCCTCAGCCACCATGCCAGGTTTTCTCTTGGAGCCCTCCCCCTCTCCCGGTTTGCCCATGGCACCTGCACCAAAACTGCAGCAGGATCTCAGCGGGGTCATCCTGTCCCTTAAATGTTCCCATGCCAGGAAAAAAGAGAAAGCAAAACTCTAAGGACACCTGAGTCTTTTGAAAAAAACTCCCAGAACACAAATGAAGTCATCTTGGTTTGAAGATCACAAATATTTTGGAAGGCAAATGGATGGGAAGAGTTTAGCCTGCAAACACTTATTTGTCATGCAGCCTGACTGCTGCTTTTCAACATGCTTTGATCCTCTGCAGTTTTTTTGGCCCAGGCATTAGATAATGCTTTAGAAGCCATTAGAAAAAATGGTGACAATTGAAATGCTTTGAAAAATGACAGTTTGATAGTCTAATAATAGCCCCTACACTGATCTGGAGAAGGTTTTCTGTTCTGTTTTTTGTGATATTCATTATGTACAGTGCATTTAAAAACGTCCTTTTCTCCCCAGTAAATAATTTAACCCTTTCACGACCTGCAGCCCTGGCAATGTGGAGCACAGAGCTGGAGACCTGTGCAGATTTACAGAGGTGTGTGCTCCATCAAGAGCTGCTAGGAGGTGCTGGGATGTTGAGAGGAGGGGACCTGGAGAAGATGACAATGTCTGTGTTCCTGGAGCAGGCTGACCATGCCAAGTGAGGGCCCCATTCCTGCAGGCCCTCCAGGAAGGGTTCCCACAGGGAGAAAGCACATCTCGGAGGGTGAGGTGGCTGGGAGCTTGCATCTCATTGCAGGAGCTTGTTTTTGCAAGATGTTATTTGGCAGCGATAAATGAGCAACTTTCAAGCCTCAGAAGTGATTAATTTCTCACTGGAGCTGTCTCTGAGCCTGTCACAGCCTGACAATCCTGACATAAGTGTCATTTATAATGTCACAAGTCTATTCCCCATAAATGTCATTACACAATTACTCCGAGGATGAGGAGAGCTTCACCGGGGGAAGAGCGTCTGGTATTAAGTCAATTACAGATCTTAATGTTATTGTTGGGTTGTCCCCCCTCATACAATTACTTGGTGTCTCACTTGTTCATTTTGTGCAAATTAGCAATTATTTCTTGCAGTGATAGCACCAGGTAGGGCTGGGGCCACGAGAGCTCTGGCACAGCCTCCAGGGCTGATCTCAGGTGAGGATCAGGAGCTTTGATACCGAGCCCTCTGTCCCCTGCAGCCCCAGCTCCTCTCTGCCCCTCTCTGGAAGGCCCCACCATCTGGGGGAGGTGATAAATCCTGCCTGTGCTTTGATAAAGGTGGCTGCTTTAATGAGGGGGACTTTTTGTGCTGCTGAACAAAAGCAGCTCTTTCTTGTCAGAAGGACAGAGGAGTTCAGCGAATTCCCCTGTGCTGCACCTCAATTATGCCTTAAAATTGGCATAAGTGGAGCCTTCATTTACTTCTAACAGGCTTCCATCCTCCTTGGCCCAGGCACAAACAATTCCTGGGCTGGGCTCAGCGCAGGGAGGAGATTTGGGTTTATTGTGCACCCACGGTGTGGTCAGGGAGCTGGCAGGGAGAGGGGCAGGGTCTGGGGCAGGGTCTGGGGCAGTGCCAGGGCCCCTCTCCCGGGTACCTGTGGGACCTGAGCCCTTGGTTTGCCTGGAGATCACTCCAATCCAGCTCCCTTTCTGAGCTGGGAACGGAGCTGCCTCTCAGGACATGGCAGAGATTGGTCCGAGGGCTCTGGGCCTCTCGGTGCTGGCTTTGGCAGGGAGGAGCTCTGGGGCTCCACAGCCTGACTCACAGACAGGCAAATGTGGAAACAGGCCAGGAATTGCCATGATAATCCTCCAGATTTGCACCAAGACAACCCAGATGAGGATCAGGCCTTTGAAATTGCTCCCTTTGCCTGTTTGCTATTCTGGGAAGCTATTGTTCTCAAAGGGACATCTTTAAAGCAAAAGCTGGTAGAATAATTTATTTGCGAATAATTTATTCAGTGATTGATGGGAAAAGCTGCTGAATAAATAATTCACTGAATGCTAATGGAACATCAGAGATGGTCGAATAATGAAAATGTTTATTTGCAAATAATTTATTCAAAGAAAAATGCTGAAACGTATCAGCTCAATTATTCTTGGTGAACAATCCAGTCCCTCGGCCAGCCCACCGTGACAGGTGGCACAGAGATTCTTTCCCAACAAAAGGAGGATCCAGGTGCACCAGCCCTGCTTGCTCTGATCTCCTGCTCTCCAGCAAGAGCAGTCACGAGGAGAGGTTGGGTGAGAGTCCTCAAGCTGAGCTCAGACTAAAGCTGAGCCCTGGCTCTAGGAATTATCTCTCTGAGTTTCACATCACCAGCCTCTTCCACCCCGAGTTTATTGTTGACAACAGCAGCTCAAATCTGGAGTCTCTCTGTAACTCCGAGCTTTGCGTGGTTTATAAAAGCAGGGACTGGGGACAGAGGCCTGATCATGGAATTATGGAATGTCCTGAGCTGGGGAGGACCCACAGGGACCAGAGCCCAACCCCTGGCCCTGCACAGACACCCCAAAATCCCACCCTGGGCATCCCTGGGGGCAGTGTCCAAAGGCTCCTGGAGCTCTGGCAGCCTCAGGGCTGTGCCCATTCCCCGGGCAATGCCCAGCACTGGGGGGAGAACCCTTCCCAAATATCCAGGCTTCACTCACAGGGTGACATTTTAGACACGAGCTCTGAAAACTTCAATTCTAAACCTGCACCGATGGCAGCAAAAGGGAATAAATTCAGCAGAACTTTTGTCACTGATGTCCCTGCTGTGTCCCTGTGTCCCTGGCAGACGTTTGGAGGGCCCAGGCTGGGGGGCCCAGGCAGGGACCCCTCTCAGGGCAGGTCCTGCAGGTCCTCAGCTGTTCCATTTGCCAGAGGAGACCTTTCCTGCTTCCCTGCAGCTGTACAGTGGGGCTCAGGTGCTCCTGGAAAATTGAAGTGATTTTGTGATGATACTGGAGCTAATACCAGAAAAATCTAAATTACATTTTAAAAGGAATCTACCCTTTTATCTTTTAACCTTAGGCCTCTCCCTCTCATGCAGAAAAATCAATCTTGACTAATCTACTGACCAAGTAAAAGTGAAAAGGGGAACCCATATAATCATACACTTTATCTTCTTTAAATATTTCTTCTACAGAAGAGGAACTCATATAAACACCTACTTTATCTTCTTTAAGATATGTTTTACAGAGAAGCTCAGCAAAACATCCAAAGCTTCCTCATGGCTCTTAGGAGAAAACCCCATTGTCCAGCGAGAATCCATCATCACCCCCGAGGGATTTGGGGAGGAGCAGGGAGTAGATCCCTCCCAGGTGTGAAAGGGAACTCCCCCTCCCAGCTCTGCCTCCCCTGGCAGCGGGATTCCCGAAGTCTGGCAGGGGACACAACTGCAGGAGTGGCCAAGGGGGGCTCAGTGGGAGCCAGGGGCACGGGAGCTGCTGGGGTTTGGCCTCAGCTGCAGGAAAAGCTGTTCCCATCACTTCATTTCTTTATCATTTATCTGTTCCAAATGCCTGGCACTCATGGCAGGACAAAGCCCTTCAGCAGAATCCCTCTAAGCATCCCCTGGGATGGTGAACGAGACACTGTGGGACACCAGTGCAAAGGAAGCCCTGCCCAGACTCCTGTCTCACAGCAAACTGGGAACCTGCAGCACACTGGGGACCTGCAGCAAACTGGGAACCTGCAGCACACTGGATTTTGGGCCACATTTCCGTCCTCTTCGCGCTGCCCTACCTGGATCTAAAAATAGCAGAGCTGTGCTGAGGGCCCGCTGCTCCGTTTCCTTTGTGACTGCACCCAGGCACAGCAGAACCAGCTCAGGGCTGCTTTATTCTCCAAATTTCTGGCTGTATTAGCACTGTCAGAATCCCTGATGTATCACCTTGCAGGGAGTCTAAAAGCTTGTCAGTGCCTTACTTTGCATTTTTGTTCTGGGTTCAAAGCTGAAGGCACAGCTGAACTGGAATCTTTTCTCTGGGTTGCTGAAAGAAACGTAAGAGAAATCTCATTTTTAAAAAGTATGAAAGGGCCATAAAAATAAGCCTTTCACTAAGCTGATCAACTCAGGCTCTGTATAGCAAAAAGGCTTCAGAATGAGTAGCTGATAATACAGGCTTTGGTTTGTGGGAAATGAATTAGAGGTGGAATTTGAAAGGACTATTTCATTTAGGTGTTTTGGTGGCATAAACCCAGCTACTACAGTTAGAGTGCAGCAAGCTTAAATATTATTTAAAAGTTAATTCATATTTTTAGCATATAATTTCTAATTAACTTGCCGTAGTTATCTTGTTAAATGTCAATTAAATCTGGGAGCATTTCTCACAGGTTTCCTGTATTCATAAAATGTAATTATACAGCCATTGCTCATGTAGCCCTTATTATTGCTGTAATCTACAGCTAAATATATCTCTTACATACTAATTATACATTGCTAAGTGCTATATTGATAATCAGTAATTGATTTAGCACAAGCAATTGTCGTGTTACCCCTTGAAATGTCAACCTGAAGTGTTTGGAATTAAAAGTTCTGGCCACAACTTGTGGCTGGGGTCGAGCTCGGCTGGCAGCTCCTGCTGGGGCTGGGAGGGTTCCTGTGCTGGGGCTGTCTTGTCACATCCTGCCCAGCACCAGCCCAGCTGACCTCCCTCTGCTCAGGCAGCATTAATTACAACTCAACAATTAGCAGGAAATACCTGAAACCCCAATTAACTGTGATCTATAACTGTGGTGGTCCAGATGAAAAAAAAAAGGGAGCAAAAAAACAGAAAAAAGAAAAAAAAAAATAAAAACCACCAAAGAGAAGCTGAGAAGGCCTCAGTTAGATTTTCACTTTGCTGCCCAGCAGCACCTTGGAGCAAACATTATTCCCAGTCTCTCCCAGTGTGACCCAGCTCCTCCCTCCCCCCATGTCTGGATGATGTTTCCTGCTCCATCAGGGAGATCTGGAGTTTGGAGCCTGTCCCTTGCCAGCCCGGGATGTGTCTGTGTTGATGTTGAGCTATCCAAGCCCTGATCTGCCCTTCCCCTGTCACTCGGCATCGCCCTCTCTCAGCACAGCCTCACAGAGGAGCAGCAGCCTCTGCCTGTCCCCGTTTGTGCTGCCCCCTCTTGCTGGGAGTGGGATTTAAATTAAAGCTCGCGTTTTGTGTTTCCTGAGGCAGCCGGTGTGATGGATCTGGGAAACGGAATCAATATGAGGCTGGATTGTCCTTATGAGATCCTCTTAATATCCCGGGAGAGCAGGCTTGCTACTCCAGGATTAAGGAAAGGGAAAATTACTGAGGGCAGGGCTCTTTGGAGGGCTGTTTGTGTGCACATGCTGGACAAATATTGAAATGTGGAAAACAGGATCCAGGGGCTTGTGTGGCTTTAATTGAAACCGTTTGTAATCTTCATTCTCTTAAATGACACTTTTAATCTTCCTTGGGATCACATGGTGGGTTCCGCTGCACACTGAGTTCATAAAATATACAAAAATTCAGTGTTCTTTGGAGAAAATTCATTTTGAGTGATGGGGCGGGGATGGCAATTCGAATAACAGCTCTGAGTGATATAAAAATGAACCCATTCTTCAGCTCTGCAGAGCTCTGTGGCCACCACCACTCATTTCCATTTTGCATGAAAACAAATTCTCCAAAACTCAATCAAAGACTTGCTTATTTCTGAGTAACTTTTTTTATTGATTCATTGAGGACCAAGTTTTCTGCCTCGCTCAGAGCATTCCCTGCCAGTGGGGGAATGTGTTTGCTCACAATTATCCCTTGGTGCTGGTGGTTTCATAACCAGAGTTCATTAGAAATGAAAACTTAATTGAATTAGGTCGGTTACCCTTGGGGGAGCAATCAGGAGAGGCAGAAATGTTCTTTCTGAGGGACAATTCTGCTTTTCTCTGGGCTGGAGGAGCTTCCCCTGCCCAGTCCCTCTCCAGGGACGCTCCCAACTCTTGGTTGCTCCCATTTTTCTGTCGATTCTCTCTTTGCATTCTGTTGGCCTCCTCTTTTTGACCTCAATTTTTAATTTTTCTGCTGCCCAACAGCTCCAGCAGCTGCCCTGGCCCTGCTGCAGTGCTGGGATTCCCGTCCTGCCAGGACTGGCTGTCCCTTGGTGTCACCAAGGGGGGATGGATTCTCCTCCCCTCATCTCTGCCCATCTCCTCCTCAGGAATATTGATCCAGAGTCAGCAGCAGGGTCCCAATTTCCTGCAGAATCCTCAATACTGGGGATTTGCTGCAGTTTTCCACGTGCTTCGTGTGGGAAGCAGGAACACCCTGAGTCGTGATGAGCCTCCTCATTAGCTGCAATTAAAATTCTGCCCTCATTTCCCTTCAAAACGCTCCAATATTCCTGCAAAAGCCTTTCCCAGGGCAGGGGTCTCCCCATCAGCTCCTCAGCTGCAGCAGGAATCTGAAATCCAGGTGGGAGAGGAGAGGAGAGAAGGGAGCCAGGCCTGGAGGGAAGGAGAGGGAAGGGAAGGGGAATTGGAGACAAGGGGTGGAATGGGAAGAGCAGCAAGAACAGCCTGGGTGAGGATGATGAAGATCAAGTAGCCAAGATTAGAGCTCTAGGAATTCTCTCTCTGTAGCATGTGGTGGAATTTTACCCAATTTGCAGTCTTGGCATTTGCCTTTCTATTTTTTTTTAATATATGCCCATATATTTACCAAATTCTAGAAAGGAAAAAAAAAGGAACTGGAAGTTCCATGGATTCAGTGTGCGTAACAAAACCGTGATACCACATATTCCCTGTGAATATTTCAGGATAAAAAGGCAGAGAGGAATCAGATAAATGCATCAAAAGGAGTCAGCTGTCTGCCAAAGCTTGTTTTAAATATCAAATTAGAATATAATGGTATGCACAGATTCCATGTCAAATCAGGACTTTATTGGCAGGGATGGGAAGGTGACGCAACTCTGAGTCCTCCCACAGCCCTGGCTGAGGGATGAAAGCGTGTTAAATGGAATAAAAGCAATTTTATTCCACATGCAGGCTGAGGTGGACATTGCTGAGGCCCAGACAGGGAGTGGCTCCTCGGGGTGCTGGTGGCCCTGGTCACTCCAAGGTGACATCTCCGAGCCCTGGGCCAGCCCTGCCTGTGCCCCTTGTGCACCCAGCAGTGGGCAGAGGGCTTGGATCAGCCCAGGGGGTTTATTTGGGGTGTCCTGGCAGCTCTGAACCCCTGGTCTGGTGTCAGTGATTGCCCAGAAATGCTGAAATTGTTCCCCCCTCAGCAGCAGTGAGGAGTGTCAGAGCAGATGAGATATTTCATATTTCCCATGCTGTTGTTTTCTAAGTAAAAAGGCAGTAAGGGAAGCAGAACATCTGGGAGCAGGCTGGGGAGCAGGGATGGGGTGAATATCGCTAAAAATTGCTAAATATTGGGTAAATATTGCTGATCTGGCTCTGGAACCACCGCAGTTCCAAGCACAGGTGGAGTTTGGGCCTTCCCCTGGGCCTTGGGCAGTGAGGGAACCCCAAAAGCACCCAGGGACAGCAAAAGTGACCCCAGCAGGACGTGGCTCTCTCCAGGAACGTGGGGCCACCCTCCCAGGGCTCTGGGGGTGTCCCTGGTGGGAAATCCGTGGTGCCTGGCACAGCGAGGGCCCTGGGAGCCATCCCGGGGTGTTCTGTGCCCCACAGACAAGGATGAGCAGCTCAGGTGGTGATTTCTGGGTGTGACCAGACAATTCCCAGGGAAGGAGCCATTTCCAAGGGGCTCCCAGCACCAACCCCTGCTTTAGGAGCAGTTCAGGCCTGCAGATCCTTTGGACAGGGGGAAAGATGAAGAAAATGGAAATATTTCTTTGCAGGCTGAAGATATATTGCTGTAATATTTCTGCTGCTCTGGTCTCTATTCCCTGCTGGCAGTCCCAGTAGCTCTGGGCTGTCTGTCAGAGCCTCTCTCCCTCACACACGGAATATTTGTTAACTCCAACGATTGGAGGCAAACAGGGAGGTGCTGTGCTGGAGAAGGGTTTTTCAGATAACTGCCTGAGGCACCAGACACTTTGGAATCAAAATCTGGAAAGCAGAGTCATTATTTCTGTTGTTTTAGTGCCTGCTTTCATTCTCTTTCTTATTGACAAATGTTCCTTAACCCATCTTGCTGTGGGTGGTTTTCTTCACATTTGCACTTTACAGAGCTGTTAAAAAAGGAAAGAAGAAAGAAAAAGACTTTATTTAACCATCTTGGCAGTGTGTCCTCCTGTGTACTCCCTCACCCTTTGCTGTCTCTTTTTTTGACTTCTGATCTATGGACAGAGACTCTGGGATCTGCAGCTTTCCCCGTGAGAGGGAGTGGGAAATGTCTGGGACAAAAGGGGGTAGAAGGGGAATTTCTCTTCAGCTCCCTCTGGCAAAGTGTCAAACAGATCCCAGAGTCCACCTTGCTGCCAGCTCGAGGTGTGAAATCACCTCCCTGAGGGAATGTATCCCTGGAAGTGTCCAGAAAACCAGGGGAGATGTGAGACTGCATGATGTGGGGCAGCAGGGTCAAAGGTTGGACTCGATGATCTTGGAATTTTTTCCAGCCTCGGTGATGCCATGATTTGTCCCTGTGGGGCTGTGATTTTGTGACCTCCCAGGGCTCAGGTCAGGGCCCTGGGGGCTGTTAAATCTAAACACTCAGCCTGTGCTGCTCACAGGTTGGGCTTTAGGTGTGGAAAACACGGAGCAAGTGAATAAAATGCTGTAAAAACAAGGAGAAAAATAAAGAGGAGGTGACAGAGCTGGGACTGCACAAGTCGTTTGTCCCAGTGACCTCGGGGGTGTCTCAGGTGCCTGGAAGGAATTCCTGGTTATTCATGGGCGTAATGGGAACGAGAAAAAAGCAGAAGGCTGGGCTGGGAGGCTCAGAGGAGCAGGGAATGTTCCCATGTTCCCTTCCAGCGGCACAGGGAGAGCAGCAGGGACACCCTGCAGAGCTTTGGGAGCCCCACAGGTCACCAGGAGGATCTGTGTCAGCTCAGGGCTGGTTCTCCTGCTGGGGACAGTGACAGAGAACACCCCTGGGACCGGCTGTCCTCGGCTGAAGAGCCTCTGAGCCAGTCCTGAGGAAGGAGAGCTTTTCTGGAGAGGGAACATTTCTCATCAGCTCTCCTGGAAGCACACAGCCGAGTTTTTGGTTAGACAGCCCTCTTAAGGCATCTCGCACCGCTGCAGCTGCTCCAGCCCTGCGTGGAGCACAGGAACCCAGAGAGCAGCACCAGCCTGGGCTGGCTTTTTGTCGCTGCTCCACAAAGTCAAATTTCTCTGCTTGTTTCCATCCTGGGTGAGGATGAGCAGTTTTTTTCCAATTGGATTGCTGCTGTAATAGAAATATTATCCTGACAGCCGAGCTTGCTCTCCCACCTAATGCATTTTCAACTTTTTAATGCTGATTTTGGGAAATGTGGCTCCTGCAATTTGCAGGCAGCTCTCAGGAAGTGATGCGTGATGAGCACATCTCGGTACCTGCAGAAATCACTTCCACCAGCAGCCCTAGAGGTGGGAGTGCTTTTATTTTGGGGGACTGCTGCAGGAATGGTGGGTTTCTGCTTCAGCCTGAGGATTCAGGACACTGGGAAGCTCAAACACTTCTGCTGGGACATGGGGAAGGTCCAAGTGCAGCCTCAGGATCAGAGGGCAGTGAGTGAGGAGCTTCCCAGCCTCACCTCATCTGCAGGAGCACAACAATTTGCTACCAGAGAATGAGGTTTGCACTGGCAAAGCAGCTCCAGTGGGAATTCCAATTGGAATGCTCCAAACACCCAGGCTCTGTGGATTTGCATTAAGGGTTTTACAGCCTGAGCTGGGGCTTTGTGGGGCTGGCTCTTCCAAGGGACTGGAGAGTTTATTCAATTCTGCTTCCATTTGTGTGCAGCCTCACGGGTTTGGAGCAGATTGGTTGTGAAATTTCCATCAACTGGTCATGAGTGGCTCATCAACTGGGAGCTGTGTCACAAACACAAGGGGTGAGGCTGGAGCAGAGCCAGGGTGGGGCTGGCCTGGCCTTCCCAGTCCTGGGGGATGCTCCCAGTTCCAGTTTGGGTTCATTACTGGGGACAGATCTGTCAGATGTCTCTGCTGGGGCTGAGCTGTTGCTTCCTATTCTTGCCTCAATGGAAAAGATAAAGTTTTCAGAGCTGTCAGTCTGGGCTCTACAAGAAGCAGTAAAAATAAACTTAAAAAGTAAATCTCAAGCAATTGGAAAGGATGGTGCTTTGATACTGTTTTCTCAAGCCAACTTGCAGCCTAAGCAAAATTATACAGAGCTTTTGCCAAGCCTAAGGTTTGCAGATCGCTTTGATTCCCCTCCTGTTCCCTGCTCTGTTTGGCACTCCCAGGGTGCAGCCCCAGCAGGGATCACAGCCAGAACAGGGCTGGGAGAGCAGGGATGTGACAGAGACACCNGCTGAGGGAGGCTGAAGGCTGGACAGGGGTTTTGCCACAGGTTTTACTCATCAGTGGCATTGCTGGGCCAGAGAAGAAGGATCTCCATGGAAAGAGCTGCTTTAGGATCACGTCCTCACGCAGACACTTCCTACTGGATTGCTTGTACTGGTGCCCCAGCAACCCCTCCAGTCAATTCCCAGCACCTCACAGGGGGAACACGATGGGGAGATGATTCCAGGTGGGAATCCTGGCAGAGTTTTCAGGGAGGGCTCTCAGTGCCCGCCTGGGATTTCCCCTGTGATAAAAATAAACAATTTTTATTTGACTGTGCAGGCAGGGTTGGGATGCAGAACTCACACGCAGCTCCCTGCAGCTCAGGCCTTCTTCCTGGGGTCTCAGTTTTACTCTTCAAGGCCTTTCCAGGCTGGCAGAGGGCAGAGCCTCCCCCAGAGCTCTCATGTCCTGTCCTGAGCGAGGCTCTGTGGGTGCTGTGGGGTCTCCTCAGAGCATCCTGGCCCCTGCCCAGCCCTCCCCTGCCCCTTCTCACTCACCACCTTTGGGTTGCTGCTCTTGGAAAAGCTGATCCCACCTCCCCACCGGAGGAAGTGACAGAAAAACACCCAAGTTCCAGGTGCTGCTTTTCCCTGCCCCAGCAGGCAGGGATGAGTTCTGGTTTTGAAGGAAGGCTTGGAGAAATCATTGCAGGGCAGGGGCAGCCCTCAGCCCTTCACCCTGACAGAACTCTGCCCATTAAATGTTGGCTCTGTGCTGCACAGCAGGTCACAAGGGGAGCATCAGGGCTGGGATCCAGCCCCCAGGAAGGGGAGCCCTGCTCTGGCTTTGCTGGCTCGCCGTGGCACAAGGAACAATCACCCTTCCTGCAGGGGTTATTTGGGTTTTTTTTGGCTCACAGATTGGTCTGGTGCTCGCCCTGCAAAGGAAACAGGAAACAAGTTGTACCTCTTGTCTTCCTCTTTCGGTTCCAATTAATCTGATTTGTGTTCAGCAAGGGCCGTTCCCACTCGTACACACAATGCAGCAGCCTTGCAACTGCAGCTCCTTCTACATAAATCAATCTCTGTTTAATTTTAGCCTGCTCTGAATTTGACCAAACCCTCAGGAATTGGTTATAAAAGCTCTACAAGTGCAGCTTTTTATTCGGATCAATTCTGAGGGCTGTAGGCAGCTATTCTGAAGTGTAATCACTGCTCATGGAAAGTGGAAATGGAATTCTTTATTGTTTATGATGCAAATCAGACAACAAATTCAGAATCATCTCTGCTGTCTGCATTGTTCCCAGTTTTGAAAATGTAACTTGCAAGTTAAAAGTAGGAAAGTTTTCAGTACTGCAAGCAAGACTCTTATTTTAAAATATTCATTTTTAATTATTTATCATTTAACATCCATATGGCTGTGGTGTAACAGGGCTACATTATCTATGGACAGCTAATAACTTTAATTGGGCTTTAACGAGGAAAATGCTTTTTCTGTGTGTGCAGCCACGTGATCCTCAGGCACACGGAATGAAAATGAGGGCGTTCCTCAGGGCAGCCAGTCTGGATGTCCCAAAGCTCACTGCAGGCAGGGGATCTCTGGGCTGGGGTCCCTCACCCCGGGCTTGCTGTGACTGTCATAAATCCCCTGGGGCAGACACTGAGAGGTGGGAGAGGCCCTGGGCTCTTGGGAAGCCAAGAATCCTCAATTTTATCAAGAAATGGGGCAGGGCTTGGAACAACAGGATCTTTAAAGTTCCTTCCAGCCCAAACCATGCTGTGATCCTACGAAATTCCACAATCCACTCTTGGCTCACAGCTTTGGAGGAGTTTTGCATTTCTTGATGAAGCTGAGGCTGGGATTTAATTTTTTTCCAAGTCTCCTACTTGCTGGTGAATGAATCTCCAAAAGATTTCTGTCACTTTACAATGGGAAAGGAGACAGATTGCACCATTGCTCCAGCTTTCATTTTAATACCTGCCAATAGCACTTTGCAAATCCTGGAGTGTAAAGCTAAAAAAAAAAAAAAAAAAA
>WEZZ01012253.1:0-43741 GCA_013400585.1 Chloropsis cyanopogon | reverse complement strand
AAAAAAAAAAAAAAAAAAAAAAGAGAAGTGTAGCTAACATGAGGTTAAAAAATGTCTTTAGTGTGTAAAATATGAAGCTGGATGACACATAGGCAGCTGCAGATGCACTAATTTGATTTCATGCCTTAGAATCAACTGTTCTCCTGCGATGAAAGGCACATTTCCACCCATCTGCCAGAGTGGGTTCCTTGTCTTTCCAGGGCTCCTCTGCTCCTGTCTCACCAGGTTTCCATCCTATGCTCTGCTCACAGGGTGAGTTTGGGGCAGCCCTTTTCTTCCCAGCCCACCCATGCTTTCCAAGAACCTCCAACAAAAATCTGTTTCTTTTTTATTCCCCTTCCCCTTTATTCTCTCTCTCTTTCGAGTCCCAGGGTTTTATTACTGGATTAGGAGACACAGAACACAGGATCTGAGGGTTTGAGCTTTAATCCTCCTAAACCAGAGCCTACAAAGCTGGGATTGTGGCACTGGGAACCTGGGATTGTGGCACTGGGAGCCACTGGGATGGTGGCACTGGGAACCTGGGATTGTGGCACTGGGAGCCACTGGGATGGTGGCACTGGGAACCTGGGATTGTGGCACTGGGAGCCACTGGGATGGTGGCACTGGGAACCTGGGATTGTGGCACTGGGAGCCACTGGGATTGTGGCACTGGGATTGTGGCACTGGTTGGCCCTGGGCACGGAGCCTCCCTCGAGCCCTCTGCTCTGATCCTCCTGCAGCAGGAATGTCCTGCCTGGGGTTAGCATTGCCAGGTGAAATACAGGAGAGAGAATCTCCTCTCCTCTTCTCATTTCATCTCCTCCAGCCTGGAAATTAAAACTGTTCCTCAGAGGGGCCTTTACCTTCTCCATCACACAGCCTCACCCTCCCCCTCCGCCTTGCCAATGCTTAATGGGCTGGAGGCAGCCAAAGCACGAGGCTGTGAGCAGGGAGAAATGATAATTCATTCGGGATGGAAGCAGGAGGCAAAATGTAATCCATCATATCTGCTCCATCTCATTATGGAGGTGAGATACAAGAGAGGGCAAGCTGTTAATAAACTGGTGGATGAAGTTATTTTACCAATCTGTTACAGCAAGCGAGGATAGACAGGGGTAGAAGTGCATTATTCACACCTTTCCCTAATCCCTTTGTTCCTTATTCTGTGGAATTGCCTTTGTAAAGCCGGGGAGCAGCCTGGCTCGGGGGCTGCCAGCACACCTCCCGCCACTCCAGCCTGGGGTGAACCCCCCTCGGGAGCTGCAGGAGGATCCCAGCCCGGGGCAGGGCTGGTGCTGGCCCTGCAGAGCCACCCTGTGCCACGGCCAGGGCAGATTTATTTCCCCCGGGAGCTGTGTCCCTTCCCCAGGGCTCCGGGGCAGCTCTCCCTGCTCACAAACCGCTGCTTCCTCTTGCGCTGCTTTTCATCTCTCTCATCTCGCTGGCAGGGATGAGGCTCGTCGTGGAGCCCACTCCGGGCAGATTTGTAGCCTGGCTGTGCTAACGAGGTGTCGGTTTCAAGGCTGTCAGCTCAGCGCAGGAGCTGCACGTCCTCCGGGTGCTCTGTGTGCAGTGCTGAGGGGAAATCTCACCGGGAAAAGGTTCCCACGCCTCCCAAAGCTGTGCGAGAGAGTGAAGGGGAAGGAAGGGAAGGTGATCCAGATGCCAAGGTTTCTTTTGGAGAAGAAACCCTCAACCCACCCCTGGATGTGCAGACATCCCTCCTTCCTTCACTGCGCTTGTCACTTGCTTGGGGTTTCACAGAACCGTCCAAGTCTGAGCTGAGGGACCCCCAGGGACCCTCCAGCCCAGCTCCTGCCCCTGCACAGACCGCCCAAAATCCCACCTGGGCATCCCTGGAGCTCTGCCAGCCTCGGGCCGTGCCCATTCCCTGGGGAGCCCGGGCAGTGCCAGCACCCTCTGGGGGAAGAACCTTTCCTGAAACCCACCCCCAGCTGTCCCTGCTCTGTCTCTGCTCTGTCCCTGCTCTGTCCCTGCCCTGTCCCTGTGTCCCTGCCCTGTCCATCCCTGTCCCTGCCCTGTGTCCCTGTCCCTGTGTCCCTGTGTCCCTGCCCTGTCCTTATCCCTGTGTCTCTGTGTCCCTGTCCATCCCTGCCCTGTCCCTGTGTCCCTGTCCCTGCCTGTCCATCTCCAGCAGCCACCACAGAGCCAGAGGAGCTGGCAGGGACAGACGAGGTTCCTGGGCTGCTCAGGCTGGCCCTGTTTGCACCAGGGAGGAGGAGATGGAGACATCACCTCATTAACACCTCGCTGTGATCACACCGGGCTGCAGGGCTCCAGCTCGGTGTTTTCCAATTCAAAGGAGAGGAGAGCAAATTTACGGATGATGACTTGATTAAATTTAAATTACTGTAAAAATATCGAGGCAAGGCTTCGGTGGTGACAGGAAAATCTCCTTCAGCTTTTCTTTCCCGTTACCCAGGGTTTCAGTCAGGTCCATGAGGAGAGAAGAGCCTGCACAGTTTCCCTCCCTTCATTCTTGAATTTATTTTTACACAATTTCTATTTCCATTTCTAAACATTACAAATTATTTTTTAATGTGCAGCAATGAAAAATATCTCTGAAAATAGCCAGGAAGGGATTTCTATGGAAGCTTTTTTTGCACCCAGAATTTCCTAACCCTGAGGTTCAAGTCAACAAAAATCCAGAACTGACAGAAATGTTGGCAAACACACCAATAATGAGTTCTGTGCTGCCTTCCTCTCATCTTGAGGGAGTCATAAATGGCCCGGGGCTGCGGAGGAGGGAGGGGATTGTTGGTGCTCCAGGGTCTTTCACTCACCGTGAATAGCTCCGAGTGTTATCAGAAATTCCAGTCTCAATTTCATCCTGGAACAGAGATAATGGCCACATCCCAAAAGATGCTTTTCACAGAAGGCACTAATTATCCCTCCTTTGTCAGAGCCTCACCAGCGTTTGCTGAGTGATAACCTCTCCTCTCCTTGGAAATTTCCTTCTCCAGAACAGGGCTCCAGTTCTGGAGAGCCAGTTTGGGGGAGATGTCAGTGCCACGCTGAGTTCAATCCTCAGTAAAGGATTTCACTTCCCTGGCACCTTTCAGAAGCTCCCGCGGGGAGGCAGAGCCGGGCTGGGCTGGGGTGTGGGGTCTGCCCGGGCTCAGCTGGACCCGGGGCAGGGCAGGGAGCTGGGGCAGGAACTGCCAATGCCAGGAATGAAGGAATTGTAAAAAAGTGTGAAAAGACCTTTGAGATCAACCATCCCCCAGCACGGCCAAGACCATCACTGCCCCACGTCCCCAAGTGCCAAATCCACGTGGCTTTTTAGTCCCTCCAGGGATGTGGGCTCCAGCACTGCCCTGGGCAGCTGGGCCAGGCATGGGCAGCACTTTTGGCAAAGAAACTTTTCCTAAAATCCCCTGGTGCAACTCGAGGCTGTCAGTGCTCCCCCGAGGGGTTTTTATAGAGGTTTGGGCTTGGCTGCTGTTGCTCCTGGCCTTGCTCAGGTCCTGCTGCAGCACTGAGGGCTCCTGGTTCCCCTGAGACTGCCAGGTTTGGGTTCCTGTGCCCCCGGGTGCCCCTGGCTGCTCCTGTTTGTCCTGGAGACTGCCAGGTTTGGGTGCCTGTGCCCCCGGGTGCCCCCGGCTGCTCCTGGTTCCCCTGAGACTGCCAGGTTNTCCCTCCTTCCTTCACTGCGCTTGTCACTTGCTTGGGGTTTCACAGAACCGTCCAAGTCTGAGCTGAGGGACCCCCAGGGACCCTCCAGCCCAGCTCCTGCCCCTGCACAGACCGCCCAAAATCCCACCTGGGCATCCCTGGAGCTCTGCCAGCCTCGGGCCGTGCCCATTCCCTGGGGAGCCCGGGCAGTGCCAGCACCCTCTGGGGGAAGAACCTTTCCTGAAACCCACCCCCAGCTGTCCCTGCTCTGTCTCTGCTCTGTCTCTGCTCTGTCCCTGCCCTGTCCCTGTGTCCCTGCCCTGTCCATCCCTGTCCCTGCCCTGTGTCCCTGTCCCTGTGTCCCTGTGTCCCTGCCCTGTCCTTATCCCTGTGTCTCTGTGTCCCTGTCCATCCCTGCCCTGTCCCTGTGTCCCTGTCCCTGCCTGTCCATCTCCAGCAGCCACCACAGAGCCAGAGGAGCTGGCAGGGACAGACGAGGTTCCTGGGCTGCTCAGGCTGGCCCTGTTTGCACCAGGGAGGAGGAGATGGAGACATCACCTCATTAACACCTCGCTGTGATCACACCGGGCTGCAGGGCTCCAGCTCGGTGTTTTCCAATTCAAAGGAGAGGAGAGCAAATTTACGGATGATGACTTGATTAAATTTAAATTACTGTAAAAATATCGAGGCAAGGCTTCGGTGGTGACAGGAAAATCTCCTTCAGCTTTTCTTTCCCGTTACCCAGGGTTTCAGTCAGGTCCATGAGGAGAGAAGAGCCTGCACAGTTTCCCTCCCTTCATTCTTGAATTTATTTTTACACAATTTCTATTTCCATTTCTAAACATTACAAATTATTTTTTAATGTGCAGCAATGAAAAATATCTCTGAAAATAGCCAGGAAGGGATTTCTATGGAAGCTTTTTTTGCACCCAGAATTTCCTAACCCTGAGGTTCAAGTCAACAGAAATCCAGAACTGACAGAAATGTTGGCAAACACACCAATAATGAGTTCTGTGCTGCCTTCCTCTCATCTTGAGGGAGTCATAAATGGCCCGGGGCTGCGGAGGAGGGAGGGGATTGTTGGTGCTCCAGGGTCTTTCACTCACCGTGAATAGCTGCAAGTGTTATCAGAAATTCCAGTCTCAATTTCATCCTGGAACAGAGATAATGGCCACATCCCAAAAGATGCTTTTCACAGAAGGCACTAATTATCCCTCCTTTGTCAGAGCCTCACCAGCGTTTGCTGAGTGATAACCTCTCCTCTCCTTGGAAATTTCCTTCTCCAGAACAGGGCTCCAGTTCTGGAGAGCCAGTTTGGGGGAGATGTCAGTGCCACGCTGAGTTCAATCCTCAGTAAAGGATTTCACTTCCCTGGCACCTTTCAGAAGCTCCCGCGGGGAGGCAGAGCCGGGCTGGGCTGGGGTGTGGGGTCTGCCCGGGCTCAGCTGGACCCGGGGCAGGGCAGGGAGCTGGGGCAGGAACTGCCAATGCCAGGAATGAAGGAATTGTAAAAAAGTGGGAAAAGACCTTTGAGATCGTCCAGTCCAACCATCCCCCAGCACGGCCAAGACCAGCACTGCCCCACGTCCCCAAGTGCCACATCCACGTGGCTTTTTAGTCCCTCCAGGGGTGGGGGCTCCAGCACTGCCCTGGGAACCTGGGCCAGGGATGGGCAGCACTTTTGGCAAAGAAACTTTTCCTAAAATCCCCTGGTGCAACTCGAGGCTGTCAGTGCTCCCCCGAGGGGTTTTTATAGAGGTTTGGGCTTGGCTGCTGTTGCTCTTGGCCTTGCTCAGGTCCTGCTGCAGCACTGAGGGCTCCTGGTTCCCCTGAGACTGCCGGGTCTGGGTCCCTGTGCCCCCGGGTGCCCCTGGCTGCTCCTGGTTCCCCTGAGACTGCCGGGTCTGGGTCCCTGTGCCCCCGGGTGCCCCTGGCTGCTCCTGGTTCCCCTGAGACTGCCAGGTCTGGGTCCCTGTGCCCCCGGGTGCCCCTGGCTGCTCCTGTTTGTCCTGGTGACTGCCAGGTCTGGGTCCCTGTGCCCCCGGGTGCCCCTGGCTGCTCCTGTTTGCCAGGCAGGCTCTGCTGCCTCTACCAGCCCATCCATCTCCCGGGCAGGGCAGGCAATCCCACTCCAGTCCCAGGTTCCTGATGACAGGACGGAGGCATATGGTGCTGAAAAATGATGATAAATGCATATCATCACCCTCTGAGCCATCCATCAGGGAGCACTTCCCTGGATGAGCTGGGGCAGGCAGTTAAAGAGTGCTCCAAATCTGCCGGGGCTGTGCTCCTGAAGGGCTGCGCTGCACATTTTGCCACGGACAGACATTAATGAAGGTAATTGAAGATGTTATTAGGGGAATGTGTTTGTTATCAGAGGTTGCTTATGGCATTATTACTCATAGCCACACTTCATTAATATCCATTTTTCATGGCTTTGCTCTGCCGTTCATTGCTTGCCTGACCTTGTGTCACTGGAGGAAATGTCAGAGATAAAGAACCTGTGCTCGGAGCTGTGCCACCCTCGCTGCAGGGCCTGTCAGGCTCCAGGAAAAGCCCATTTCCTGAGCCTTTAGAGCTCGGCCAGAAAAGTCACAGACAAACAGCTCCAGGTCGGGAGGCGGGCACGCAAACGCTCCCTGTGTTTGTGCTAATGAATAAGTTACTGCCCCTCTTCTGAACCTCCCCACAAACAAACAAGGAAATACCAGTGGATGGAGAAGCACGTGGCTCTGTTTGCCTCTGGAATGTAAAAGTGACTCCAGATTTGCTGGTACACGTTTCACAAGGGAATGTTTTATTGGATTGTTATTGGAGATGTTTAATGATCATCTTTTGTTAGGATCACTGTCAGCTTCCTACACACAATCACATTTACTGGAGCTTTGGTTTTGATGGCTGCGGCTGAGTCAGAGATTTTCAAATTACAGCAGTCAGAAATAGAAGAATTACCTTGGAAATGCTGATTATCATGGACTTTGAAACCCAAAAAAGTTGTGGAAAAGCCCTTTCCAGAAAAAAAAAAAATGCAGGCTACAATCTGTGTGAGGATTGCCATGAAATGAATCCATGGAGCATAAATCACTTGGGAAACAAAAACCCTTCACTGGGTGCAATCCCTGCCCATGGAACGAGAGGATCTTGGAGGTCCCTTCCAGCTCAAACCACTCTGAGATTCTGGGATTAAAAGTCTGCATTTGGAGAACAGAAATTCGAGATTCCACTGGTGCACTAGTGGCAGTGGCAGACTCAGTATAATCAAGGGACAGAGTTCCCTAAGGAAACAAAGCAATTGAAACCCAAAGGCACCACCCCACAAAGACATCGAGCTGGGCTCGGCCACCCTGAGCCAGGTCATGGCCTGGGGACAGCTGGGTGTGGCAGGGGCACAGGGCTAATTGAGAGAAGCCCCAAGCCCTTATCAGGATGATTCCTTGGCAGGAATGTGCTAATTTTTAGAATATCGACAGTTTGGTTAAAACGTTAATGATCTTAATTTCCATATTGAGTTTTGTCACTTTAATTTGTTCAACATGCCAGCACAGAGATCTTGGCACTGGAAATCCATAGCAGGAGTCACAGGCAGAGATTCCACACTAATGATGACACATTGCTCACAATTGTCTTTTTGGGTTTTGGCTCAGGCCACTCCACTCTGTCATTCACTCTTCCACTTCTCTTGCTGCACCCAGTGCTGGTGGATTTTAATATCCACTAGTGCTGCTCCCCATTTCCTTTACATCTGTGTCTCCCCATAGGTAAATTGTACAACACTCTGGTTATTCAGCACCAGGTGCTGGCTAGAAATGATGCTCTGTGTGTTCAAGAGAGGGATAACTCTATAAAATTTAATGGTCCTAGAGAGGTTGAACTCCATTATTGGCAAATCTGTGTTTTCAGTGAGCGTCAGTAAAAAATTATCAATATTAGTTAAGGATCTTTATGCAAGTTCCTGAAAGCCTCTGTTTTCTCCTTCAAACACATTTATGGTTATTATCCTCAGCTGAGACGTGTAAATTCAAGTGCCTTCTCCATCACCCTGGGTAAAAACTGACACAATCCCTCCATCAGAGCTGCAGGGACACTCTCTTTGCAGGGTTTGGCAGCACTGGGGTCCCCACCTGGAAATCTGCCTAATTCAGGCTAAAAGCTCCCAGGCCTGGACTCCCCAGCTCCACCTCCAAGGAATTCCCTGCTCCAGCTCTTTCTGCCTCTCAGTTTCCCCCAGGACTGGAACAGTTCCCAATTGCTGCAGTAACTCCAAAGGGGAATTTTACCCGTAAAATCCCTTTAGCTGCTTCTCCTCAGGTGCTGATGTTATCCTGCCAGAGACCCATCCCTTGGGGCCCTCCCTGCTGCCGTGGGTGCAGGGGCTCAGCTCCATCCCTGCCTGCCCCAAGCTGCTCCTATGGGAGAGCAGAGTCCCAGGAGCACCCAGGGGACCCTGGAGCAGCCCTGGAGCAGGAGGCTGGTCCCTCATCATCATCATCATCACTGCAGCACCAGCCCCATTGACATGGAGCTCTCACTCAGAGTGTTTCTGAGGGTATTCATCAACTGCTGCTTGCTTTGAGTGTGCTAAGCTGGGATTAATGAACAGCCAGGTCTGATTTACAGACAGGGCTTTGATTTGTGCCTTCATTGTAGCTTCCCTTCCCTTTCCTTTTGCCAGATTCCAGCTCCTGGCTGGGCAGATGATTTACTTCAAAATATTCCTTATTTCTCTTGGGAAACACCTCTGTCCCTCTCAGCACAGTCTGGAGTTTCAGTCTAGGTCTGGCTCGTGCCTGGTGAAGGCCTGCATCAGGATTGTTTCCCACTGGGAAAATGTTTGTTCTTTGCATGGAAGGCTTTATTTTCCATAATTTTGGTTGTTTCTTTTTTAAAATGATTTTTTTGGTGTTAATAGAATTCTGCCTTGCACAAACAGCACCCCCAGACCTGTCCCTTCCCACATCCCATCCTGACCAATGTCTCAGCTCCTCCTGTCTTGTTTGAGGGGAGACTGTGCCCATCGGGATGGAGGCAAAATCATTTCTGAGGGTTTTTTCTTATTTTAATTAGAAGTGATTTAATTTCTTCATCACTCATCTGATGATTGGCTGTACCTGCCCTTTCTTAGAGCCTTTTCTCTTCATTAGTGTTTATGCTTTGTATAACTAAGAAAATAATTAACCGTGCTGGGTTTTATTGGCAGCACTTTGCCAAGATGTTGGTGGGTGTCTGCACTATATCATAATTTGATGGTGTCTCTGCCGCTGTGCAGAAGCAGGAGAAGAAAAATGCCACATAAACAACGGCTCAGACAGAGTTTGAATGATCCAGTAATTTTGATTTATACTTTGCATTCTGTGGAACTGTATTAGCAGTTCAAGTCGATGGGTAAACGATTCCCGGCGCAATCAGAGGCAGAAACACAAAAGAAACTCCCGGGTGAGATTTAGTGCCGGGCACTTTGTTTAGAACCGGGCTCTGGGGGTGAGTTCCAGCCCTGGCTGCACTTCCAGCCTCTAACCCCAAAGGCAGGGGGCTGCCCGGGGCAGTGTCACCCCACTTTGGTGTCCCCACGGCTCTGAGGAACAGGGAGGTGGCCCTGGGCAGCAGGTCCAGGAGCTGGGGCTGCACTGCCGGGCAGCCCTGAGCTGCAGGCAGGGCTGGCTGGGTCTGTGCTGCCCAGGAGCACCAGAGGATGCTGCTGCTGTCACCTTCACTGCTGGCAGGGACACGGGGAGGGCTGCCTGGTCCTGGAAGGGCTGCACCGATCCCGGGCAGCAGTCCAATGAAACACAGCACACCGAGGCAGCCCAGCCAGGGGGGAGCACTGCCAGGGATTTGTTGTGCTCTTTTAGCTCCAAGCATCCACTTTTCAGTGTAGGAGGGGAGGGGGGTTCAGCAGCTCCAGAGCTGAAGCAGAGTCAATTTAATTCGAGCTACAAGTCCCTGTGCCAGGAGGTCCCGTGGACAGGGACAATTCCCTTGTACATGGCTCCAACCTGTGACTCTGCCCTGGGGAGAGCAGGGAATTGTGCTCCAGCCAAAATCCCAGCAGATAAGGGAAATCCTTAAGGGATCTGAGCTACAGCGCTCATAAGGTACTGGAGCATCTCTGAGAGTGTCATTTATCGATGTCTTGCAAGGGAAATGTTGATTCCTTTTTGTAAATTGCATTTTTCATCAAAAGTCACTGAGACTGAAAAATCACTTGTGACTGACAGGCTCCGTGTGCTCCAGTTTGATGTGAATGTTTTGGCTGGTGGAGCCAGAGAATAGCCTGGGAATAATTACCCAGCCTAACACGTTCCCTGGGTGACAGACAACATCTTCATTTCACGGGCCAAGTTGTTTTAAGAGACTTTCCCTCCTGACTCTTGTCTCCCTTTTCCCATGACGGGAATATTTCCCACCTCTCGTTTCTCTGCTTCAGTCCTGGCCACAGCTTTGGCAGGACAGGAATGGTTTGGAGCACCCGGGGGAGCTCCAGCTCCAGCCTCGTGTGAGTGAGAGTTCAGAGCCAAAGCTTCACTCCCCCACCTGAGATTCCAGAGCTCAGGGTTCCTGCCGGGGGGATGCCTCCCTCATCCCAGAGTGAGCTGCTGGGGAAGGAGGGAGCTCCACAGCCGTGTCAGATCCTCTAATTCCCTCCGTGGGACTGCCACTGCCTCTAACAGCGAGTGTCTGCAGGGACAGTGACGCTCTGGGATGCTCCCAGCCCCTGCTGGCTTCCTTTTCCTGCCTGGAAACCACCCAGCCCTGGAAAAAACGTCCTTCCTCACTAAGGCAGAATCTTAGGGCCAGGGGATGTCCCTGGCTCTGCCCTGGAAAAGTCCCCTTCCCCACAGGAGCAGAGCCCTGAGGGCCGGGGGGATTCCTGTCCCTGCTCCAGCTGGCACGGGGCAAATCTGGAGCTGCTTTTTGGAGGTGCCCTGGGGGGTATGGCAGTAAAATCAGATTTATCCATGCAGGGCCTGGCCCTGGGAGCCTCCTGCCCTCCAGGCTGGGATGTGTGATGACCAAAAGTTTTGAAAAGCATCACAGACTCATCCATTGCAGAGGAAGGGTGGCAAGGGGGCCCTGAAGGGAGTGGAGACCAAACCATCCCAATTTAATATGCAGATGGCAGAGTGAAGGCACGAGGTTTGTGTAGCAGAAGAGAATAATGTCCAACATTAAGGGAGTTATATCTCAGCCTGATTAATTTCCCCATGAAATCAAATGGGTTGGAAGGGACGTGCTCTAATGACTTGCTGATCCTTGTTTTGCACTGCTCTATAGAAATCGCAGATGTGGAAAAATTATAAAGGCAAAGAAAAATTTGGGGAATTTTCTTAGGTGGAAAGTTGGGTTACACTTGTCCTGCCCCATGGAAATGCAATGCTTTGATGGCATTTGGCTGCTAAGGTTGGAGGGGGGAGAATAGATTTTAAAGCTGAGAAATCTGTGTGAGGGCACCACTGAAAGATGGAAAATAAAGCCCAGGAGATGCCCACGGAGCGGTGGGAATATTTTGGGTGCTATTTGCCAGACCTAAAAGTGAGTGCTGACAGCAGATTGCCACTTTCTGATGAACAGATTGGCTTCAGTGCATCCTGGGAAAGTCTGGAAGACTTTCAGCAGAAAATAAGGTAGGCTGAGAAATGGCAGCAGATTCATGAGGTAGAAATAATTAAGGTAAATCCTGGAGCAGTTTGGTTCCCCTTCCTCACTCTGTTTTCAAACAGAATATTCTGCATGATGAATTGTGGAAGTGCAGCACATGCTGGGAGGTTTTAACTGTCTCCTCAGATCATAAAGAGAGAGAAAAGGAATCCTGGCCTTGTTGATGGTTTAGGAAAAAACTAAACACAGCATAGGAAGAGAAGGGCTACACCTTAAAAATTAATTGTTCAAGTACCAGGTCATTGTGGAGTAATGCACCGTGAAATGATGTTATTCTCCAGGAGAATTTCCATAAAGTTTAACACTCCATGACACATTCTTTTGCTATTGAAGTTAGTTAAAACCAGTCCATAAAAGAGCTCGGTGAGTGGAGGGAGCCCGGGGAAGGCTGCGTGGAACAAAGGCCTCAGCAGAGCCATCACACCTGGCTGAGCCCTCCAGGCAGGCCCAGAGCTGAAGGAACATCACTCTTGGTGTATTTTTCCTGTTATTCACGCTGGGATAACGAGATTATTGGAATATTTCTTTTTTTTCTAAAGAGAAGGAGACAGAACACCTTGGCTGCTAAATGATTTAGGCACAGAGCAGGCCCATCAGTCTGGGCCTGGTTGCTGTCAAGGCTGGGCAATTGGAGCTTTGCACGGCAATTTCTGGGCACGGGTCGGGTTTTTCCTGCTGGTTTGGTGTCAGATGAGGTGGAGGAAATACTCGTTGGGAACGTGGGGTTCTTCGAAAGGTTGGGAGAGAGAAAAACAGCTCCAGGCTGAGGAGTGAGGGATGGGCCTGTCTGCAATGTCCCCTCATGGGGACTCTGCTGCTCTCTGCACCGGCCTGAATTCACAGCAAAATCCCCTTCCGAGGGGCACTTCTAGAAAAACATTTGTTTATTTTGCAAACAGCCCACCAGGCAAGCATCTGTTTATTTACATGTTTTATCTGTGTGACAAGTGAAGCCTCCTGGAGACTGGGAGGCCTTTTGAATTGGATCTGAAGTGATGATTTTCCTTGAAACAGTCCTGTGGCCTGGCTCTGCAGGCCCCGTGATGCTCCCAAGAATAAACACAAACCCCAAGATGTGCTGGCACCAGTGCCAAGGCCCACCAGGCTTTTAAGCAGTGAAAGGCAAAGGTGACTGGGCAGGGGGCTCTGATGGCCACAGGGAGGAAGGATGCTGCCTGAGAGCTTGGCCTTGTCCTCGTGGAGAAATAAAATCTGGACACAGAAAGAAACTGCCTTGTTTTGTAGAGCTAACACGAGGGCTTCTTGCATTTTTTAAAGAAGTCTTAAATGACTGTGAAGTGGAAGTGCCTGAGGTGATTGACGGGCTTTTTTTTTGAAAGTTAGGCTTTCAAATTTATTGCGGTGCTCTTGGAAATATTGCCTGTGCAGCTCCAAACCAGAGCAGAGTGCTCCTGAGTACTTCATCCCTCTTTTTTATTTCCTTTTTACTCCCTCAAGCTCTGCAGATGCAGCAGATTTCTGGCAGGAGATGATGGGCCAGAACTATTAACCAGCTTCTAAATGCAAGATTAATTTATAGGCTGGTTTTATCCATGACACTGCCCAAGCAGCCGTGGAAGAGACGGGATACAAGCTCTGGCTGCGACTGCAGAGCCCCTGGGCACATGGGGAGGGTTCCTGGGCACACAGGGTGGGTTCCTGGGCACACAGGGAGGGTCCCTGGGCACATGGGGAAGGTCCCTGGGCACACAGGGAGGGTCCCTGGGCACATGGGGAAGGTCCCTGGGCACACAGGGAGGGTCCCTGGGACATGAGAAGGGTCCCTGGGCACTCAGGGGATGTTGTGGGGGCTGTAGGAAAGGCAGGGGCTGCTGTCCTGCTCCTTGGGCACTCTCCTCATCCTTTCCTACCAACTGATGGGGAAGAATTTGGGTTAAATTCACTGCTCATTCATTCACAGGCCCATTGCTGGATCTTCCAGAGCTCAGAAGAGTTTTAGGGCTGAGGATGCTGAGAGGGAAAGGAGTAATGGGGTGGGGGGGGACAGTGGGACAAACCCTTCTGGTCCATTTTGGAATTCATGATTTTCAGAAGCTATCAATTACAGCCCTTAACTGGGGAGCCCAGATTATAAAGAGGAATATAATTAGTGGCAAATGCTGTGAGATATATAAAGACAAATAGGGGACTGGGATGAATGGGGGCTCATAAATTTTTTTAAGAACCACATTTGGATGTAATCATTTATTCCTGGGGTCCCTGGAAGTGATTCCAGACTGCAGGTTGTGCACACTGGAGCTGCAGAGAGGTCACTCCCTTTATTAAATCAACTGTAAGAGATTATTGATTCATAAGAAAAATTGGTGTGTTTTAAACGGGGAGATAAATGGACTCAGAGCAATGCTCCCTCTCTGCTATCAAGAGGCTCTTTCTGGGTTTGCACTGGCTACGAATAAATCCTGTTCTCCCAGAGACTCTCCTTTGTCCTGAAGTTCAGGGCCTGGGTGGAGCTTTGCTGTCAGGACAGTGGGGTCTGCTGTAAGCCCTAAATCATGAAAATAAGGAACTTTGGTATTTCCTTTCAGCTGTGGATCTCAGAACGAGGTGAGTGATCCCTGCCCATTTATGGGTGGCAGCACAAAGGTGCAGGGGGATGGCAGGAGGTGACACTGTGCCCCTGGAGATCCCCAGCAGGACCTCGGTGCACCCCTGGGCCTTTGCAGGTGCCTGCAGGGCCACAGCCTGGCTGCCACGCTGCCTCTGCTCCCAGCCCTGCACACCTCAGCGTTATTAATGCCAAAAAGGTGACCTGTGGGCTCCTAAATAGACTCCATTTTTAAATCTCCTATTTTCCCCCCAATCCTTCAATCTAATTAGGCTCACATCAGTATATTATTACAGAATGTAATCATTCCTTTCTTCTAATAACATTCATGGATAATTTTATTTCTCATTTTCAGCCTCCTACTCCTGTGGTGTAATTAGTGTCTCTGGCACCTCGTGACGCTCAGAATGAGTTGCAGCTGCTAATTGCTAATTGAAAAATTAGAAACTCAGTTAGAAAAAGGATCTAATTAAAATGAAATTAGATAAAGTCCCTTCAAACTGGTTTCTTCCTCTTTGCTTTTTCCCCCGGTTTTGCGATCACAGAGCCATTAGCACTTGCCAATTACATTTAATTGTTAAACACAAATACATTTCCATTCGACTTCTTACAATAACCTTTTATTAGGGAGAGAAACTCATTTAGCAGGGGGGACTGTGAGTCTCTCCTGCCCTGAATTTCAGCAGATCACCTGCTGGTCTTTGCTGGGCAGGGTGGGACTGCCCTGGTGCTGGGGGAAGCGGTGAGAGGTCCCTGGCTGTGTGAAAGGTCTTTTGGCAGCTGTGCTGTCCTGAGCTCTGTGTGGCCATCAGCTCATCACCCTGAGCCCAGCAGGGCCTTCCGGAGCCCAGCCCATCCCCCTTGTCCTGTCCTGCTGCTGTAAACAGAACAGAAAATGCCCGGGATGGAGAACTCGCTGCTTTGGTGGGGGATTTACTCCTCCATCCCAGAGGAAGAAGTTCCCAATGCCCCCAGCTGTTGTCAGGAAGGCAAAGAGCACAGTGTGCAGGCAGGGCAGGAGCCTCCATCCCTGGGGAAGCTGCCAGGGCTGCAGCAGGAGCTGTGTGGGTGATGATGAGGAGATGTGATGGGAGCCTGCGAGCAGAGCGTGGCGACAGGAGGGCAGCGAGGGCTCGGGGCAGCCCCTGGTCCTCCCCCTCTCAGGGCAGGGTCACCCTGCTGGCTCCAGCCCTGCTGGCTCCAGCCCTGCTGGCTCCAGCCCTGCTGGCTCCAGGGCAGCCCTGTGCCTCCCAAGGCTCTCCCTGCTCCTTCTCCGAAAATGCCAAACGCACTCGTGGAGAGCTCCTTCAAGGTTACAAAGGACTTTGGGACGAAACAATGGGAATAGAGAACAACATCTGGATTTTTATTGCCCTCACACGCCGCTCTCATCTTACAGCTGATGTTTTATACACCCAGCAGTATTTTACTGCTTATTCTATAACTGACTGTGATATGCTTATTAAATCATCTAGCATATATAAAATTGCACTTAATTACTCCATTATTGGGCTGCTCCAGCTCCAGGTGGGAGCATAAATAAATCCCAATCATGGTTCTTATGAATCAACAGTTTTGTGGGCTTAGATGTATCGAATATATGTATATATTGCATATATATTGATTTATAGCTCGGCTCTATCACAGAGAGGGTGTCCAATGTCTGCCAGATTTGGAATTCAAACCTGTGGTGTACCCAGTGCATATTTTATTTTAATCAAAAGGGGTTACTTGGTTTTATCTTAAATTTAGTGTAAAAATGGCTTTTTGCCCCCACAGGGAAGGTTCTCATTGGCTTCAGTGGAGCTGGGGTTTGTAGCAAAAGAGAAATCAAAGTGGGTAAGGTATCCTGAACTCCAGAGGAAAAAAAAGGGTAGAAGAAAGGAACAGAAATGTTACAGTAGACTTTGCTGTGTGAAGCAAAGTCCTTTACCTGCCCAGACATTCGGAGTGAACAATGAAAAAGCAGAGTTTGGCAGCCAGGACGCTTTGCAGGGGAACTGATTCCTGGTTTTGCAGGAAATCATCTGCCACAGCAAATATTTGTCTCTCTCTGTGTCAGTCACCTGTTCTGAGCACCCTGACTAAAGGAACAAAGCAATCAGGTACAGCAGGAATTGTGCAAACAATGGGATTCTCCATTATCACTTCACAAATAAGCACACAGAAATATTAATTTCCTCCCTTTCTTATTTCTGCTGCATGGGCACAAACACATCTCGAGCTGTTGTCACATTGGATTTGCAGAGCGCTGGAGCTGGGTGATGGTGAGTGGCAGTCCAAAGGGAAGGGGCAGCAGAGGCTGGCCTTGAATATAATCGTGCTGAAAAAGACTTTTCCAAAGCCCTGGGGCTCCTGCACGGGCTCAACAAATGAGATGGGGTTTGTGTGGAGAGGGGATGGCACGAGGAGGGCATGATTAGAAAGGACAGATCTTTTGTTAGAGGTTACTGATCCACTGGAAAAGAAAGATGAGTTGGGAAAAAAGGGCCTGGGAGGGTTGAATGCACTGCAGCCCGCTCACACCCACTGTTCTTTTCAGCTGTTCTTTGAATGTGACATTCACGTGTTTCCCGTTGGGTCTCATGGGCCAAACTGTGGATTTGTGAGTAAATAACCACGGACATGACTCCTGGAAGCTGCTGGGCCTTGGCTCCCCAGGTTGCTGTCAGTGGGAGCTCCTGCAGATGCGATGCTCAGCCAGCTGTGCAGGCTGGGGGTGCACACAGAGATCTCCTGCACACACATGTTGGGTAAACATTTCCAGTTATACCAATATATACACAAAGCTAATTATTTCTCCTTAATTGGTGAGGCAAGATTGATTCAACATGGGTTCTTCCCCTACTGAGAAAACTGTCCAGTTGTGGGCCACTCAAAAAAAAATTAAATTGAGGGGCTGGGGAGTGTGCAGGGAAGGGGAAGGAGCTGGGGAAGGGTCTGGGAGAGTCGGAGCTGTGGGGAGCAGCTGTGAGGGGAGCTGCAGCACAGCCTGTGGGTCTGTGCCTGTACAGACACATGGTTCTGTCCTTGGTGATTCTGGAAATCTGCTGAACACTCCACACGTGAGAAGCTGTGTGTGTAGAGATGAATTTTCCAAGTCTGCTCCAAGTCACGTCGGCTTTGCCAGCTCCTGTGGCCAAATTGTCCTCCTTTGGCACTGATGGCACAGGAAACACGTCTGATAACGACATCTGATAACTGCTGGTGCTCAGGATGCCAGCCAGGGGCTGGGGAACTCAGGGGGGTGTGGGAGGCTTGGGTGAGCTCCCCCCTCACACAGGGAAAGGTTGGAATTCTGGCCCTCGGGCGGAAATTCCCATTCCCAAAGACAAAATCCCCATGGACTGAGTGTGTGCTGCACACCTGGGAGCCCTGATGGACAGGGCTGGGCCAGAACTGTTCTGAGAGGTTGGGAAATGTGGATTTCTGTGCCTGAAGCACTGCACAGGACTTTCCTCCTTGTGAATAAATAAATAATAAACAGCAGAAGCATATGGGGGAACTCACAGCACTTCTCCCGCGTGAAGCTTGGGAAAAAAAATTAAAATATCAGAAGATAAAGATGGCAAGGGACCCCTGCAGGGAAAACCTCTTTGTCTAATGACCTTTCTGGGTCTATGATAGCAAATACAATGGCCAGAGCTCATAAATCATAGTTCAGGAAAACATCCTGAGGGCACGCTTTGACACTGTTTGCATATTCAAATGTTACCCCGCTCATGAAAGAGAGACAAAATGTTTTTTTCTCTCAAAAATGTCAGCACGGGCTGGATTAGAAAAGATAATTCAGAAGTACTCCCAGAGAATAATTACCACTGTCACCTACCTGCAATGTAGTTAATGAATGGGAAGAGAGTGTTTTATTAGAAAAAAAATTATGATTATTAGAGTAATTAATCAGCTGCATGATGACAGTTTCCCTGGGAAAATAATCTCCAAAGGCCAAGTGGCTACAGGAGGGCATTTTGTTGATAAAGCACCAGGAGCACAAAACATTCTTCTCCCATTAGATGTGGAAGTGCTCGTAGGGGTGGAATTCCACCCTGCCCTCAGCACCTACGGATCCACGGCACTAGGGGAGCTCAGGGGCTCATTCTCACATTATTCCGTGACCTTCTGCTCTCCCCCTAAATGAATAAATAAATAAATGAATAAATAAATAAATATTCCTTCCTCTCGGGCCTCGTCTCCATCCCACCCATCCCATCCTCAGCCCAGGGAGGCGATTCAGGACCTCTCCATCCCGAGCTCAGCTTCCCCCTGGGCACCAGGGGATGTCTCCACCCTGGGAAGGTGGGAGGGGACAAATGTGTGTCCCCCTGGCCTGTCCAAAGGTGAAGAGACCCCAGGAACTGTCTGGGACACCCTGGGCACGGCCAGAGCCCCTCCTTGGCTCCCCTTGGGGGCACAGGACAGGGGACAAGGGCAAGGTGGGGACAGTTTGGCTGCAGAGCAGCTCAGCACAGGCAGTTCGAGCTGTGGGGCTGTGCTGGGGCTCTGTCCCAGCCCTGAGCCCTCGCACAGCTCCCTGCAGGCCCTGTCTGGTGAAGGACAAGCACAGCAGTGACAGTCCCCAGAGCTGTCCCCCGGCCCTGTCCCCCCTCAGAGGGTTTGTTCAGTGCCAGAGCCCGGGGGGAGCTCCTTCTCCTCAGAGCTGGATGGAAACAGAAAGGGGCTCCGAGGCAGGAGCTGCCTGGAGGTGCCCACAGTGATGGACACTGTGCTTTGCCATCAGCAGCTGACTGGAACTGAGCTGAATTCCTGCAGGAGGGGCCTGGCCGAGCCCCTGCCCCTCTGTGCTCATGTGATGCTGCCCTCCTTCCCCGTGGCACTGCCTTCATCCCCGGACATCTCATTTATCCCGAGGTTTCAAAGTCCCTGGGCTGTCACATCCTCTGTCCCCTGTCCCTCTCTCAGCGGGGCTCTGCTCCCTCCCTGCCGAGCTCCAGCCTGCACCCACCAGTGCTCCCAGTGCCTGCAGGCAGCGCTGCTGGAGCTGCACTGGGGGCTGAGGGTGCTGCAGGCACCGGAGAAAATCCAGGGCTGGCTGAAATTCCCCTTCCCCTGCGGCAGCACTGTTTCACCTCCAGGTGAGATTTCCTGCTCGGTGCAATCATCAGGATTTCCCTGGCCAGGAGCTGACCCTGTGCTCGGGGACCTCTCGGGGCTTTGGCCTCTGCTGTCCCCCAGCTCCTCTGTCCCCTCCTCAGCTCCTGGGGCCGTTCCTGCCCTGCAGCCCCAGCAGAGCGAGGGGAGCACCCCTGGCTCCAGCACGGTTTCCATCATGGATATTCCTTCCAAGTGAAACAAGTGTGTGTTCACAGCAGACTAACCACTGCCGAGGATAATGTAGGAACAAATGCCAAGGGCAACAGCTCAGAGATAGATTATTTACATATTTATTAGAAATTCAGAGCTGTTTGGGAGAGCAAACCACTTCTGACTTCAATTCCAATAAGTAAACGACCCAATGGGCAAATAAAAGCAAAAGGAAACATGCAGTGCCACAGTTTACACAAGCTAATACAGTAAAACAAAATATTCTGAACATGAAACTATTCTGCAAGATATTAAAAAAGCCACTGCCTTTATGCTGCCTCTTGGTTAAGCATTCAGAAAACAGCAACTACGAAATAATTTAATTATATGTGCTATCAGTTGCCTCCCAGACTAACAGAAAGATAATTAATCCTTGTTTATCTAAACTACACTGGAGTTCAGTTCAAACTGCCCTGCAGCGACGAGCATCACTTCTGCTTCAGCTGAACTTGCGCTGGCCTTTCTTTCACCGTTTTTTTTTCTTCTCTGGGTAGTTTAAGGGTGAAAAAAATAATGATAGCTGCTGGCTGTCATCTGAGAAGGAGCCCTGTGACTGTGGGAGGGGTGACAAACCCGTGTGTGAGCTGGCACTGGGGGTGGGGAGGGAGGATTCCGTGCCCGGCTCTGTCACGGACTCTGGGTTTTACATTTAAGTTGTTCAAGTCTCTCTCTCCGTAAAATGGCCCATGGCAGTGTCCCTGCCCAGGGCAGAGGAACTAAAACATCTTTAAGGCTCCTTCCAACCCAACCCATTCCACGATTCTATGAAAACATGGGAAGGTGAAGTTCTCCTGATTTCCCCCATTATTGGAGGGGAGAAAATGCAAATCCAGGCCTGACCCAAAAGCTGCTGAGGGAACAGTCCCTGCCTCCTGTCCCTTGTGGAGAAAGAACATTGGACACCAACAGCAGCCCCAAACGGGCAAAGGGTCTAGAGGCTCCCTGCATCCTTTTCAAATGCTTGCTTGAAACATTTCCAGGTAGATCAGGGTTGTGAAACGATCAGGAAGAGGAACAAAGGCTTTGTACAGGCTGTAATAAATGTAAAAATGTTTGGAGCGTTAGCAGTGCTCAAACCCGTTATTTAGATTCATCAGATGTCACCTGGAGGGAGCTCTCAGGAACAGCCTTTCCATGGGTTCCTTTCTAGGGAAACTCAGGAGCAATTGTCAAATAAAGAGCACCCCAGGCCACTGCCCTGCCAGACTAATAACGGCCCACAGTGCTGCTGAGACAGGGGAATGCAATAATGATAATAACAATAGTGATAATAACAATAGTAATAATAATAATAATAATAATAATAATAATAATAATAATAATAGTATGGGACTCCCCCAGTGGGGACAGCACAGCCCCACTCCCAACAGAGCCAAGGACATCAGAGTTTCCACAGAAAAAGCTCCCAAGCCTTTCTCCTGTCAGAGGAGTCATTGAAGTTAATTTAAAAGAGGCACTCGGTGTTGGAGCAGGGCTCTGCTGGGACCTTTTGGGTATTGGGAAAAATGATTAACAGATGTGCCTTCCCATTTCCCAATATATCTCCTTTGAATTGCAAAGTGGCCTCCTGCTTATTTTGAAGTACAATATGTCCAACCTTCCAGGCACAGCTTATTGCTAATTTCCTGTGCCACGATGAATCTATGATTTATTTAACGAATTTCCACCCAGCAAATAAACCAACATTTGTTCTACCTGGAGGGCACTTTCCAAATATCACAGCACAGCCAGGCATGGCTGCAACAGTTGGCAGGGGAATGGTGGCCAAAATGATGAATGGGGGTCTCATTTCAGACAAGAAAATGGGAAATCGTGGGAGTGTCCCCATGAAACAGCACCCCATCCTCACGGGGGCTCTCCTGCAAGCACAACCACCATGGAACTGTCACATTTTCAGCTGGATTTTTATCATCTACCTGCACTGACTTTGAGTGTGGCACTAGATGTTTTCTGTGCCCAAATTCCCACCCAGAGTTTAATGGCTCGGTGCTGAGGAAAGGCTGGATGCACCAAAATGACCTTGAACTTCAGCTAAACTTCAGATTAGAAAGAATCCCCTAATTCCACTATTTGATATAAGCCTTTGTTGCCACCCAAGTTTGAAAAGCTCTGTTTCTTTGGCAGGGTTATTTGTTTACTCACTCTCCAATACAGAATACAAGTGTCCAGATTTTGGGGTTTTATGGACTTCGAGGTTTTCCTTGTAAAACAGGGAATGCAAAGTTGTCTGGAGCTGCAGGCCAGTGTCAGACAGCAGCTGCCACCCAGGTGGGGACAATCTCCAGGACTTCAGAGCCTGTTCTGTGTGTTTGGAGCACAGGGGCTGTGCACAGCTCCAGAGCCTCCTCCCTTGGATAGGAAACAGGAATTTCTGGGGCTGAGAGCAATGCACAAGGGCAGGACATGACTCTCTATCCCAGCACAGTTCAGCTGCTGCATTTGGAGATGTCACAGTGGGTAATAAAACATATTCCCCATATCCAGAGCTGAAGACAGAAGCTTCCCCCAAACAAACACAAAGCAAAGGAATTTTCTTTGGGTTTTATTTGCTTTGGGTTATTAAAGTGACAAGTCTGTGCTCTCCAGACAGTGTGGGGGATTAGGAAAGCTCCAAGGACAGAGCCCAGGCCCCCGTGGGTGCTTCACTTCCACAACAAACAAGTGCATTCCTGTCCCTCCTCATGTTCCCCGTTCCCTGTGCCAGGCAGACATTCCAGCCAGGCCCAAGGCTCCTGGTGGTGGCTGCTGAATGAGACTGAAGAACCAAAATATCCCTCCCTGCCCTGGGAATAAAAAGCAGCTGAGCAAGAAAAAACCCCAGACGTTGCTGTTTACAGAACTGGGTTTTTTTCCTTTGCATCATATTTGAAAGGTATAAAATATTTAGCTTAGGCAAATGGAGTCAGATTGTAATAGACTTCTCCAGCTTGCAGGGGACGGGGCTGATTGTTTGCTCTGTGCTGTGTAAATAACTGGCACAGAAAGGCAGGAGACACAGAGCCCTCTCTGCTCTGTCCTCCATCCTCCCAGGCAGCACAAAAGGCTTTGGAACAGAGCAGGTTGGTGGAGCTGTGCTGGAGAGCACAGTGAAACCACAGAGGGTGGAAGGATCTGCTCTGTGTTTGTGGCAGAGCGATGGGGATCAGTCACTCTCGATGAAATGCACATTTCATGTGCCAGTCCTCCATAAACCTTTCCTTCCTGAAGGGGAAGGGAACCTCCCTGGAGAGGCTGTGGCTGCCCCTGGATCCCTGGAGTGTCCCAGGCCAGGCTGGATGGGGCTGGAGCAGCCTGGGACAGTGAGAGCTGTCCCTGCCATGGCAGGGGGGGCTCTGGATGGGATTTAAGGTCCCTTCCCACCCAAGGCATTCCATGGCTCCATGAGGTGGGTGCTGGAGCAGAGGAGAGGTGCAGGGCAGCAGGAGGAGCTGGAATGGCAGCCGTGGGATGTGGCAGTGGCTCTTTGTGTCCCCATGGACGTGTCCTGCAGGAGGAGGGCTCGTGGCCTGCCGTGCTGTGGGACATGGACCTGTCTTCCCAAAGTCAGGAGTGAAACTCCCCACCCAGGGCTGAGCAGCTCCTAAAGGGCTCCTTGGTGCTGACATCTGTCTCTTGCTGCTGCTGGGCGCCCTGAGGCTCAGCTCCCAGAGCTTGGCAGGCCCGTGGGATTCCTTGAGAAGGAGCTGGGATTCTCACCAAGTGATCCTCAACCAGCAGTGGCTCTTTGCAGGAACCTTGTCTGCTCGTCCCAGACACTCACACTGACACACATCACAGCTCCAGCAAAGCCTGCTGTTTAGAAAACAGTCAATAACATTTGTGAGGAATTATTTTTTTCCCAAGGACACCTTTCATTTCAGTCTCCAAGGGAGCTGGGAATAAATTGTTCCTCACCATCAGCAGCTGACCCTCTGCTTGTTTAAAATGTGGGCGTCTTCAGAACAAAAAACACCATTTGCTAAATGAAGCAAAACATCATAATAGGTTTAATGATGTAGATTTATCTCCTAACAGTTGTTTTGAGATCACAACAAATCATTAAAATCATTAACTCTCCAAGCTAAATTAGATTACAGATCTTGGAGAATGTCTGGCCACTGCATTTGCAAACAGTGCCTCTTCCTGCCTGCGCCAGTCATTAATTCTGCTCAGATTCCCCCACAAACAATGAACCAATTCAGCAGAGTCCAAGTCAGATTAAACAAAAAAAGCCAACGTCTTTGTGTGTGTCTGCATGTTTTGTTTCTTCCTCCAGACTATTTCCACCAGCAGCAAACATTTCCCTGGTGTGTCTCCATGGGGAACGCTCTCCAGAGCCTGTCCCGAGCTCGGAGCTGCACGTGTCTGTCTGGGAGCCAGGGAGCGGGGCCAGAGCTCCCGTGGGCTCAGGCACACGTGGGAGCCCAGAGTGACTGCAGCCCTCGAGGGCAGGGGCTGCCACCAGCCTGGCTCTGTGCCAGCACAGGGGACAGGGCAGAGGGGCCCTGCCCGGCCCTGCCCGAGAGCTCAGAGCCTTCCCTCCCTCCGCTGCCAGAGAATCCTGGGGCAGGTCTGCCCTGTCTCACAGCTAGAGGTGCCCAGGCTGGGGGGGAATTCCCATCCCTGGGAGGGTCCAGGGCCAGGCTGGATGAGGCTGGGAGCAACCTGGGACAGAGGGAACGGGATGGAACGAGATGGGATGGAACGAGATGGGATGGAACGAGATGGGATGGAACGAGATGGGATGGAACGAGATGGGATGGAATCGAATGAGATGGGCTTTGGAGTCCCTTCCAACCCAGCCCATCCTCTGATCCTGCTTCAGTTCCCTTCCTCAGGACCTGGGCCTGTCCCCTGCTGTGCCAGGCAGGGCCTGGAACGCTGCTCTGGAGGTGTAACTGCACAGGAAAAGCGTTACTGGGGTTTTTCTTCTGATTCCTCCTCCTTTTCAATTCAGTTTTGTCTCTCCTCCCACTTCCACAGAGGATCCAGCTGTTCAAGGCAGTGTTGGCATCCCAAAAGAAGGAATAACTGGAGTTATTGTTTCTGCTCATGGTTGTTTGCTCTAGTCCAGTCCTGAGGAGGCTGCTGTGAACACCAGGGCCACGTCAGGCTGTGCTTGTGGAGAGGACAATGAAAACAACTTCTGGTCCCAGAGAGCTCTGAATCCAGCTCAGGAACTCAGTTTGCAGCTGCAGTTGTACAGAGCTGGCCGAGCCCCGGCCCAGCTGGTCACCTCGAGGTGACCCCACTGCAGGGAGATGCTGAGAGCCTCCCAGAGGTGTCCGGGCTCAGTCCCTGCTGCTCCCCAGCCCCGGGGCCGAGCCTTGCCCAGCTCTGCTGCCCCACCCAGCAGGGTCCCGGCTCTTTGTTTGGCACGGGAGCCAAACGCCCAAACACCAGGAGAAAGTTGCCTCCAGCGTTTTATCGGAGTTGGAGGGGAGCAGTCTGGCTCTTGACATCTTGGCAGGGGTTCTCAAAGCCCATATGTCAGATTCAGAGAAACAGTTCACATTAATTTTAAATGGAAATCTTAGACCTTTGCTAGGCAACTACAGCGCTCATTGCAATTCTCCCCACAATTTACTCCAAATAGGCTTGACAATAGCGCTCTAAAATCTGAGTGCTTCAGCAAAACAGAATCACACCCTTTGGAGTGAACAGCCATCCTCATTCTATTTGTCTGGTGGCAATTAAAATAAGCGTGAAATGTGCTTGGGCATGCCTTGTTCTCATGCACATTTTAAATATTAACTCCAACTCTTCGTTCCTATTATTTAGTAATAATGTTTATTATTGATAGGGCTGTAGTACCTGGGGGCCAATCTCTCATTATTCACTCTAAGCATACATCAGAAACAGTTCTTCCCTCAAAGCATTACTGATCTAATTGAAGGCTCCCATAGGTTAATGGGTACCTTAATGGTGTTTATTTCATATAGAGAATAGCCTGTACTTCAATCCCTCCTGTTCACAGCTCTGGGAGGAAGCTGCAGCTCTCAGTCTCTGCCTTTTATTTCCCCTCTTGCCGTGGTTTCCATTTTGCTTGGTGGGAAACCATGCTGGAAAAGCCAAAGGGTGGGAGGGTTTGGAAAGCTGTGCCCACTGAGCTACATCTGGCTCCTGGCTGCTCTGCCAGCTCCCACCCTCTCCTCTGAAACGCAACAACTTCTTCAAAATCCAGCGTGGCTGCTCTGGCAGCCTCTTCCTCCCGGATCCACAGGATGGTGTTGCTCACAGGCAGGAGCTGACTCACTGTGAGGCAGCTGTGTGTGAGGGTTTTACATGCCCAGAGCACACGGAGCTGTGTCCCGTAAGACCCAGCAGATCCTGCAGGGACCCTCCCTCCTTCTGCCGCCCGTGCTGGCTGTGAGTAACTTACAAACACTTTACCAGCGCTTTGCACCAGGTACAGTGCAGACACAGCCTTCCCTGCCCCAGGTGCTCCCAGCCCTGTCCAGCCTGGCCTTGGGCACTGCCAGGGATCCAGGGGCAGCCCCAGCTGCTCTGGGAGTTCCATACAGCCTCCTCACCCTCACAGGGGAGGATTTGTTCCCAATATCCCACCTAAATGTGCCCTCCTTCAGCTTAGAGCCATTGTCCCCTGTGAAATGAAATGAATGAATATGAAAATGGGGCCAAAGGGGACACGTGCAGGGAAATCTGCACAAATCCAGCAGGAAGGAGGATGGGAGGGATGCTGAGAGCTCCTCAGAGGGCCGTGAGTGAAGGCAATCACCAAAAATTTTTTCTTTTTCAACCTGAGGCATTAGCTCTTCCCAAAGTGGGAAGGAGTCATTATTTGAATCCACTGCACTCGCTGTGGGCTCAGATAGCCCTGCTAAATTTGGACAGACGGTATTGCTATTCAGAGCAATTTAACTTTTACAGACTCCATTTGAAATTCCAGGCCTTTTAAAGCATGTGGTAAAATTCCCTTTTGCTTCACTGAGGCCAGATATCACTGTCTGCTTTTATCTCTTTTACAGAATTTTGCCATAAAGGGTTGGAGATAATTGCAAAGTCATTCATCGTGGGCCTTTCTTGCATTTCCCCCTCCAGCCCAGCATTGTGGTGTGGTGCTGGGGAAGATTTAAATGGGATATTGGGAAGCAATTCTCCCTGGGAGGGTGGGCAGGCCCTGGCACAGGTACCCAGAGCAGCTGTGATTGCCCCTGGAGTGTCCAAGGTGTCCCTGCCATGGCAGGGCTGGGATGAGATGATTTTTAAGGTTCCTCCCAACCCAAACCATTCCATGATTCTGTCACTTCACTCCTGTTTCCATTTCCTCCTTTTCAGCAGCACAGCCTTCCCCTGAAGCTGGTGCTGGATGTCAGGGCTGGATCAGAGCTCCCTGCACCTCTGGGGCTGCTGCAGGCAGAGCTCTCCCTCTGCCCCAGAGCTGCCTGGATGGGCAGCAGGAGCCCCAGAGCCCTGGATCTGCCCTGCTCCAGGCTGTGACACTGGCACAGCCTCAGCTGGTCTCTCCCAGCTCCCCTGAAGCAGGAGCTGCCATAAACCAAAAGCTTACTGGAAAAAATGCAGATTTTCTGCCATTTGTGAATATTAACTCCCCTAATTAACTTACACGTATAAACGCACTTAGAATGAAGACATTAAGTTGATTATCTAGAAAATTGCTACCTTGGTACACTCCCTAATGCCACCTCTAAACATGCCAAGAATGAAATTGCTCTTGTGGCATTGTTATGTCACTGCAATCGAACGCTGGCTGATGGAAGACACCATTTCCCTTTTTTGGCTAAATTTAACCTTTAATTTCAACCAGCTGAGGCTGCTCCAACCACTCAGAGAGAGAGAGAGAGCCCATCTCTGAAATCCCTCCCCACGCTGCCCTTCTGTAAATGAACCCCTCAGGCCTCGGTGCTGCCCAGGACTGCAGAGATCAGATTTAGGCTCCTGTGGAACAGGGCTGGCTTTGGGGGCAGCTCCAGCTCCACAGAGACATCCCTGATGCAGATGAGGAGATTCCAGGAGCCTGAGGAGCCGCTGCTTGCCCCAGCGAGCATCTTCGTGCTGGCCTTGCAGCAAACGGGAATCCTCGCACAGAGGAAATGGAATATCGGAGCCAGCAAGGCCCAGCAGCAGCAGTCGGGAATTCTGGGCTCCAGGGCCAGGGATGTGCCATTTCCTGGCCTCAGGGTGCTCAGAGGCACCAGAGCAGGGCTGAGGGGACACAGGGGACACTTCCAGCACCAGCACAGAGCCAGGGCCAAACTTCCACCCCCAGGCAGCAGCAAACGGCAGCCACGCTTTGGCTTCAGGGTGAACCTGCTCCTTCTGAGAGCAGAGACAGCCCCAGGCTCGGCCTGGCTTCCCCGGGGTTTTTGGCAGCTGGTTCTGCAGGGAGGGAAGGCTCAGGGCTGGCTGAGAGCTGCACACAGGAGCAGCACCCTGGCCCAGCTCTGCTGCTCCTCACCAGGGGCTCTGCTGGCCCCAAACCTCTGCCCAGGCTCTGTGTGGGGAGGGAATTCCACACTCTGTCCTTAGAGAACCTTGCTCAGGTGTTTTTGGTGCTGTGCCCTGGGAGATCCCTCCAGCTGGGACACCCCCAGGACCCCGAGACAGAAATTTCAGGAATCTGGGGCTTGTCCCAGCCTGCTTTGGTGGGTTTGGCCTCACAGTGAAGAATCTCTGTGCCACTGCCTGAAACAATGGCCTTGAGAAGCCAGCCCTGAGATATTCATGGTTTGCTGTTTGGAATAAAATTATTGCAGAGTGTGAAATGTGCTCATCAGCTTCAGATGGTGCAAGAAAATTTATATCTCATGCAAATAGAGCTTTGTGAGGAGACAGGACTCATACCCTGCATCATGGACCGAAGGAAAGCTGCACAAAATTCACCCCAGGTCTCCTGGTCACACTTTGCCAATGGTACTGTGGCTGAGAGGCCAGAGCTGAGCAGAACTCAATTAAACAGAAAGCCAGATTTAGGCTTTAATTTGCACAAGGTTGATCTGTGATTATTGGAGAAGCGGGGAGAGAGGGGGGAGATAGGCCAGGTCCAGTTCTGATCCTTTTAAAATGAAGACTTGATTAACAGCACAATTTCTTTTGACTTTAATGAATACAGGGATTGCAAACTGTTTACAAAAGGGCTCTAACTTCATTTAACTTTCACTAGAGAATGTCTGTCTGTCCCCATAAAAATGAAAGAATTCCAGACATATCTGATTTCTGAGCAGAACTGTCATCCCATAAGATGTCATCATGTGGTTCCAGAACAGAATGGATGAGGTCTCTTAATTTATTGGATACTCCAGCCTGTATTAATTGCTGTCTGTTAAGAATTACAGTATTTCAACCCCTCCATTAGCAAACTTCAAGATGTTTTATTATTATTATTTGGCAATTAGCTGCTGCAATTATCTCTCTAAACACTGTTTGAATGGGTTCCCTGTGCTCCTCCTGCTTTTCTCACATCCAGGGAGGCAGAGTGAAGGAACCTTCACAAAACCTGCCCTATTCCTCTCTGCTGGGATCTCTCGTGTGGCCAGAGGGATGAATTTCCCCCAGGTTGGTTCTGTTGTGACTGCTCCAGCCCCTGGCTCTGGCTGGTTCCTGGCTCGATGTCCCAGACCCCCAATCCTTGTAAAACCCTTCATGAAATCCTCAGTTTGCACCCTGCAGAGCCCTTCGGATGGGGCAGAGCCCTCTGCAGCCCTGGCTCTGAGGCTGAGCCTCAAAACCAGCCCTGAGTCCCACACTCACCCTGGCAATGGAGGGGCTCCTGCTGCCTTCCAAAACCTGGCAAAATCAGATTAAATGAAGCCCTGTTACATTGACAGTAATTTTGTCTCTTGGTTCATCTGTACCCAGACAAAGCAGGAATTCCTCGTGAGGGGAGTTGGGAAATATTTTCATCTCTTTATCTCCCCAGCCCTCACCTAAACACATCCATCCCAACTATTTCTCTTCTTTTTCTCAGTTCTCCACTGGGTGAATTTCCAACTCTGTGCTGTCAATGCAGCCCCAAGTGCTGCAGCACATCTGCCTGCTCTCCATATTTTCAATCCTCCCTGATATTCATTCTTTATCACTAAATATTCTGCTATCAAGACTCCAGCACTTGATCTCACTCCAGGATTTGAGAGTGCTGGTACACAGAGTTCCTTTGTGTGAGATGAGACACTTAACCTTTCCAAAGAGAAGAGCTGCTTTTAATCATTCCTTCTGATTTGCACATACAGAGCATGAAGCCTAAGCCCTACAAACATTCCAGGCTTTTTGTGGAGTGTTGTTTTATCCCCCCCCCTCCTCGAGCACTGCATTTACAGGCCATTTGTTCCCATTCAAAGTTTGAAACTGGGATTTTTGCTGCAGCCCTCTGACAGCTGAACTGCACCAGCACAAGTGCTCAATCCATCAGCAGAGCCCTGGAACGTGCTCCAAATTAAATAAATAATGGCAAACCCGCTCCCTTTGGATGGGATGCGTGGAGGGAGGTGGGGGGAGAGCAATTTGTTTAATGGATTTTATTGATTTAGAGATTAAAATACTCCAGGGGTTAGATACTGAGAGACCCTGTTTTTCCACTGCAAAATCACAATCACTTACAGGGTCTTTGTGGAAATTCAGAAATTAAATGGAGCTCAATCCCAGGCACTGTCAGCTGAAAACAGAGAGGTCCTTGAGGGACCTTTCCAGTGCTTTACAAGCCTTCCTGGAAGTTTTTTTTCCCCCCTCTGATATCCAATCTAAACCTCCCCTGGCCCAAGCTGAGTCCTTTTCCTCTTATCCTGTCACTTGTTGTCCATGAGAAGGGACCTCCCCCTGTCCCCCTTTGATCCCAGGCGTGCAGGAATTGGGGTTTGGATGCTGCTCCCTGATCCCTCCTTGTTCCAGAGGAGAGGGTGGGAGGCCTGAAAATTGCCCTGTACACAGGCATCCAAATTTAGCTGTCACAGCCAATGTTTGTGGATCAGACCCTTCTGTGCTCCCTTTTCTCCTCCTGGAAAATGGGGATAATTGCAGCAGCACTGTGACATTTATGGCTGAAAAGCTGTGCACATGTGTAAAATACAGAGAGGGGTTATTATGTGTCTTATTTACACAGGAGAGGATTCCCAAAAGAGAAGAAAAACCACATGAATGCTTTGCTTGGATTTCTAACGAGCTGATTCCACTCAGAGCATTCCAAGTGAGTATCAGTAACAGGATGAGATCCAGCAGTAAATACCCCCTGCCTGGAAAAGTTCACAAGACAGGGACCAAAGCAATCGATTTATTTCCTTTTTTCAGAGCTCTTTGCAGCTCCTGCCTCCTTCCTTCATGTGAGATCACAGAGCCCCTTCCCCTGCCCTGCAGACAGTGGGATCCTGGAAGAGACCACTTGGAGAAGGAACGAGAGGAAGGGCTGCATCTGTCTTGTTAATGCTGTTGTGTTCCCCGTGTGGCCATCAAAAGCTGCCACCACCTGTTCCCACCTGCTTTCTTCTCTCCTTTTTGAGCCCAGCACATCCAACCTCCAGCCACGAGGGCTGATAAATCACAATTATTTCCTTTAAAAGCAGAGGTTCCTCAGTGTTCCAGTGGGCAGGGGGATCCCACCTCTGTTATTTAATAATACCCAAATAATGCAATTTTAAAGGCATTTAAAGTGCTTGAGAGGCCCATCAGTGGCACAGGTACAGGACATCAAGGTTTCTTCTTTCCAAGTTGTTCTGCAGAGCTTGGGCCAGCAGGTCCAGTGACTTGGGCTGCTGGCTGCTGAGTGTCTCGGGTATTTTGCTGGAGGCAGCAGGAGCAGGGGTGCAGGATCAGGAGCAGTTTTATTGCTTTGCAGCTGTAGCCAGCACTTCACCTGCACAGTTTGCATTCCAATCAATTTTTCATCTCGGGTTTATCTTCTGTAGGAGCGAGGTCTGAGAGAGGTAAAGCTGCCTCTCCAAAGGGCTGCATGTTTTTTTAAACAGAGGCACTTTAGGCTGTTAGTCAGGAAAGATGAATTTTAGATCTGTCTTTGCTGTTGACCTACAGCAGCTGCTTCCTCTCATCTGTGAAATCCAACTCTCTGGGCTCCCAAAATCCCCAGTGTGTGGTAGAGCCCAGAACCGATCCCAAAGGGCACCCAGACATTTCTTGGGGCAGGGGGAAGGATTGCTGCAAGCCCAGGGCAGCAGGGAACGGGGTCTGCAGAGCCCCAGGCAGAGACTGAGCCTGGCTTAGCCCTGGGATCCCCCAGGCAGGGGCAGGGCTGGCTGGGAGCCCCCACTGATGGAATGAAACATCTCAGAGCCCAGCTCGGGGTGCCAGCCCTGTAACCTGATTAATTCTGGTTCTAAGCAGGCCCAGGCCTGCGGCCCTGACAGCCACTGAGGCACGGGGGGATTCCAGACCCAAACTCTGCTGAGAGCCATGTACTGAGCAGTGATTACTGATCCTCCAGATGTCTTCCTCACACTGGGAGTGCCCCTCCTCTCCTTCTCTGCTCTGAACAGATATGTACTTACACATCTCATTTACATACTGCATTAAATATTGAAGACTTGCTCTAATGGTCTTCTATTTCCCCAGCCAAAAAAACCCAAGAAATGATTGTTTTCCCTGCACACGACTGCAAACAGAGGATCACTGGAAGGGATCTGTTGTGCACAACCTTGCAATTACGTGAGAGCTGAACAATGCCTGGGAGGAAAGGGACTGGACCGGGCAGGCTGAGCCTGTCTGCTTTAAATTTGGCTGGAACAGCCCAAATCAGCAGAGGCTCCTTTTATCTTCAACAGATGTGAGGCAGAGGAGCCTTCCTTGTTTCCATCCCTGCACATTCATTGTAAGATGATCTTCATTTTTGCATCTCATCAGTGATGCACAACCTGCTGGGGGTGGCACAGGGAGCTCCAGCTCTGGGACTGGGATCCAGAGGGAGCTGGGCAGCTCCAGAAGGACTTTGCACATCCATCTCGTGGAAACCATGAAGAACTCCCCAGTTCATCCCTGGCAGTGCCCAGGGCCAGGCTGGAAGGTGGAAGGTGTGGGATGGGGGGGTGGGATGGGCTTTAAGGTCCCTCCCAGCCCAATCCAAGGAGTGGTGGGGTACAAATGTCCTTAATTCCAATGGAAAAGCCTCCATGGCAGTGGGGTGAGGAGGGATGAATCCATCAGGAGTGCCTGGAGCAGGGCTGGGCTGGGCTGGGCTGAGGCTAATGCAGAGTAACGAGAGGGGAACGGGGCTCCAGAGCTCCCAGTGCCACTGGAGACCCCTTACAAACGATTTTGCTCTTTCAGTCATTAATTTTTTATGAAGTTTAATAGGCCTGCAGCCTAGAGACCTGCCTGGGTGTTGATTAGCTTCATATTTTCTCTCATTAATGTAGAATCTGATTAGCCCCTGTTACAAGCATTTCATCTGATCTGGCAAGGAGCATTGTTCTGATAGCAGGAATTACAAGTTTACTTCCTTGCAGGAGACAAAGCCTGCTGAGAGCCCCACACCTCCCAGGCCTCTTCCCAAGAGCTTTTTGGCCAGGGGCTGTGGGTGTTTAAATCTGGGGGTGGCTCAGGACCCCTCCTGCCTGCCCCACAGGGATTTCCTTTTGGGCAGCCCCTCAGCTTGGAGCAGAGGTGGCACAGAGCTGTTGGTGACCAAAGCCACCATCCTGCAGCCAAAGGCCAGCTCAGGCCAGGAGCACTGTGCCATCCCATAAACACATACAGAAACATGGAAAAGCCAGTCATCCTCACGGCCAGCTTTCTGCTGCAGCCCTGCCTCTGCCCTCCCTTTGTGCAAAGGAAAAGAAGTTTTATGAATGACCCGAGCAATTCCAGCTAATGGCTGGAGCTGCAAACCACCCCTGGCTGATCCCGGGGGAATAATATCTCAGCAGCCTGGAGGAGCCTTTTCCCTGTCTGCCACTGTTATGGATGTCCTCAGTTAGCAGGGATATCAGGGCTTCAGAGCAGGCATTAAGGGAGATTGCTTGGGTCATTATTAATTATGCAGATTCTCCATCTTCTTCTGTCAGAACACAGGAGTTAAACAAACACAAATGGATCAAACTGCTGTGCAATAGAAACTTTATGTTAATATAGCAGAAGGGCTGGTGGGAGGTGGCTCTGCCATCCATCTCTGGGGGTGGGAGCTCTCAGGGGATCAAACATTTGGTTCTGTTCTCCAGGTGCTGAGGTGGGAAGGGTTTTATGGCACCCGAGGGCACTGGCACCAGTGTGGGCATGAAATGCACTCCTGGGTGCTTGGCCTGAAGGGCTTCTGCTTGGATTTGACAAATAATTCCAAGAGAAGTGACCTCAGAGGGACCTGGGGACACCCAGCAGGACATTGTGGGCAGTCCTGCTTCCATGGCTTCTGTTCAGAGACTGGAGTTTGGACAGCTGACCTCGTTTCACTCAGGAACAGGGATTTCCAGGAGCTGGAAGGGTGAGAGGGACCCCAAATGCCCAGAGCTCAGTGTGGGAGGTCACCCTGTATGCAGTGTCCCCGAGGGGTCCAGTGCCTGCTCAGCCAGCTCTGCAGCCAGGGAATGAACTTGGGCTGCTCTGCCCATCAGAGAGCCCCAAACACTCAGCTCCAGAGAGCCACAAACACTCAGCTCCAGTGAACCCCAAACACTCAGCTCCAGAAAGCCCCAAACACAGCACTCAGCTCCAGGGAGCCCCAAACACAGCACTCAGCTCCAGAGAGCCCCAAACACTCAGCTCCAGAGAGCCCCAGACACTCAATTCCAGACAGCCCCAAACNACTCAGCTCCAGAGAGCCCCAAACACTCAGCTCCAGAGAGCCCCAAACACTCAGCTCCAGAGAGCCTCACTCAGCTCCTGGGTTTTGGGAAAGGCTGGTCCTGCCTGTTTTGGGAGCTCTGTCCAGTGACAGGAGAGCAGAAATCAGCTCTGCTCAGAGGGAATTGCTCAGCACACAGCAGGAGGAGCTGCCCAGCGAAGAGCAGGGGCAGCAGCAGAGCTTTCCAAGGAGCTGTCACTGACCAGAGAGCGGGGAAGCAGGACAGTGGACACTACAGCCTTAAATCTGCTTTCCCTGCAGCCCTCCATAAGGCAGCGAGCTCTGTTCTAGCCTATTCATCTCTTTCAGCTTGTGGCAATGCACCCTCTGTGCTGCCAAGCAAGCTGGGTGTCAAATCACTACAGATGTGCATAATTCAAGCTGGCACAGAAACTGATGGCTTTTGCATTGGACATGTTTATTTTCTTCTTGCAAGGCTTAAGCATGTCATTTGCTGTCACACATGCCCTTGTGAAATCTTGGCAAGAAATCAATTTGATTTTCAATGTCAAGCAGCTTTCTTTAATGTCTCCAGATAAGGTCTGTGTGCACTCCGAGCTGCAGGAGTTATGGATGTACCACCTGGGGTCAACAGCACAGAGCTCTCTGGGAAATCCTCGTGCACAATATTTCAAGCAAATCTCTGCAGAACTGTTGCTTCTTCCCCAGCTCCTCCAGAAATGGAGATTCTCACTTCCCAAAAGCATGTGTGACACTGCCCCCCACTGCTGCAGGGCACCACGGGGCTTTGTGTGGTCCTTTTGCACCAGTCAAGGCTGGTTTTGGTGAAATCCCTCAGGCTCTGAGCTGTCCTGGGCAAGGAATTCTGTTTTCCTTCTTGGACTGGGTGTACTGGGCCCCACTGGCACTTGGAACAGCTCCACAGCCTCGGGGGTCAGGTTTCTGGGGACTGAAGGAAGGGTGAGCGATCAGGCAGGATCTTTGGAGGGACATCTGAAGTAACAAATAGTTAATTGGGATTTAATTATGTCTCTAGTTGCCATTCAGTCAAGTCTCTGAAACTTGCCTGTAGTAAAATGTGGATACAGAGCTGGGACAGACCCTGACAGGGCTCCAGACCTTGGTACAGAGTGACCAGAGCCAAAGTGCCCAAAACAGCAGCCATGGACAAACTGTGGGGCTGGTGTCACCTGTCTGACAGCTCTGACTGCAGGAGAACTGCAAAAACCTCCCAGAACAGAAGGTTCCAACATTCCAGAGCCATACCAGTACAGGGGGGGGTCCTGGTGCCATCCCTGGTGCCATCCCTGGGGTCCTGGTGCCATCCCTGGGTTCCCGGTGCCATCCCTGGGTTCCAGCTGTGGCTCTCCCAAAGGCTTTAACCCCTGCTCAGCCGTGATCCTGTCACACCCCGGGCTGCCAGGGGAGGGAGGATTTGCTCTGCAGATCCCTGGAGCGCTCCTTGGGATTCCTGCCGTTCAGAAAACCCCCTCTGGGCTGGGGCTTCACCTGCCCAAAGAGCAGCTCTGCCCTTTGATGCAGACAAATCCCCAAATCCCCAAATCCCCTCGGCTCTGTGGCAGCCCTGCCTGGCAGCCACCTCTGCTGGCCTGAGGAGTTTCCAACGAGAGCAGTTCTGTTCTCCTTCCTTCCTTCCAAAATGTGCAGTAACTCGCCTTATGTGCCCCCTCCTTCCTGCCTTCTGTTGGTGGGAGGATTTTGCTGGTTCTGCTGCTTTGGTGGGTGAAGCAATTCCTCTATTAATTTGTTATGTTTTAGGATTAAAAGAGAGAAAATGAATACAGCACAGAACAAGTGCAAAATAATCTCTGCGAGAGTGGGAATCTGTTCTGCCACATGATGTACCATTTTGTTCCCCCTGATATTATTCCCCTTCCCCCTTCCCTTCACCAGAGCAGTTAAGAGCTGCTGCTGTTTGTAAATTGGCTGCAGATATATTCAGTGTCAGACTGGGAGGTGGATCCAGGCTGCCCTGGGAGGCAGAGCATCGAGGCTGCTCCTCTCCCCTCTCCCTGGTCTCTCACCAGCAGAGGCTCGAGGAAGCAAAACCCCCTTGGAAACTGTCTTGAGCAGAAGCAGATGGCTCCAAAATCTGATAACACTTCGTGAGTGTGAAATTCATTAACCCCCCTCCCCGCTCCCCAAATTAATATTTTTAAGCCAAATCATTGCAGAATTTCTCATGGAAGTTGTGTGTCTGGAGAGTTTTGCCCTGCAAAGCTGCTCCCCAGCCTGGGGAGGCTGGTGGCTGTGCAGGCACTGCCTCCCGGGATGGCTCTGAGTGGGGAAATGCAGCTCCGGGGGCTGGCAGGGCCTGCAGGCACTGGGGACTCTGTGTGAGCCCCTCTGTCTGTCTGTCTGTCTGTCTGTCCCTGGTTCTGTCTGAGCCCCTCTGTCTGTCCGAGCCCCTCAGAGCCCCGAGGCAGGGCTGTGAGGGGTGGGACAGGAGCAGGGGCTGTGCCTGGTCCTGGCAGGGTAAAGCGGGGTGGGGAGCTCAGCTCAGGGCGTGCTGGCAGCTCCTGAGGGCCCCCTCAGCCCTGGGACCCCTCCTGCTGTTTTTTATTCCCTGCATTCAGCCCCGAGTGAAAGCCCCAGCAGTAAATTGGGTTCTCCCCACTGGCTCTGGTGGCTTTGGCTCTTTCCTTCCTTCCAGTTTGAGGTTCTGTATTTCTGGCATGAGCAGAAGAACCAGAGTTTCTTTATTCTTGGTACAACTAAACTTTTGTGAGCACCCAAACTTTCCAAAAATGAAATCTGTGCTCCCCCAAGCAGCTTCTGCTCAGTTTTTTGTGGAGGTTTTACCCTGAATTCCAGAGCTGTCCTTCGCTGTGAGAGAAGAAAGGATGTTCAGGTGCTGATCCCTCTCCAAGCCCATTTGATTTTGCAATTAATTCCCAGTCGGGGTGGTAATTTCTATTGCACTCTCAGTGATCAGAAATATTTAGCAGATTAACATCATTTAGCTTTCATCCTCCCCAGGGAGATAAGAGAAAGGATTAAAGAGAAGGAGATTCCTCGCTAAATGCTGTTGAGAGAGTGCTGCAGAGTCTGGAGATGTGAAATCAAATGAGGGAAAACAAAGGGAAAGTTCAGGAGCCCCTTGGCACTGCCAGTGGGATTCACCCTTTATTTACTGCTCCAGCCCATCTGGCAGCTCCCCAGCAGTCTGAGCACACACCACACCTGTCAGGCGGCCGTGATGGAGCAGATGCTGGAATTTGCACCACTGAAGCTAAAATTTATCATCTCTGGCCTAAAACTGCTCATGGGGTGAAAATGGGCACGCCTTGGTGCTCGAGCCTCTCTTGTTTCCCCTTTCCTTTCTGCTTTCCTGGGTGCGGATCCCCTGCCCAGCTCATTCAGAGAAGAGAAAGGCACTGCAGAAATTGAATTTCCCCGGTATTCAATCAGGGCAGAATAATGTGTTTAATATCTGAGGCATGGGGAGCTGGAAGATTCTTGCCCTGGGAGGAGCAGAGGGAAGGAGAGGCAGTCCCAGCACTGCCCTGGCTGGGTGCAGCATAAATTCAGCCTCACACCCATGAAATACATGCAGGGAGCTGCACCACAAATCAGCCAGGAGCGAGGCAGTCCCGAGTCAGAGGAAGAGCAATTCCATGTGCTCTTATCTTATTGCCACTATATTTCCTGCTTTGTGTTATTAATGACAGGTAAAATGCAAGTGCTGAACGGGAGTGAGGAAATCTGGGCTGGAATGAAGCCAGGAATGCTGAGGTTTGGTATCAGAGGTGGCTTCTGAGCAGGGAGGGCCCCTTGGCTGTGTCCCCTGTCCCACCAGGAGAGTGGGGCCGCATCAGAGCCCAGGGGAGCTCAGGGAGGGGCTGGGGGCAGCTTTAAGGTCTCTCCCAACCCAAACCAGCCTGGGATTCATCCCAAACCAGTGGGAGGGCACCATTGTCCCACCCTGCTGCTGGTGAGGAGCGCCCAGCCCTGCCTGGCCCATCCTGCAGGTCCCCGTGCCCTGTGGCTCTCTCCTGGAGCTGGCTGGGTGCTTTTGGGTGAGGATTGGATGTGCAGCTCCGTGCTCACAGCCACGGCTGCCAGGGAGGCCGGAGCAGCTCCAGCGACAGCTCCAGCCTGGATCTCCACGAACTCTTTGGGAATCCATAACGTTTAAGGGCAGCTGTCAATGGAATTGAGTGCTGCCATTGGATAACAGCCCCTCACTGCCAAAACTCCTGCAAGCAGGGCCCGGGGATTCGGGGGGTTGGAGAGCAGCAGCTATTGATCCCCTCCACAGGCAGCGTCCCCACTGCAGCAAGTGACTGATGGAGTTTTAATCACTTTGTCTGAGAGTGTCTCCTGCAAGAAAAATGACATTCCTGCCTTTTCTCTTGCATATGGATTGCAGGGTCCTGACAGGCTTTGCTGGAGTCCCAGCAGGGCTGGGAGGGACCCAGCTGGGGGTGACCCCTGTGGGGACAGGGACAGCCCCAGCCCTCCCCAGAGCCACCCTGAGGAGCAGGTATGGGCAGGTACTTTGGTGTTTAAAGCAGAACACTTCTCCTGTCAGCCAAAAATGTGTATTTATGTGTGAGTGCTCCTTTAATAGGGACATTTCCAAGAATTATTATGAATTTCAGCTGGTGGGCAAGTTTGGTGCATTTAAAAGCTATCCATCACCCAGAGAAGATTCAATAGTCATCATTGGAACTGGCTCTCACAATCCCATTTTTACAACATCAAATGATGTGCTCAATAATAAAATTATTTTTATCAGTTTTAATCTGTCATTGCCAGACAGTTGCTGATCTGCCATATCAGTAAGATCAGCACCACTGAAGCTAAGTGAGATTTACATTCCTAACTTCATTAAGAGCTCGCTCAGTTCTGTCTGGGGCCTCAGCTGACAAGTAAATAACTTTGGGCAGCACATCCCCAGGTGGTGCAGCTGCAGTGCTGCCTGCATCCATGGCAGCAGGTGGCACTGGGTGACCTCTGGGGTCCCTCCCAGCCCAGGCCACGCTGGGATGCTCTGCAGAGCGACCTGGGTGGATCCCACCCTGGGCGGGGGGAATTCAGCCCCTCCAAGGAGGAGCTGCTGCTGGGCCCGGACAAGAACAAATCACACATTTGCTTTGTCAGTTCCTGAAATGCTTTCAGGCATTTCACCCCAGATCTCTCCCCTCTGGGTCAAAGAGGGATTGCTCCCACTGCTGCCACGCTCAGGATTTGGCAGAGACAGCCTGAGCCAGGCCCTGGCTGCGTGTGGATCCTTAACATCTGCTCTGGGACCCACCTGCTGCAGCCTCCCCCTCCCCTGCCATATGGAAACTGCACTGACAGGCCCTGCTCGTGTCCATAAATCTTATTTTCTTCAGCAGTAAGAGGATGGCAATACGGCTGTTGTCCCCGTGCCCCACAGGCAGGGAGAGCAGCAGGAATTCTCTCTGGTGTGTGATAATCAGGAGCTGTTCATCCATCACCCCTGAGCAGCCTCTGCTGCTGCTGTTGGGCCTCGTGTGGGGTACAAGGGGTGAACCATCTTTATCTGGGAGTTCACTTGCACCACAAGCTGCAGAATTTGGTGCTGGCCAGGAGATTATTCCCTCCAGCTCTGGGACATCAGGGTGGGGCCCTCAGCTCCACGTGAGAAAAGGCCGAGGGCATTTTTATTTTGTCTGTACAGTGAAAATACAACAAAATCTAACAGGGTTCAAGGTGACTGGATGTGCTCAGTGCAGGGCATGAAAAAACATTCAAATTAAGATTAAGGCAAAGGCACAGCTTCTGATCCCTTTAATAGGACAGGCTTTTACTCTGCCATAAATTTCCCTGCTCAGCACATATGGATCTTTATGATCTCTACTTCTAAACCCACAAGGAGGAGCCACCCTGCAAAGCCCCATCTGCCTGGTGCTGCTGGGGCCGTTCCGTGTGCCAGGACTGGAATTCCTCCATCACAGAGCTCCCACTGCCCCTGCAGGGAGCTGGAGCAGGGCCCTCTGCCCATGTCCTTGGCCACAGGACAAGAATGTGAGGGAAGCAGAGCTCTGAGTGTAGCTGTGAAGCAGCGAGCACTCACACTGGAATTGTGTGGGGAAAGGATCTCATTTATCCATGGAAGGCTGGGGTGGTTCTTGGACTGGGCTGGGGAAAGGAGGCTGGGAGTGATGATTGGAAAAGACAACCACAACAAGTGAACGGCGACTGGAGCTTGCTTCTTGATTGGAAGTGTTTAGAAGGTGCTGCTGGAACATGAGAATCAATTAACTCAAGAAGAAATCATGTTCTTCACCTCCTCCCATGTTTCCTGGCATCCTGGTAGCTTTAACATCTGGGTGTCCTCAAGACATTTGATGCATTTCATTCATCATACATGACATTTGCATAATGCCAACATCATACTTTATGCAGATGCACCCTTGAACATTTCACAGATTCTGATTGCTATTTAAACTCCCCATCAATAAACCCCACGGGGCCTTGCCCACTTCTGAATGTGGGAAAATGCAGGGTCCAAAGTGACTCATTCCTTGCGCTGGCACACTCCAAGCTCCCTTCACGTCCCAAGTAAATACAGTGTCTTTCATTTGATTTTCTTTCTGCAGCCATTAAAATTCTATTAGCTGTTTGTGAATATTATTTCATGCCATCTGCATTTACCCCTAAGTCGTGCTAGCGACAGCTGCAATCATTTGTATGCATTTTCTGTGTGCTCGTGGGTATGGAGGAGCAGAACCTTCCTCCCTCGCTGCTCGAGGAGACACAGCCAACTGCAGGCATGGTTTGTTTGCAAATCCAAATCCCCACAGTGTTATTTTATTTATTAGGACAACAGAAGGGAGCAGGGAGGATGAGACAAAGGGAAGTGTTTGATGTTATGTGACAAACAGCAGCGTTGCTCCTTTTCACTTATTTATTTGGCCCCCAGCCACGGTTTGGGGTGGAAATGGAAGTGGACAGAGGAACAGACACTTTTTATTCTGGCATGTTTGCACTTGTGAAAGGCTGAGAGCTTCTATTGTGTAGAATATGTATTTTTAATTAACCACCATTTGCATACTGTCGAGGTGCTGAACAGGAGCACCAAGATGTGATCCCGTGTCAGCCCCTGCTGCAGAATCACCTCGGTTCCATCAGCTGAGGGTGCAGCCCATCATTCCCAGCCAAATCCAACGTCTCAGCACTGCAGAGCAGTAAACTTGGATAACAACAGCTCAGGAGGCAGGGCAGGGGCTGTCTGAGCATCCAAATATTCCTTTTTATGATATTTATTTCCATGAGGGTCCCGGGGCACGTTCAGCCCTGTGCAGATGGAGTCCATGCAGAATTCCAGCCCTGTGAGCTCTGCTTTGGGCCCTCCCTGGGAAAAAACTCCCAGGGGGCTTTTCCTCCCAGGAGAGGGGTTTGTGCCCAGAGCTGGCCAGGGTCTTCATTCCATGGCTGCAGAACTGGAGGACCAAAACATTTCTGCAGTTTGATGCCCGTGCTCAGGAAAGTCTCACTCTCTCCTGTGCTCATACAAAGTTTGGCTTGAAAACACACAGGTGATAAATGCTTCAATATTTAACCATGATTTACCTGTGGTGAGGGAAGGAAAAATTATGCAAATAGGACCTGAATCAGAGCAATGAGCCCCTTTATATTCCCCAGAAAATGTCAAAATATAATGTTTTATGAATGGCTGGCTTTCCTTTGAAAATAAAACACTTCTCCTTTTCGATGTTCGAGATTATGCCTGAACATAAATTACAGAGGAATGGTGGCTGGATTAATGCAGTGCCCAAATGGCAGGAATTCATACAGGAGTGAGGTTTGTGCTTAGAAGAATTCCCTGTCATTCAGTGTGCTCCAGATCCCAGTCCTCGACTCACCCCTGCTCCAGGGACAGGAGCTGCTCACTCCGTGCCAAGGGCAGCGCTAATGGGAGCAGAGAAAATAAAACTGCACAGATCCGGCTTTGAATGGCATTACAAACAAACCAAGAGAAGCTCTGAGAGCACAGCAAGGTCCCAGGAATGAAAGTCCTGTTCATCTGTGTGTAGATAAAAACAATCTTTCCAGAGGTGAAGGAGCAAAGTCACGCAGAATTTCCACTTCTCTCATCTGCAGTGTTTGTTCTGGGCCTCCACAGCCCTCAGAGAGGCTTCAACATCTGAGGAAAACAAATTTCAGTGCATCACTTTGAATAATCCTGACTGAGTCATCAATTTAAACCCCAATTCCTATTAGCACTTCTCCAAAGAGCTTTGATGAGGTTGTGGCTGCTGGCACCAGGAGTTTGTGGTGCACGTGATGATTCAGAGTTTCTCCCTCCCACAAACTGATTCCTGCTCCCACAGAGCAGCAGGAATTGCTGTTTAAGGACCAGGAAAGGGAGAGGAACCCCAGGAAAATCAGGGCCTCATCTGTCACGAGCTGCTCAGTACCAAGAGGGATTTTTATTGTAATCCCATGGGAAATCCCTTTAGGGAAAGAAACCCCTTCTGCAGGGTGGATGTGCACCTGGATCCCCTGCAGTCTGCAAAAGGAAATTATTCCCTAGAGCTGACAGCCCCAAAGCAGCGAGGAAATGTCCCTAAATGCTGGGAGCTGCTGTCCCTCAGCTCGTTCATGGAGCCGTGGGCCCTGGCAGAGGAGTTGCCTTTGCTGGGGGTTGCCATGGGCAGGTGGTGACAATGACCTGGTGACCTCAGTGGGCAGGGGGGCAGCTCCTGCACCCGCCAGCACAGAGGAATTATTGCTGGGATGGCTTTTGGGGGAGAAGAATAAAAAATCAACTCCATTTAGCAGCCTTGAAGGTCACCAGGTTCTGCTTTCTTGGACTCTGTCATTGAAAGGAACCTTTAAATAAAGTTTATTATTATTTCTGTGACAGGAATGAGCCTGGCAGGGGTGGGGGCTGCTCTTGGGGTCACTCAGGAGAGGGGGGAGCTGGGAGTCAGAGATCAGAGGCTGGAGAAGGGGCTGTGGTGGGAGCAGGGATGGAGCTCTGGAGGAGCCCAGAGCTGAGCGGGGATTTCTGGTGGGATCTGGAATTCTCCTTCCCTGCCCTGGAACGGTTCCCCTGTCACAGGGGAGCAGGAGGAGGGCGAGCTGTGCCCCTGGCTGGAGGTGGCAGATGGAACTCAGTGAAGCATCCTGAGAGGAGGGGGCTCCCTGAGCTGCTGCAGCCTCCCCTCTGAGATTGGCTCCATTTCCCGGGTCAGAAAAGGAGAATTCCTGGGACATGCTGCAGAGAAATGAAGGTCTAACGACCCCCAATTTATTCTCGGTCCCACTGGCAGCCTAGCCTTTATGACAGAGTATTTTTAATTAGATTTTGAGGTTCTTCTTTGGAAGACCACAGGCTCCAGATGGCAGGTGAGCTCATCCCCTCACCGTTTCAGGGACTTTGGCCTGTTTTGCTTCTCCTCAGCTCTCCCCGTTCCAATGCAAGCAGGGTGAAACAGCAAATCACGAGGAAGGGATTAACAAGGAGTGAAAAACATCAAGCAGCAGAAATGGGAACAGGCTCTCAGCTCTCCCAAAGGGATTGGGAAGAGGGTGCTTTTATCAAGTGCAAAAAAAAAAAAAAACTGAAAAAAAATCAACCCCCACATGTAATGCATGAAAAACTGATTTCTCATAAACAAGGCCTGGAAGGAGAGGAGTCCTGGAACTAGAAGATGAGGTCCAGTTTGAAACATTTCCACAGGCCTTTGTCACCTGCAGAGGGTTCCAGCCAAAGGTGAAACCATCACCACAGATGCTCCCAGTGGTGGCTGTGCTGAAGCCAGCCCTGCAGGGCTCACCTGGAACCAGGGGATGCTCCCAGCTCCAGGATAACACACCCACAGCCAGCCAGGCACCTTCTCCTCCCCTCCACCGGAGAGGGGCAGCTCCTGCTGCCCCCC
>WEZZ01012252.1:58782-76926 GCA_013400585.1 Chloropsis cyanopogon | reverse complement strand
ACCTTCCCATGCATCCACCCACAAAACCATCAACCCGCCAAGCAATCCCTGTGTCCCCAGCTCCAGCCTCCCCTCCCAGCTGTCCCAGGCTGCAAGGCCTTGCCCCAGACCCCGCTCACCGTTGGAGTTGTAGCCGCGGCACTGCCGGATGGGGTTGCCATGCCGGACGTCCTGCCGCCGGCTCCGCCTGCGGGGAGGTGGGAATGAGAGGGGGAGCCTGTGGCTGGGGCGTCCCTCCCTGACCCTCTCCCCGGCCCACGCCGTACCTCTTGGAGGAGGCGGAGTAGCGGGTGCAGGCGCTGCCGTCCCAGGCGCAGTAGGGATCCCGGGCCAGGCAGCAGTCAGCACAGGCCTCCCCGTACACGTCGCAGCGGTGCAGGGCCAGGTGGGTCACGCCTACGGCCGAGGACACATACAGCTGTTGCTGTTGGGAACAAAGAGGACAGGGTGAGAGACTGCCTCACCCCCACTGTGTTAGGGCCCCTGCAAACCTCCTGTTCCGGTGCTGTGGTGACGCTGGGCGATGCCACCGCTGGGGCCAGGATGGGATCTGCCCACCCCGGCCCCTGCTATGACTCACCCTCTTGGAGGAGATGGTCATCGTCTTGATGGGCGCTGGCACCTGGATGAGAGCAGGAATGAAAAAGATGGAGGGATGACTGCTTGGACTGACACTACAGCCCTTGGGTGGACACCCCAGACCCCCCACAGGCAGCTGGAGCAGGCAGAGCAGGGTGGGGGAGATGTGAGTGGGCAGCAGGCAGGAGGACCAAAGCCTGGAGACCCTCCAGAGTTGGCCAAGAAGTAGCTAGTGTCCCAAGGGACTGGCTGATGTCCCAAGGGACTGGGTGATGTCTCAAGAGACTGGCTGCTGTCCCAGGAGTGACTGGTAACTCAAGGGGCTGGCTGGTGTCCCAAGCGGTTGGTTGGCTGGGTCAAGAACACTCAGCAGAGGGTGGGGGACATGCCAGCCCTTACCTTGAACACTTCAATCTCCTCCAGCATGAGCTCTTCTGTCTCCATGTCATCCCGGGGGAGCACAATGACCTTCTGCACAGTGCCCCGATCTGCAAGACACCATAGTGCCCAGGTGCTCAGTGCTACCCCGGGCACCCATGCCCTCCCTGTCTGTGAACGGGGTCCCTGCTGGGGCTGTGGAAAGGAAGGATCCCCCAGGCCCATCCCCATCTCTCTCCTGCAGTGGCAGTTATCTGGATGGAGTGTGCCAGCTCAGGTAACCACCTGTGTCTAGAGAGTGCCACCAGAGTGCCAGAGCTTACCCAGAGCAGCATGCAGGCATGTGCCAGGGCAAGAGAAGGACCAGGATGGATCATGGGGGCTCTGGGATGCGCATTAAGAGCAGGGGAAGCACTGGTCTGGATGACAGTGTCCCCAGGATGGGCACTACAGTCTGGGAAGGACAGGGCTGGATGTCAGTGCCTCTGGGATGGGCAACTGGGCAGGAAAGGCACAAGACCGGATGATGACAGGCTTAGCATGGGCAGTAGGAAGCACACTGGATGGGTGCTAGGGTCAGGAAAGAATAAGGCTGGATGATGAGGCCCCTGGAACAGGCACCAGGACAGGGGCAGGAGCAGGCTGCATGGTAGAATCCCTAGGATGGGAAGTATCATGCCAGATCACTGGCTTCAGGGATAGGAGCTGGGCTAAGGGAAGGACCAGGCAGGACAGTAGGGTCTGTGGGATAGCATTGGGACAGTGAAAGAACAGTCTGGAGCCTTGAGGAGGGGCAGGGATCTCAGGGGGGCAGTCTCAGCCCCTCACGGCGCTCTAGCGGTGGCGGGCACCGTGCTCTGGCCGGCCCTGGTGGTGCCCGTGCCCTGCGGGGCCGCGGCGGAGCATGCTGCGTTCCCCGCGGTGCGCGGCGTGGGTACCTGTGCCCAGGAAAAGCACCTCATAGCGCCCGTCTGCCGCGTCCACCTGGTCCACGGCCACGGTGGTGAAGCGGTAGTTGACATTGGTGCGGACCACCAGCGGCTGGCGGTGCGTGGGGTACACGGCGTGGTACATCAGCGGGTGCGCGCGCATGAAGTTGATCACTTCGTCAGGGTAGTCCTTGGTCGACTTCATGGAGGGGGTGAAGGTCCCCCCAGGGCACTGCGGCACAAACATCGCCGGTGCTTGGTGAGCTGGCACCTGGCAGGCACTGGCTTATCTACCCGTGGTGCCTGGGGGGTGTGGGGCTGACAGACAGTGGACTTAGAGAAAATTCAGCAGCAAGCTCAAAAGTTTTTCCCACGGAAAAACTTTTGCTCTGAAGAGAACAGCCTTGAGGGCATTACGTGTTCTCAGATGAGGCAGACAGAGATTCTGTAAGCAGTTCTCAGTCTCAAAACAACAGGTGCTGTTGTTCACTGTAAGTTTACCATTTCTTTACGTGTGTTTTCAAAATATGCTCTCTCTATCTCAAACCAATAGTAGTAGAGAGACGTCATGTCATTTAACCAATCAAACAGCTGTTAGCGAAGCTCTCTATAAAGAGAGGCATCATTCTAATAAAGATTATTCTTTTTAACCTTCTGAATGAACAATCACGGAGTCTCGTGTCTTCATCCTATGTGCAACAGCGGCAGGGGGGTACTTACAGTGCCTGGACGGGGGTAGGGCATTTTTCCTGTGTAGGGCATCCACTGGTAGTTGGGTCCCTCCTTGTGGGCAAAGGGTCCATTGAAGACCATGCGGATGTCAGCCATCGAGTAGACACACACGGCAGAGCCTTTGAAGACCGACCTGGGGGGAAGGACCTGCTGCCACCCTTTGTCATGGCATTGCCCACCCACCCATCTGAGACCCCCTCCTCTCCTGCACTGTGCCAGGAGGGTCAGCACTCACCCCGAAGCAGAGAACACAGCGTAGATAACAGGGTTCTTGGTGTCCTGAGTCTGCTGGATGAAGACATCCTCTTGGGACAGAAAGATGGAGGCGTCACCATAGGGAAGGTAGGCAGGGACACCAGGGTACAGGCAGAGCAGTTACCCATGGAAGAGCAAGAGGCAGGGGGCAGCAGGGGTGTCCCCAGCTCCGCCCAGGGTGCCCCCCAAGCCTGCCGGGGTAGAGGAGGCTCCCATCCCTTTCCTCGCACACTCACGGAGCTCGTCGAAGTGCGTTTCGATTCCGTCGGGTCCCGGCACAGAGCAGACGAGCCGGGCCTTCAGGAAGGTGCTCCACTTGTTCACAAGGCAGCAGTGGCCCCCGTCGTCATTCTGCAACAGTGAGACCCCTGTGCTCAGCCCTGCCTGTCCCCCTGCCCACCTCCTTGTCTGCTTCCCTGCCCGTCCTCTTGGCACCTACCAGGCAGATGCGCCCGATGCGGGAATAGACCCCAGGACTCAGCGGGGCATCAGCCGACTTCTCTCGGAAGAAGAAGTAGAGCTTATCATCGTTCCTCTCGCTGCTGTCAGGGATGAGCTGGGCACGGACAAAGGCTGGGTCTGGAATGGCAGAGCACAGCACGGCACCATCAGCCCAGTGGCACCCCTGCTCCATGCCACAGCAGCATGCTGAGCCCCCCTCTGCTGAAGCATCACCTCACTCCTGGAAAAGCACTATCACAGAGTGAGAGCTACATCTGAGGAACTGGGTGTCTCTTGTGATCTCTACTGCACCAGGAGAGGCTTGAAGCATCTCTGGGGTCCCTGGGAACATTCTTGAGATCCACAGGTTGAAGAGATACATTAGCTCTATGAGCAAGGTGGTGGGAACCACTCTTCCCCCCAGGAAGGAACCACACAGCATGGAAGCTTCTCAGGAAGCTTCTCCCTGCCATCCATCAGCCGCTGCCCAGCCTGCGCTGACAGCTCCCCCTCTTCGGGTTACCACCCCGCCGGCTCCCCGGCCCGGCAGGATCATCCCATCTGCTCTGCTCTGTTTACTCAGCTGCTGCCCCGCAGGCAGGGGTGCTCCGACGGGGGCAGAATGAACGTTCGGGGTCACCGACTGCAGGCGACACGGGTGACATCTCAGCGCTGCAGAAACCCATGCACTGACACCGGCAGAGACAGCCCCACCTCTCACCAGTCTGCTCCCACCGCCCAGCAAAGCTCCAGGCATGTCTGTCACTGCCCCACACTGCTATCCTGTCCCTTCCCATCCATCCATCCATCCATCCATCCGTCCATTAATCTACCCATCATCAGTCCATCCATCCATCCATCCACCCACCCATCCACCTGCCCGTGCTGGCTGCTGTCTCTGCTCTGGCAGAAGGATGCAGCACCATGGGACAGGTCCCATCTCTAGGGCTGGAGCCGTGAAGTGCCATGGGCACCTTGGCCAGTGTCACCTGAACTCACCATTGAGCCAGCGGGAATTGTACTGGTCTGTCCTCATGGCTGTCTGCTTGCCCATGGTGCGGAAGATGGCTGCGTCCGTGCCCATGAAGTCGATGTAGACACCAGCATAAAGCTCTTCATCTGCAGAGGGCAGAGGTCAGCCAGGAATTCCCACCTCATCCCATACACCCACCTTCCTCAACTGCCAGCCCCAGACCTGGCCGGTAGCCACCAGGCAACCAAGAGCCACTGCCTGTGACCATCCCAGAGAGTTCTGGAGGTTGGCACTGGTCTGTAACCACGATCCCCACCTCTGCTCAGGTGCCTGGCCAGCTGAAGCAGGCAGGGGTGGCGGAGCAGGAACCCTGCTCCTGGTGGGAGCAGTTGTCCCACCCTGTCTGCACATCCCCTCAGCCCAGAGCAGGAAGCACTGGCACCAGGGAGCCACAGGACTCACTTATTAATGCAGAGACGGTGTCTACTTTGGGGTCATAGGAACACTTCCCTTTGCCTGACTCCAGCTTGTCTGGCTCCAGGTAGAAGATATAATCCTGGAGAAGGAAGCAAATAGAGCAGCTGGTCAGACTTTCACCCCAAAGCCCACCAGGAGAGGCAGCCTCCTCCAGCATGGAGCACAGCAGCGAGGACAGATGTGGAAGGGGTCTGCAGGTCTCCTGAGAAGCTGAAGCTCCTGTAGGCAACTCCTCCAAAGACGCTGGGTGCTTCTCCATGCCCTCCACCACTTGGAGACTTGGCTGAGCCATCAGGCTGAAGCGGGGCATCCATCTCCCAGGTCTGGGAAGAAGTCCCCCTCTGACTGCCTCTTCACTCCAGCGGGCTGTGCTGCACACTGCCGCTTGCCCAGCAAGGTCACACAGTTCCAGCAGCTCCAGCAGCAGGCTCTGGCCTGCAGCACAGCTCGGCACAGCTTGACTGCCGCACCCACTGTACTTCTCTCGCCAGGGGCCACTTTCCGGTGCCTTCTTCACATGGTGAGATGCTGTGTCTGCTCCGTGGGATGCCTCCCTCTGTCACTTCTGCCTTCCCCGTGGCCATCCCTGGCATCATCGCACATTCCCAGCCAGGAGCGAGACCCACACTGCCTCTGGAGGCACATTTGAAATCCTCTGCCAGTGCTGGCTGGGCCCAGCCAGGTCACTCCTCACCCTGGCATAAGGTCCACCTTCAGCTGAGACAGCAGCACAGAGCATCCATGGGCAGCCTGGGCATGGTGGGGACCTTAAGCAACCAAGTCGGGCAGATGCCCACCGGCCCCGTGCCCTGGCTTTGGCACATGCGTGACAGACATGGTGACACTGAGAGGCCAGCAGGGTCCTGGTGGAGCCCAGGCTCTGGGAAGAACAAGAGGGGGTGAGGGGCTGGGATCTCACTGTGGGCATCTCACACTGGAGAATTTGCTCACACCAGCTCCTCCTGGGGCACCCAGGCCCAGAGGTGGGCACAGCCATGCTTCACCATCCACATCACTGCACCGTGCAGTCTGTGCCACCATCACCATCCAAAACGCCTCTGCCCAACGCTGGCCCTGCTCCTGAAGTGGGCAAACACTTCACATGAACAACCTCTCTCTCTCCAGCACAGCCCTGGCACTGGCTGCATCATCTCACCCTCCAGGTCAGGCAACACAGGAGCCACTGTGGTGCCGGCACTGCTGATCACCTAAGGCACCTTGAAATGCACCAGAGCTACCAGGAAGCAGTGCTGGCAGCCCCCAGGGAACTCCTGATGGGACACACACCCTCTCCCCCTCAGGGGTGACATCAGGGGGCTGAAATGGCAACGGCGCTTTCCCAGCTGGCACTGGGGAATTGCAGCAGGAGCTGCCTGCAGTCAGGGAGATGCTCACTGCCAAGCATCACCCTTTGCCCCCGACCACCCGAGGAGCTGGGGGAGCCAGCCTGGCTGCACCAGGGTGCCCATGTCCCCCATGCTCCCAGCCCATGCACTGACCCATGTTAGTCCCGAGGGGAGAGCCTGGGGGTGACACTGTCAGGGTGGGCTGCACACCGGGGTGCTCCCAGAAGCCGGGGATGCTGTCACCTCCCTGAGCGCATTTCACTGCCAGGATGACATAAGCCCCTCTCGGGGCAAGGTGAAGCAACTGCTCAGTGATGTTTTTGTAGGCCCTACCCAAACACCTTCCGCACATCACTTCGGCATCCTCCCCTGAATCATTCCAAGCCCTGTGGCTCAGCCGACACACGGTCCCACTTCCAAGGGACACAGCAGGCCTGGAGTCAGGCAAAGCCAGCGGTGGGTGGAGAGCCACCATCCCTGACAGTGTCCCCCACGGGGGGGATCCTACACGGACCAGGAGGAAGGAGTTAGTGAGAGAAGGAAAGCCGACGCCAGGCCGGTGGCCGGGAGCTGCTGTGCTGGGAGGGAAGGGGGCGGCGCCCGGCCCAGGGGTCGGAAGCATGCCAGTGGGATGAGGAGCCCGCGGCTCTGTGTGCCCCTGCAGACAGGTGGGCGGGGCTGCGGCGGGCTCCCAGACCGGTTCCCACCTTGCTTTGTGCTGGTCTCGGGCTGAGGGGGCTGTCGGTGGATCTGCTTTCCCGGCCTCCCGGCTGGCTCGGCGGGAACCCCTGGGGAAAAGGAGCAGGGCAGAGAGTTAGCACCAGCAGGGGAAGGACCCCCCAGGGCAGGGGTGAGCAGGGGACCCCAAGAGCTGGGGTGAGGGATGCCCATTGAGCAGCAGCACTGCTGTCCCCCTGCATTCCTTGATGCTCCAGGCTGGGCTGGCCTCCAGCAGGAGCTTCTCCAGGATGGATCCTGCTCTCTCCCACAGAACTGGGGTAGCATAGGGTAGGAGAGAGGGGAGAGATGGTTGCCCAAAGCCAGCCAGGCTGGGCTCACACCTAGGGGCTCAAAAATGGCACCTGCCACTTTCTTCCTCCAGCGTTGATGAGCAATGCCTCAGCACCAAAGCTATCCATGGGGTCACTGGAACACTTCCACACTGCCACCGACTCTGCTGGACAACTAGCGCTGTCCTCGACTGCCCTAGCACCCTAGGTCCTCCTCGTATGCTGCCACTCCCCAGTTCACTCCCAATCCAATCCCAGTTGGGAATGGTCTGAGCAGCATCCACCTCTCTCAGTGCCCACGCCAGGCTTGGGAGCTCTGGGGCAGACGCCCATCTTTCATATCCAGCGCCGTGATCCTCCCTCAGTTTGGGCTGGTGACTCCCCCTCCAGCCTCAGGAGAAGACACAGCCTGGGACCTTCACTCTAGCGTGGAGGGGACAGACACCTCACAGGGCTTGGAACCCCAGGATACTCATGCTGCTACTTGCAGAGACTGGCTCCCTCCCAAGGCTGTCCTGAAAATGCTCCTTTGTCTGCCACACATTCTGCCTGGAGGCATGCAGCTCATGCGACCCTCTCACTGCAGGTTGTGGTCCGTGGTGCTGGGTGACATCCATCCAGGGATGTTCCTGACATGGCCACACGGGCTGGCACAATCCCTGCACGGTTCTCCCTGTGCAGCACCGGTGCTGGCATCCTTGGAATCTACAGTGAGGGGCTCAGCAGCCTGGCAGCCAGTGGGAAGCTGGGTTGACATGTCCCTCGTCCCAGTGGAGATCCAGCAGTGGCTGCAGCCAGCAGGGTGGGAGGGCACGTTGTGTGGAAGCTGCCATCAGAGCACAGCCAAGTTCCAGCGGGAAGAGAAGTCCTTGGTCTGCGGAGATGGCGTGGCCCCCCGGCTCAGCAGCACAACACTGTTAGCCATGGTCACCCCCCGCCTGCCCTTGTCCCCAACCTCCCCCACCAGCCAGCAGAGCTGAGCCAAGCACCCACCCCACGGCAGTCCCCTGGTGGCCGTGCCAGCACCGGAGTGCCAGACAGCAGCTGAGCACCGCCATCCCCCCGCCCCTCACCTGGGCTTTGCGCCCGCGGTTGACGAAGGCACAGATGGGGTTGTAGGCGCCGGTGCCACACACGTAGAGGTGCGTCCGGTTCCAGGGCTGGATCAGGCGGATGAAGTTGCCACACTCCCCCTGGGAAGCAGAGGAGAACACCTCAACCCAAGCACAGGGGCTAGAGATTGAGGTGGGGCCATGGGATGCCATGGGTGGGCATGGGATGAAACAGGTCACTGGACGGCATGTGGCATGGGACAGCATGGATCAGGGGCTGGCACGGGCCACCAGCTGGCAAGCAGGAGGGCCCACCCCTGGCTGGTAGGGGGAAGCAGCGTGGGGAGCTTGGCCTCCTACTTGCCCAGAAAACTCTCCAGGACCTGCCTGGCTGGAACAGATTGGGTGACAGGACACTGAAACACCCTGGAGTGCCACCCCATCTCGACATAGCTGTACATGCTAGGGGATGGCTTTCCAGAGCAGGATACAGGCACATGAATCCCACCCCAGTGCCAGGCACCAGCCCCACTCCCCTACCAGAAGGGGGTTGTTTCATGGTGGGTACTCACATTACTGTTCTTGCCTGATAGGATGCACTCCTCGATCCTCTGCTGGGACGCGGGCCAATGGATCTGTGGGAACACCAACCCAGAGGAGACCAGGACTCCCACCTGGCCCTACCAGCACCAGTTATGCCCATCGAGCTCTTGCCCTGGCATCCAGAAGGTCCAAAAGTGCCCAATTTCCCCCTTCCACCTGCTCCCCCTGCCCTGCGCTGGCAGCTTACGATGAGGGGCTCGCGGTTGATGTCGTGGAGGTCCAGCGAGAGGACGTAGTCCTTGCTGCCCACGTACATGCGGTCGTGATCCTCATCCTTCAGCAGGATGCGGTAGTCACTGGAGTTGAGGAGGAAGTTGAAGAAGTGTGCTGTGCCCGTTGCCTTCAGCTCTACAGGGGGAAAGGGGAAGGGGTCAGTACCCCAGGGACCCCCGTCTTCGCCAGTGTCATCCCTGAGTCCAAGCCTGGGCCCAGCTGGAGGACACCCCATGAGAGGAGGTGCTCACTTTGCACTCCATGAGCACCATGGTACTGCCACCCCTGTGCAGGACAAGGGACAATGACAGAGATGCTCATGGCCAGCTGGGACAACCAAGAGTGGCCAGAAGAGAAATCATCAGAACCTGGCTCAGGAGATCCAGCACCCCACAGCAGGGAGTGGAGGTTGCCATTGAGATGGGGCAGGAGGCTGGAGCTCTCTGACACCTCAGCCCAGAGGCCACAGCTCCCAGAATTTCCAGCATCATCCCCCTCCTGCACTGTGACTCCCTGCTCCAGCCAAGGCTCTGGCTCCTAGGATGGGAGAGCTGGGACCCCAAGGAACGAGCTCCAGGGGAGGTGATGAGCCTCTCCCCCGCCCTGCACACCCCATCCCCCCTTGGAAAGTTATTTTTAGTCTAAGTGTGGGAGCAAGGAGTGAAAGAGGATAATGAGGGTCATGAATATTCACAAGTGCAATGAGGCAGCCAGATGGAAGGCAGAAGTGCTGCAGATGATGTGGGCCAGTGCCAAGAACCACGCGGCAGGGGCCGGGGCACGAGTAAGACAAAACACTCTGCCCCAACAGGATACAATCTGTGCTGGAGGCCACCTCTTTGGAGATGCCACTCTCTGGAGGTGTCACTCCCCTTGGAGGTGTCACCCCCTTTGGATACCACCCCCAAATATCAGATGCCACCTCCATGGGATGACATCTGCCCTGGATGCCACCCCTTTGGATACCACTCCAAGCCATCAGATGCCATCCCCATGGGATGTCATCTTCCCCATATGCCTCCTTTTGGAGGTGCTGCTCTCTTAGGATGCCATCAACAGCCATTGGATGCCACCTCCACGTGATGCCATCAGCCTCTGAAGCCAACCCCTTTGGAGATGCCACTCTTTTAAAAGGTGTCACCCTCGTTGGATGCCACAAACAACCATCAGATGCCATCCTCAGCCATTGGATGTCACCCTCATGGCATGCCATCTGCCCCAGATGCCATACTCTTTGGCGCTGTCACCCTCTTTGGATGCCACCGACAGCCATCGGATGCCACACCAATGACACGCTGATCCAGTGAGCACCCTCACCCTGTGGAGTGTGTTCCTCCATGCAGAGGGGTGCTGGGAGCAGCTCTGGGGACCCCCTCCCTGGGGAGGAGCAGAGCAAGGTCCTGCAGGTCAGTGTCAGGAAGGATCACACTGGCATCCAGGCAGCACCGGGCAGGGCTCCAGCAGCCAGCTTGCATTCCCAGCGGGAGGCTGAGCGCCTGCAGATCTCCCTGACCTCCCACCTCCCAGCTGCACAGGGGACTGGAATGTCCCACAGGTGCCCCCAGGGTTCCTTCCCATCCAGGGCACCCCCTCTGTCCCACCAGCTGGTGGTCCCCAGTCCCGCAGTGGGGCACCTGTGCAGCTGCTGGAGCCGCTCAGCAGTCCAGTGAGGCCAGGGCACACACTCGGTGTGGGAACCCCTGGGAGCCGGGAAACGGCGTCAGGGATGTGACACGAACCTCCCCCGGCCCGGGGGCTGCCTGTCTGCAGGGCTGGACAGACAGGATGAGCACGGTGGGCACGTGCAGGGGCTGGAATTCGGGCTGCAGGCGGGGGGGCCATGGCAGAGGTGCAGGGGAACAGTGCCAAGGATGGGGGGCCAGGGAGGCGCTCACCCACCCACCCACGGCAGGCTCCTCCTCCTGCCTGCCCCATCTGGGCTCCAGATGCTCCCTGCTGCTGGCGCTGGCTCACATGCCACCCATGGCGTCCCCAGCCCATCCTGTAGCAGTCCCTGACTGTGCCACAGCACACTGGGTCTGGTCCCTGCCTGTCCCATGTCCTGAAGCTGCCCCAGCGGCCCGTGTGTGCACAGGTGTGTGCCCCGCTCTGTGTGTGCTGGTGCCTCCCTCAGGGCGGTGCTGGGGTCGGTGGGGACCGGAGCTGGGGAGCCAGGGAAGGGCAGGGTGGCTCTGGCAGTGAGTGACACGGGCAGAGCAGAAGGGCTCGTCCCCAGCTGCCAGTGATGGAACTGCACATCCAGGCTTCCCACTCGGGACAGAGCACCTGGAGCCGGCAGGGACAGGGATGGCAATTAAACTAGACATGAGCCCCCCATGCCAGGACAGCCCCTCATCCCTGCCCAGCCTGGGGACGCCAGCACCAACACCTCCGGGATCTTGGAGCGCCAGGACACCTGGTGGTGGAGGGTTCCATGTCAGTAACCGCCCCAAATACCCCGCATCCATCAGGATGGGCGTCTCCAGGGCTTGGCAGAGGACAGGGCCGGTAGCACAAAGGGCCTTGGCCCCCCACCGGGGGCTGCATTCAACCCCCCACGGCCCAGCGATCAGAGGGGGCACTCCCAGAGCAGGGCGGTGACGGAGCCGCTGCCCCGTGACGCCCTCTGCAAGGACAATGGTGGGGCGGGCAGGACCCTGCCACAACCTCTGACCTCCCAAACCTCCATCGCACTGCCTAATCCCCCAGTGTCACTGCGCCCCCAAACGTGCCCCCAGCAGCCACGGGGTGGCCCTGGGGCTGGAGCGGGGCAGGGGCCCCGGCCGGGCTGGAGCAGCCCGCTCGCCAGCCGACGCGCCCCAGCGAGCACATTCCCTCCTGCTTCGCCATCGCCAATCCCGGCACCGGCAGAGCCTCCCCGGCTGGCCGGGAGCCTAATCCTATTTTAATTGCCGAGCACCGGAGCCAGGAGCCGCTCGGCATCACAGCCAGGGTGGCCTCCCGGGGGACCGTCCCCTCACAGCATTCCGCGGAGCCCCCACCGAGCCCCCCGGGACTCGCCTGCCCGCAATCGTTCCGTGTCCTCGGGCGCTGAGCTGTAATTACCCCGCGCCCTCGAGTGATGCCGGCGGCCAGGAGCCCGAGGGCTGGCAACAAGGCGCGATGCTCTGCCTCGCCCGCGGCACCACCGCCCGGCTGCATGCTCTGCAATGCCAAATTCCTCCTGCAATGCCAATTTCGGGCTGCATTCCCAGCTCTCGGCAGCTGCCCACCATCGCTGGCTGTCACCGCTGGCCCCCATCGGGCAGGGTGAGCGGTCCCTATTCATCACCCACTGGCACGGAGAGCAGCGCTGATCTCCAACGCAAAAGGGAGATTTTGGGGGTTCTCGATAAACCCCGAGGGACTCCTCAGCCCATCCCAGTCCCCCGAATCCTCCCGGCTCCCCCAAACATCACCAGGGCACCAGCATGAAGAGTTAATGCCATTGCGACCCGCGCGGGTCACCTCCCCAGGTGCACCATCACTGCATTCCCCAAAACCAATTACAGGCGCTCTCACCTAATTAGATTCTAATTATGGGCTTGTAGCGCATTCAACATAATTAGCATGTAAATTACACGGCGTGTTTATATTCAATAACCGCACTCCCGCCCCCCCGCCCCCCCCCGGCTGGCGGAGCCAGCGCCTTTCGGGAGCCCTTTCTTTGCATGGGGAAGAATGAATTCACTTTAAATGCCGATGGAGAAGCCCAGCACTGATCCCAAGGGAGCCTGGCACAGCAGGGATAAATCCCATCTCCATCCTGCAGCGTTTTATCCCACAAATTTAGAAGCGTGCCCCAAATGTTGATTATGTTCCCTACTAATTTTTTTCCGTCCTTGGAATTTGAGATGCAGCTTTTTGGGTACACGTCAAAGGGGCAGGATGGCGAGCAATGCCAGGAGAGGGACAGGGGGCTGGATGTGTCCCCTCTCGTGGTTAAAGCATTTGTTGTTATTGGGGCTGATCAAAGAGCTGGGTGGGTCGTCCGATGAAAGCAGAATTGCTTATTTGTTTGAGCGTCACTCCGCTACCCCTTGATGGGTTATTTATGATGTAATTAAGCTAATTACATGTAATAAGAGAGTTTCCGTGGCCCCCAGCCAAGCTCTTTTCCCATTTAACCGATTCACAGGTGGGAGGAAACCGAAGCTGCCTTGCAGGGGCTTGGGAGATGAAATAACTGCTGCTCCCGCTGCCTTCCAGCGCCGATCATCTCCAGCCCCCCTGGAGCATCGCCCCGTGCCGGCACCCGCGGCACAGGACAGGTGCTGCAGCCGCCCGGGTCAAATCCCTCGGGATGAAAGAGGTGCCGGCCGGGTGCTCCCCGCAGCCATCGCAGCCCGGCCGCTTGGGCGCAAGCCAAANAAAAAAAAAAAAAAAAGAAAAAGAAAAAAAAAAAGAAAACCCACATTTTTTCAGCGGAAACCGCTGATTCATCCCCGGGCCAGCCTCCCCCAAGCGCTGGTGTGTGGATGTGCCCCAACGAGAGCGCTGCGAGGAGGAACCCGTCCCCACCGAGCATCCCTGTGCAGGGGAGACCAGGCTCTCGGCTGGCTCGGGGGATGCTCCAGCAGCATGAAATCCCCTTCAGGAAAGAGCCCGGCTTCAGAACAAAACACTTTAATCACCCCAAAAGCGAAGTGCTGAGCTGAGGCGCCCCAACCCAGTGCTCTTTGGGCTTTTTTGTTTAATGTTTGGACATTGTTTCTTTCCGCAGCCCCGAGGGGAGGGCACGGTGCCGGCTGGAAACTGCGGCTGCTCCGGGCCCCGTGCTCTGTGCCCAGGCAGCGCTGGAGTGGGGAGAACACCCATGCCAGGAACCCAGGAAAGGCCGTGCTGTTCCATAAGAAGCACTGTTAATTTGAGGGATAACTAGCTTATTAGATATAGGCTTGGGGGGGCTGAAATTGCACAGGGTTTTTTGGGGGAGGGAGGGTTTAAGGAGCTTATGGAGCTTCGCAGCCGGAGCCAGGGAGCTCAGCCCCGGCAGCAGCCGGTCCCAGCGGGTGGAGGGGCTCTGCCGCAGCCCCCCACTGTCCCAGCCAGGAAAATCCTCTTAGGGGTCACAGGGTTCAGCCCCGTGTCCCCGCCCCTCAGGGCACGGGAGAGGGGACCGTGGCATCCCCCTGACCTTTACGGGGTCTGAGGAGCAGCATGGGGCACTCACACCAGGGTGGGGACCAACAGTGCCAGTGCTCCCAGCACATTCCCAGCGCTGGCTGTCCCGAAGCCCTTGGCCCTGCTTGCACCCCCCTGTTTATCCACCCTGCTGTCGCCAAGCCGTGCCCACAGCTGCAGCAGCTTAGGAGGGCGCCTGGGTGGCCCCCAGGACATGGTCCCCTGTCCGGGCTCCTCTCCAGCCATCTGCCACCCCTGGCCCGGATCAAGCGTGCCGGTATCTCCTGGCCACCGGCAGAGATGCCAGCGGGGTGGGAGGGGAAACTGAGGCACGAGGCAGGCAGGAGCGAGGCCACGCAGGGGGCTGGCAGTGGAGCCCAGAGGAGACTCCATGCTCAGTTCGTTCTTTTGAAAGTCGTTTTTTCCTCCGCAGGAACTGCCCTGCCTCTCACCCCACCCCTCCCCGCCAGGGCTGCCCCGGGCTGGCCCTCAGCCACAGCTTTTCCGAGAGGTGCCAGCACGGCTGTTCCCCTCACCGCGGGGAGCAGCTCCCGGTTGGAAGCCCCACGGAGAGCCCTGACCTCGAGGGCTTCCCGCCGTGGTGCGGGGCGAGAGCCCACCCTTCCTTCCCGCAGGCTTTTCCCACGCTGGACAGGCAGCAGGACACGCAGGGATGAATCACCATCATCATCATCACCTCCTGCATCCTCGTGGGGAACGGGCCAGCCTCTCTGGTGCCCGAGCCCCCGGCCCGGAGGAAGGCCCAGAGCCGAGGGGGCCGCAGGATGTGTACAGCAGCGTGGAGAGTGAGTGAATTGTTAGCACGGAGATGATTAAAAATATCCACCCTATTTCTGGCCAGCACTGGGCTGGGATCTGGGAAGAGCTGTTGGCAAAAGGGAGCTGTGCCGGAGCCGCTCCCAGCACTGTTCTTTCCATGCTGGTCACCTTCCTCCTGCCGACACACGGACAGGAAAGCCTTGAGAGGAGGACAGACGTAAAGAGACCACGGGGGTGACGGGACGGGGGGAGGACTGACCCTGCCCAGCCCATCACCCTGCACCAGGGCGCAGGAGCTCAGTTCCCACCCCTTTCCTATCACTTCAGTATTTCATAGATGTATTTTTTTTTTAAGGCACTCAGAGACGCCGGGGCTCCGTGGAGGATGACGCAGGCCCCGGGGAGCTGCGACAAACCCCTGGCGCGCGATAACGAGCAAAGGCAAACAAACCCAGAGACGCTCCCGCGGCTGGCAGCGCTCCAGGCAGCGCGGCCGCCTGCCACGGCGCCGGGGGACACGCCTGGGGACACGGCAACTTCTTCCCCAGCACCCTGGCCACAAGGGATCCCACCCTGGCGTTGGGATGCTTTAGCCAGAGGGATGCTGTGCTAGAGACCTGCACCCCCACCCCAGCAGCTGTGAGTGCACAAACTGGTCCCCTGTGGCACCCTGAGAGCAGAGCCCAGCCAAACTCATCACACCAATGTCCCCAAACCCAGAGCCATCATGCCCAACCCCGCTGTCTGCAGCTGCACTGGGAGATTTGGGGCTGGGCATCATCGCTGCCTCTTCGGGCAAGAGAAGGGGCTGGAGCACCCACAAAGTGCCACTGTCACCCCATATCTCATGGTTCTCTGGGATCAGGGAGGCTGCACACAGATGATCAACTCAGGAAGCTGCTCACCAGCAGTTTGGTGTGTGGCTGCCAGCTGGCCCTCGAGGAAGACCCCAGGAAAATTCTCCACCACTGCCACCCTTGTCAGAGCACAGGCAGGAAAGAGGTGAGTGGCTCCCCTTCCCAACCCCACTGTGCTTGGATCCAGCACACCGCTGGCATTTCTTCTCCATGTGCCAGTGCACATCAGCCCTTCTCCCACCACAAATCCCCCCTCTAGGCAGCAAGGGCAGGGGGAGCCCTGCCAGACCACCTCAGGCAGGAGGGAGAAGGACTGGAGATCCTGAGCACAGCCAGGAACCATTGCTCCCACCAGCTGGGGCCAAAAAACCCAACCCCAAACCAGCCCCTAACATGTGGCACAGCAAGCTTAACCATGCCTATCCAGAGCTGATCTCACTCCTGGAGCACACCGTGGTGGGGGGCACCAGGTCCAGCTGGGCTTTGCTGGAGCCTCCCCTCCCCACAGCTGTGAGGAAGAGGTGTTTTAAGCCAAGGTGGGGAAGCATTTGTACAGCAGTTTAAGTGCCCCAGCAGCCCCCAAAACCCTCCAAAATCGCTGTTTGGAGAGGAAAGTGAAGCCTGCCCCAGCAGCCCCCAAAACCCTCCAAAATTGCTGTTTGGAGAGGAGAGTGAAGCCTGCCTCTGGGGAGGAACTTGCTCACTGCTTTCCAGCCCGGACTTGTCCCCAGACTCTTCATACCAGCCATTTTTTCTGTCAAGACCAGCCTGTAACACCCATGGCTATTGCTGCTTCACTGCGTTTGCTGTCAGCCCCCCCAGCCCCTCCTGCCTGGCTCTGCTGCGCTCACCATCAGCTCTGCCACCACATCCTTGGGCTCATAGGTTCCCTAGGTGACCTGCCACCACATCCTTGGGCTCACAGGTCCCCTAGGTGACCAGAGGGCAAAGGCACAGTGGGACAGCAAAGCAGGGGCACAGGCAGCACCGCCCCAGCTCTCCCACAGACCCCAAGGGGAAGCAGACGTGAGACTCCTCGTGTCTGTCACCTCCTGACACACATCCAAGCAGGCAAGCCCCCAGCAGGAACAATTTCCGTTCTGCCCCTCGAGGTTTGCAGCCCTGGGACCTGCCTCATCAGCCTCAGCCTGCCCTGCTCAGCAACCTCAAAACAGGAGCTCAGGACAAACCCCTCCACCAACGTGCACCCCAAAGCTGACCCAGGGGTCCCCCCGCAGCTCCTAGAGTGGCTGGGTGGGCTAAGCAGCCCCGGTATGAAAGGGTTAAGCCCCTTCCCCCCACCCAGCACGCTCCCCTCCTGCCTCTCCCGGCTCCCTGCCAGCTCCCAGGCGTTAATACCAGCTGGGGGGGTCGGGGCGGCGTCAAGCTGCTGTCTGGAATCGGGGTGCTGCCGGGGGGGCTTCCCGCACCTCAGCACCCAGCTCTGCCAGATGGAGGAGCCACCCACCCACAACAGGGAGCGGGCTGGGGGGACCAGGCAGGCCAGCAGCCCCCCGAGACTGCGTGTGCTGGTGCAGACCGGGAGCTCAGCCACACCTGAACATGGATCCCCGTGGAGATTTCTGAGGGTGCAGATTGCTGATGCCCCCCAAAAGAGGAGGAGAAGGAGCCTGTACTGGGGTGCCCGTGGTTTCCTCCACCTTGGGGTCCCACCCTGCCCCCCACTCCAACAAGCAGACTCTTACCTTTGAAGGAGAGCTGAACCCTGGGGGTAGCGAAGCCGTGGTCTTTGGGATGGGCAGCCCGCCAGCCCAGAGTCAGCAGGGTGGCCCAGAGGAGGACACCGACCACGGGCATGGTGGGCACGCACCTGGGCACCGAGGGCAGTCTGGGGGAGCCGAGCCTGCCAAGGAGGGCACACGTGGGAGGGATGTCAGCTCACTGCACCCACCATCCCCCCGAGGGGTAAAGCCCCACGTCCCGCTCTCCATCACCCCCTGGCACGCAGCATCCTCCAGGAGCGCTGAGCCAGCCCCGGGAGGCTGAACTCCGCTCTGCAGACTGGGGGTGGGGGGCACAGATCGGGGGGCCACAGCCTCACCTCCTCGCTGAGCAGGCAGGGCGAGGCAAGCGCGGCGAGAGCCGCTGCAGCACCCTCCTCCACCCCAGCTGGCGAGCCTTGGCCAGGTGAGGAGCATCCCTCCATCCCTCCTCATGCCTCCCCTCAGCTGCAGCATCCCCAGCCCCCCCCCAGGGCTGCCTTCCCCTGCCCCGGCACCCAAAGGGGTCCCATTCCCAGCCCTTGCCTCCCCACCTCTCCTCCCAGCCCCCAGCAAAGCCACAGCAAGCAGAGCTGGGATCAAATCTTTCCAACATGAAGGAAATCTGGACTTCATTATTCCAAGAACGTACAAAAAAAAAAAAAAAAAAAAAA
>WEZZ01012252.1:23236-52807 GCA_013400585.1 Chloropsis cyanopogon | reverse complement strand
CTGCCAGTGCCCCCAGCGCCGCCTGGCAGCCATGGTGGTCGCCCCGCTCGCCAGGGTGCCCGCAGCCTGGCACCACCCTGGGCACCCACCCTGCGGGCAGCGCAGCAGAGCTGGGAGCTGGGGCTGGGGAGGGCGGGGGGATGCGGGGCCTGGGGGATACGGGCAGGGGGCTGTGGGGAATGGGGGATGCACGATGGGAGGAGAGAGGAGCTGTACTGCAGGGCAGGGATGTGCGGGGGCTGCAGAGGGGTGAGGGATGAGGGGCTGGACCACCCTGACCCATCCAGCCCTCTGCCCTTCCCACCCCACTGTGGGAAGCAACTCTGGGGGTGCCCCAGCCGCTGGGAGAGCTCCAGCGGCAGATTGCCCTGCAGATGTGGGCCAGTGAAGGAGGCAGGAGGGCACGGCAGCCCTGGGATTCCCCCCAGAGTGGCTCCTGAGATGGGCACACCTCGGTGCTCAGAGAGCACTGCCACAGACTCTGCTTCCAGTCAGGCTGAGCTCGGCAATGCCCCGAAAGCAGCCTCCATCCCCCAGTCCCCAGCAGCTGCCTGTACCCCCCGCTACAGCTCTCAGAGACACCAGCCCCGCACGGAAACCTGAGCAGCTCTCAGCTCAGGAACCGCTGCAGGGGATGGGATGCGAGGAAGGAGGGAAGGAGCAGGATCTGCCCTTCCAGGCTGAGCTGAGCCCTCTGGAAGGGTTGACGTGGTGATGCCACACTCTGCTGCCACCATCTTAGGACACCGTGGAGAGGACAGACCCTCTGTGGCCCCTCCAGGACCTCCCTGACTGCCCTGTGCCTCCCACGCTCCCTCCCCCAGATGTTTGGGATATCTGGTCCTTTCCCGCTCCAGCCCAGTGACAAATGCTTGCCTGAGCGCAGTTTATTATTGTAAGAGCCTGGAGCTGCCTCTGGCCAACTTTCTGCCTGGGGCTAAGCCAGCAGCTGCAGGGCACCCCTCGGCACAGCCACCGCAGGGACGAGCTGTCCCTGTCCCGGGCACTCTGCGTGCCGAGGGGTGGGGATGGACCCCGTGACATCGCCCGGCACCCTGCGGGCGTGAGGAGCCCAGGGAAAGCCCCAGCCCCAGGCAGGGTACGGGTGTGGATTCTCCACCCTGCAGCTGGCAGTGCTGGGAGGGGCCTGGGGGGTTTGTTGAGACCCCCCCAAACCCCCTGCTCCCTCTGCCCTGCTCTGCTCCACGGATGGGATGCTGCGGGCTGGGGCACGGCGGGCTCGGTGATCGATGGCCCAGGCGTGGGCTTGCCAAGCCCTGCGTGTTTGGAAGGCGCCGTGTTTGTCTTGGCAGGAGCAGGGATGTCATCTCCTCTGCCTTGCTCCGTGACGAGCTGGGAAAACCAACGGGGGGTTGTGCCGGGGCGGGTGCCCCCGTGGGACCCTGGCAGCAGCACAGGGGTCCGACCCAGAGGGGCAGAGCGAGGTCCCGGTGAGACGAGAGGTCAAGCAGAGGCTCCCAGCGGGTGTGTCGAGGGTGACATGGGGACAAACTGAACCTGTTATCCCCTGGCAGAGCAGGTTTGGCCATCCGGGTGTGCCCTGCACCTGGCAGAGCTGCCCCCAGCCCGGGCGCTGAGGTGGTGCTGCCCGCAGGGTCACCAAGCTCTGAGCTCTGCTGGTGGGGAAACTGAGGCAGGAGGGTAGCCCCAGCTGGCAGCAGGGCCGTGGGACAGGGGGCTGAGGGGCCGTGAGAGTGACAGGCACTGGGAAAAGCAGTTTCTTGGGCAGGGAGCAGCCCGGCGGGAGCTCTGCCGGGAAAGAGGTGCAGCGAGGACATGAAAGGTGCTTGATGGATCGATGTCCTGCCCAGCGCCGACGGCAAAGGCGTTTGAAGAGCAGCTCCTGCTGACGGCAGAGAGGCGCTCGGCGGTCGATAGCCGCCTGGAAAGGCGGGGTCACGTCCTGCCGGGGTCCCCAGGCGCAGCGGGAGATGGGGAGGGAGGGGAGATGAGTGCCCCGGTGGTGTCTGCAGTGTGATGTATGCTGGGCATGGGGCTGGGAGAGGCTGAGACTCCTGAAACGGGGACTGCTGACCTAAGCACTGCCCCCAGGAAGGGGGTTTTCACTCCCCAGCTGCACTCCAGGACGCCAGGGATGGCAGTGTGGCACACAAGCCCTTCCAGGACCGCGGGCAGAGCACGGCTGGTGCTGCCTGAGCCAAGCCCAGCCGTGGGTACCCGTCCTGCTCTGCCCCCAGAGGGACAGGTGGGATGCCCACTCCTCGCTGCAGTCTGCTTGGCAGTGCTGAGGCCGTCCATCCTTGCAGCTCTCCATGCTGCAGAGAAAGAAGCCACCACTGCCTTTGGGTGAAGCCAGCCCCACCTCAGCCATCCTCCAGCCCGGCCCCACGAGCACAGCCCCAGGCTCTGCAGCAGCAGGAGCGCCTGGTGCCCATGCCTGGCCATCACTGAGAATTCCTGGTGCCCTCTGGCTCCCATGCACGTGGGACCAAAGCACGGTGTGGGCCCACATCTGTGTCACCCCACAGGCTGCCATGGACATGGGCAGGAGCTGTGCTGATGGAAAACAGACCTGGACTGGTGGCTCTGGGTCCCAGAGAGCCAGACCAAACACCCCCCACTGTGCCATGGGGTGCTCTGTGCTGGGGGGGCTGGTGTAGAGGGACCCAGGGGCACAGGGGTGTGCACAGGATGGCAGGGATGTGGCACAGTGTGGCTGTGTCCCCTACAACACGTCCCCATGCACACCAAATTTATGAATACCAGTATTTTGGAGGGCTACAAGAGCCTCTTCCTGTTTTAGGGAGAGGCTGGGGTCAAGACTGGGACCACTGCAGGAGGTGGCACCAGGAGCCAAGCCACTGGGCCAGGAGGAGGACTCTCTTCAGGTCAAGGTCAGCATCTAGAGTGTCTGGACTGTGCCTCTCTGCTGCCTGGAGCCATCTCCAGCCCCCACAAACATAGGGAGATGCTCGATGTTGTCTGTGTCAGAAGGACAGCTGAATAACTCAATAGTTTTAAGATAACTTCTCAATTTTCTGAGGTGTCCAAGGGCTTTCATGACACGGGAGGGCAATGTGGGCAGAGGGTGGGGGCCAGCAGCTCTGTGGCACAGCCCTGACGTGCCGCTGTGCCACGTAAGTGGGTCAGTGGTACAGCTGTGGGCATTGGCGTGCACAGAGGAGCTGGGAAGGACAGGACAGAGGCAGCTGGAATGGCTCAAGGGCTGGAAGAAACTGGGACACGTCCATGCACGTGGGTCCTCCCAAAGAAGTTGGGCCGGGAGCTGGATCAGCTCACAGGGATAAAAGAGCACCAGGCAGTCAGAGAAGAGTTTTGGCTGCGTGACTCAGCTCCAAGATCCTTCCCTGGGATGTGTCCCTGAGATGTGTCCGTGTGGCTGCCCCATTCCAGCAAGGACAGATGGGTGGGTGGTCACAGCCTGGCATGGCCCAGCCAACCCCAGCGTCCCTCTGGGGCCGAGGAAGGATGTTCAGACTAGGTTTGTGCTGGGAATACTTCTACAAGGGTTCTCTATGGAGACTGAAGGAATTGGGAGAGCCCCAATTCCTGCCCCCAACCCCCTGCCTCTCCCTTTCCCAGCAGCATCCCGTGGAAATGATGCTCCTGCTCCCGGGTCGCCGTGGCAACCGGCAGGCCCAGCAAGAACGGGATGAGGATCTGAACCCATCGCTCCCTGCACCCGGGGCCACCTCCCAGCGCTCCCACAGCTCCAGGGCTGGCTCCTTGCCCGGGGGCTGCCACCTCTCCAAGGTCAGGCTCCAGCTGAGGGGCAGGGAGGCCCAGGCAGCTGAAGGGGACGCCGATGCCGGCACGTGCCTTGTGGGAAGCTGTCTCCCTGCCTTGCCCTTCACCACATCCCTCCCCAGCTGCTGCCTGAACTTCAAAGCCACTAAAGGCCACATGGCCTGGAGCATCTTCTCCATATCACTTCCAGGGAGAAGAAGATGCTTTGAAACCCCCTGGCCCTTCTTCCCTCCTCTGCAGGGTAATTTCCATTTTTTTCAAAATCCCACTAAAAAGGAGCCTTTTCCCTCTTTGTTTCTCTTCTCTCTCTCTCTCTCTCTTTTTTTTCCCCTTGTCTTTGTCAGCTAAAAATATGCAACCCACCAGGGAGGGCGGGTGGGGGGAGCTGCTGCTGCACCGAAGGTTAGCACCAGGAGGGCTGGAAAAGCCACTGGAGGGAAATGCAGGTGCTCCCCAGCAGCTTTTGGGAGGGGTCCTGCCCCAGAGGCCCCCTTTGCTCGGGCCGGGGTTCAGGGCTTTGCCCCCCGCGTGCTGAGGGCATGGCTGGGAAGCAGCAGGGAAGTTTGAAGGCAGAGCCAGCTCAGGAGTTGGTGTGACACAACCTTCAGTGAAGGGGGCAGGCACAGATCCATCTGTCCCGGCTGCTCCCCAGGGAGCTGGGAGATGCCCGGGGATGCCCATCAAGCGGGGGCGGGCTGTGCGGGCACCCCGCGGGGACGTGACCCCGCAGGGCAGGGATCAAAGCAGCCGGGGCAGAGCGGCAGCTCCGGGCTGCAGCGTGGGAGGGAGGTGGGCGGCCGTGGCGAAGGAAGGATGGGATTTACCTAATATCCCGCTCCGACCAAAGAACGGATGGAGGAGAAAAACATCCCGGGGGCTCGGTGTCTTGGGGAGATGCTGTCAGGGGCTGAGAGGCGCCGGGCGGTGCCAAAGCCAGCTGGGAAATTAAATTGGGATGAATCACCCGGAGCATTCACCTGAGCTACAAACCTGCCACAAATTCAGAGAAAACACATTTCCCAGCTTCCAGAATCCCAATCCTAAGACTCGTCCAGCTTTGCAGGAAGGTGACAGACTTCCAAACTGGCTTACTATTTCTTCCCACCCCCCCTTCCTCGCCCCCTCGAGCACGGGAATGTTGCAGCAGGATGTCTCGGCGTGGGGGTAATGACCAGCCACGGGCTCCCCTCCGGAGATGGTGACCCGGCAGCGGGATGCCGGAGCCACGGCTCGCAGGCAGGACCGATCCTTGGGCGTCCTGCAGGGCCGAGGGCGGGCGCGGAGAGGGAGGACGCAGGCAGGAGACGAGCTGGGAGTGGAGACCGTGGAGTCAAACTTGTTGAGAAGGCAGGAGACACAGTAGGAAAAAATTTCCAGGGCAGCTGTGGGTCAGGGGATTTACTGGCGCCCTGGGATGGAGGTGTGAGAAACAGGGAGGTGACAGAGCTGCTGCTGCTACTGAAGTGGGGAGGCACCGACGCAGGGTGCACCAGACAGTGCTGCTTGAGCTGAGGGGGGGCTCCCTGGCCTGGAGGGCTGGGGGCAACTCGTTCAGAGGATGCCTTGGCTACTTCAAACAAGCTGGCAGACCCCAGACCCGCGGGACAGCTCGGGGCGGGAGTGTGTGTGTGATTTATGGAGTGGGGGATTAGGCAGGAGGAGGCGGCAGCAGCGGGACACACATGGCAGGCGCTGACGGAGGGGAAAGGGCTGCCGGAGCAGGACGGGGGTGAGTCCCAGGTGGCCAGCACAGAAATTCCTCAGCCTTCCCTAGAGCTGGGGTTTACCCCCGTGGCCGTGGAGATGGCCCCGCCAGGCAGCAGGGGGCTTGGGGCATGTCTGCTCTCAGAAAAGCATCCTGGTGCTCAGCTCCAGGGACGGAGCAGGCTACGCCCCACCTGGGGGCTGTCTGGACAGACCTCCCCCGTCCTCCCACGGCCCAGGTATCCACGTGTTCTCCCCAGAGGCGACATCAGGGAGGAGAGGCGTTTGGCAGAGGGTAAACTGAGACAGGATGGGGGTTGCCTGGCCTCGTTCCATGGGTTAGGACGTGGCGGCTCTGGGATTCCCAGCCACGGCTCAGCTGGGGCCCCAGGAGCTGGTGGGACCGCGCGGTTCCTCTGCTGCCTGATGGGCGCCCAGCGTTCGGAGAGCCCTCACCGCCTCCGCCGGATGGCGATGTGCCCGTGGGAGCAAGGACATCCCGGATCCTTCCCGCGCGCCCGGGCAGGTGGCGTCGGGTGTCCGCAGCTGCGAGCCGCCTTTCATCCCCTGCCAGGCCGGGGCTCGCTTTCCGTCACCTGCTGCCCTCCCGGACGGAGGCCAAGAGCCCCTGGGCAGCCCCGATGTGCGAGACGTGGCCGCTCTGCCCGCACGTCCTCCGGCTGGAGGGGGGGCAGCGAGGCAGCATCCTGCCCCGTGCGCCCCGCTGCCGGCTCCGGGGCCCAGGGGGGCACGGCAGGGACGAGACCTGGCACAGCCCCAGTCCACAGGCAGCAGCAGCTCCACGCACTTTCCCTGCAGAAGTTTGCGATGCCTTCAGTTGCTGCGATCAGCGGGAAGAGCGGGGGAGCGGCGGGAGGAGTGTGGGTGGTGCTGGGACGCACGCGGTCAGCAGGGTGTGCGTGGCCAGGCACACATGGGAGCGTGTGCCGGCACCTGTGTGTGAGCAGAGCATCCGTGGGGAGACACACACACACAGACACACACAGACACACAGACACACAGACACACAGACACAGACACACAGACACACAGACACAGACCTCCCTGTGCCTCTCTGAGCGGGCACTGCACGCCTGTGAGACTGCAGCATCCCTTCTGCTGCAGCGTTTCCCAGCGAGTGCAGCCTAATGAGCCGGCACAGCAGAGCTGATTGAGGGGACAGGCAAGCGGAGCCCGTCATTAAGGGAGGCACTGCAGCAGGTACTGCTGACAAGATGCTGCCTTGTCCCCCCGGGCTGATGGCAGCGCCTGCAGGGGACAGTGACAGCCTGAGGCCCCAGCAAAGATGGCTGGAGACGAGCATCCCACGCGCTGTAGCCCTCGCCCAGGGCCAGCTCCATTAGCAAAAGCAGCCAGGGAGTGGGAATTGCTGTTGCCTGCATGGAGGAATGAATCTGTGAGACCTTGGAGTGGATACCAAGCCCTGGAGATGGTGGCTTGCCCACAGCCCTGTTTGCATCCTGTCCCCAGCACCTTCCACCTGGAGCACGTCCCTGCTGCACAGTGGTGATGTGCTGGCTGACAAAGCTGCCCCCAGCTCCCACCGTTGGGTTCTAGAGTGAGCATGCAGCAGAGGGGACAGAACAGCCGGCTCCCAGCAGCGTGGTGAGACTCTGCCAACAGCCCACAAGGACGGGAGCCTGGCTCAGGGCTGTCAGATTCTCGCTCAAGAAACTCAGAGAACTGGAAAGGAGCCTTCACCGCCTCCGTAGCCAGGAGCTCCCACACTCTGCCTCCCTCCTGGGCTCTCTTGCTGGCCATGCCTCTCCCTGGGGGGCCGTGTCCTCACAAGACGTGTCCACAGGTCCCTCCTTGGATGTTCCTGTGGGCATCTCCATCTGGAGGGCTGGGAATGTCCCTTCTGTCCCTTCACCCTGTCCCTGTTCACTCTGAAACCTAATGTTGGGGCAAGAGGCTGTGCTGCAGGCAGGAAGTGATCCTGCTGGAGCAGAATCCAACCCTCTGCCTTCTGCCTCCTTCCTCCCATCCATGCAGCCATGCATGCCCTGCCCCAGCCACCAGCGCCACAGGCAGAATAAAACCTTGCAGGGTGAGCATCCCCCTGACCAGATTTGCTCTGCTCCCTGATGAAGGGCTCAGTCAGTAACTGCTGTCCCCCCTGTCAGGGGGACCTGAGTGTTTACGAGTTGATAACCTTATCACAGACACATCCCTAATTAAGCTTGTTAGCTCTTTATGATAAACAACATATGGGCTGGGGCCAGCATGCTCCTCAGGCCCATGTGCTCCCTGGCAGCCACGCAGCCCATGGGGCAGTGCAGGCAGAGAACAAGCAGCCCTGTGTTTGTGCCTGCCTCCCCCTCCCCTTCACAGAACAGCCCTTCAACCCTATGGCTTCACTGACCCTCCAAACCATAATATTAGTTCTGGGTTTCTCCTCTGGACCGGGGTGAGCGGTGGGGGAGCTGGGTTGGACAAGGCTGTCAAGGCTTTGCCAGTGCTACAGGATCCTCTTCCTACTCCTACAGGGTCTGGGGCAGCACGAGAGAGACCTCCAGGCTACAGAGGGCTGGGGGATGAGGGGATGACAGAGAACAGCAGCTCTACTCCCATAGGGAGGAGTGATGGGACAGCAGCGCAAACTGCTGCTGAGTCTGTAGCACCCAGGGGTTACACAGGCCTTGGGACCCACCCCAGGATGGTTTCTCTGTCCATTGTCTGCTTGGTAGCTGGAGATATCCATCCATCCATCCATCCATCCATCCATCCATCCATCCATCCATCCATCCATCTGTCTATCCATCCACACAGGCAGAGCAGGGCGCTAGCAGGGTACCCTGGCATGACTCACCCAGGCATGCACCCCACCATCTATCCTTGTCCTCATCCCTCCTGCTCCCCTATCTATCCACCAGACATCAACCCTTGCCTTCACTCCCTCTTCTGTTCGATCAACCCACCTCACCATCCACCCTTGCCTTCCTTCCTCCTCCTCTCTCACCCATCTCTCTGCTCTCCCTAAGCTCAGAGCGCTCAGCGCCTGCCCCCCCAAAGCTCATTAATTACCAGCCTACGTCTCTGGGGCCAGACCTGCTAACGGGGTGCAGGGAGAGCACCCGCTCACTCCCCCTCCTCACAGCTCTGCCTTTCTTATCTCCGAGATCCCACCTTGCTGGCGGAGGAGTGAGGCAGGACGCGCTTCCCTGGGGAATGGCAAGGCGAGCGATAACGAAATCGCAGCGCCAGGAGAAATTACCTTGCCTGAATTTTAAAAACTTCTTGCTGAGGTTGCCGTGGTAACTGAAAGGTGCATCACGTTGCTCTGACAACCCCGAAACAGACAGGTTTTTGCCTGGCGGGCTCCGAAGCGGCAGGTTTTGGGGAGGGAGGAGCCCAGTGTGCTGGGGAGCAGGGATGTTCAGCCCCAAGCACCCAAGACTGAGATGTCTCCCTCCCCATAACCGCCAGCTGCATCACTACCCCACCACAATTTCCAACCTCTCCCCATGCATCTCTCCCTGAAAACAATGGAGGAACTCCAAGCCCAGCCATGCAGTCCTCTGAGAAGGTGGCAGGGTGGTGGGATGGGCTCCAGGTTGGTCCACCCTGCTGTGGGCATCCCTGGCACTGCAGGAGTTGCTGGGAGCCCCAGCAGGCAGCCTGGGGACCTCTCTGCACCCTCTTTGGGGAGCGGGTTGTGCACCCAGCATTGCTTTGGGCTCCAAGACCCCAGGAGAGTGCCAGCAGCATTGTCCCAGTCCGTGTAAATCACTCTGCCACGGAAATAACCCCAGTGGGGTTGAAAAATAGCAGGTGACTCACGCAGAGCAAAGGGTCCAAAATAGCCCCTCCGGAGCACTCCTAAAATTAGTCTCCCTCCCGGGAGGTCCCAAGTACTGTGTCCTTGCCAGGGCACAGCCACTCTGTTGAGCCTGCCTGGCTGCTGCCACCATGGCCACTTTCCTCTGGGGTGAGGGGCGCAGGGCTCCCTTTGCTGGTCCTGTCCCTGCTGAAAAGCCACCCTTGGGTGTGACCGAGTCGTGCATCTCCGAGTCTCTGTCAGATCTGTGTGGCTCCCGTGGCTGCGGGCTGTTTCTCGGGGGATGCCCCATGCAACACTCACACACACCCAGCACCGAAAAACCACATCCTTGGAAGCTGTGAGCTAGCAGGGTACCAAGGACTTGCCCCCATCCTGCTCCTTTTGCTCGGGTTTGGGTGGGAGGGATGCCGAGGCAGCAGATCAGGTGTTTTCCAGCGAGAGCCCCGCAGACTCTCGGGTTTTCCCACACCAGCTCGCCCACCTCGCTGCTCCACCATGGCAGGGCAGCACCAGCTTGCTGCTCCCACCCGCTGCGGGTGCTGGGAGGGACACATGGAGGGACCTCGGGAGCAGCATCCGCTCTGCTGGCATGGCCGGGAGTGCTCCCCATGCCGGGCCATCGCTCCTGCGCGGGGGAGCTGTACCCAGTTAATTAGAGGAAGGGATGAATAATTCCTTTTTATAATGCACCGTCGCACGGCAGATGCCGTCTGCCTCGGCGCGCCGCGCGCGGGAGCCCGCGATATTCTGCTCTCAGCAGAGTTATTTATACACTGGGACATTTTTCAAAGCGCCGCTTTGATGGTCTTCCACCAGCTCGGAAAAAAAAGTAGTCCATCCCAAAATAACCCGAGTGAAAGTCACAGCTCTTCATTACGCAGAGCTTCAACCGAGGGGCTCGGAGAACAAAAACCCGTCACATTCCTCCCATCAAATCCACCCTTTTCAAGTGCATTTCAAATAGGTTCAAACCGCCGCGGCGGCGACTAGACGAGCGCTAATGAGGCTGCGGGCACATCCCGCCGGGGAGACGGATGGGGCTGGGGGGCGGTGGGTTTTAAGCAGCTTTCAGAGCTTCCAGAGATGTTTTGGGGTGCCCAGGACAGGGTCCTGGGAGGACCGCAGTGAGATATGCTGTGTAAAATGCAGTCCCTCTCTTGACTGTTTTTTAGTGCTGCAGGAAGCAGTTTATCTCCCCAAATCCGGCTTTGGAGGAGGGGAGCAAGCACCAAATAAATTTTTCTTAGGAACTGGAGCAAAAAAGGCCCAGTCTCTGTTTCTCAGTTGCACCTGCATGCACACACCCCCTAGGTCTGGTTGCTGCTAAAGGGGGAAAAAAAAAAAAAAGGGGTGGAGGTAAAGAGATTTTTGTAGGTGGTGACAAATTCCTGTGAAAAGGTTTTTGACAAGAAATCGTCTCCCATTCAAGCTCCCTCCCAGCGGAGACGGTGAGCAGCTCCCCGCCCACCCACTCCCATACCTGCAAAGGGCCTGAGCTGCTCACCCCTGTCAGCCGGCCGGGTTCTGTGAGGCCAGGGGCCCGCGGGTGCCCCTCGGGGGGTTCGGGTTTTCCCCATCGCCAGGCTCTGACTCACTCCCTGGACCCCCAGGGCCCTGCTTGCAGCAAGGCTGACACTGGCCTGCCCGCACTCCCTCGGTTCCACCGCCCAGCCCCCTCGTCCTCTCCGCCCGGGGCTCGGCTCCGCTGCCCGGGGCTCAGCGCAGCCTCCAGCCCGGCGCTCCGGGGCTGCGGGGCTGCCTGCTGATCGACGGCTCACTGCCGGAGGCAGGGAAGAGTCTCTGCTGGGAAAACCATTTCTTTACCCTCCACACCTGCATGTTCCAGCATTTCTGCAGGGCTGGAGCATCTTCCCTGGGAGAGCTTGGCTCTGGAAGATGCCCGAGGGCCCAGGACAGTGTCAGCTGCCTGGATAGGGGATAAGCATGCTGGATGCAGCCACAGGTCCCAGGCTCCAGGATCCCAGCCCCATCTGGTTTTAGTTTTTTTCAGCAGCAACAGAGCACCCCCACTCCACCCCCCAGGGCTGCAAATTGTGTCCACGTCGCTGCAGATGGCGAGTCTATTAAAACCAGCTTTTTTTTCCACCCCAGTGGAGAAACCTGGACCACGCAGTTCCCAAACCAGAGCCGGGCTCTCGGTCAAAACAGCATCCAAGTAGAGTAGCCAAGGGATAAGGGACACACCTCCCCTGCCTCACCCACCCTTGTACTGTGGGGCTGGGGAGGGAGAGTGTCCAGGATGACATGGCCACTGCTCTAGGGCCACAGGTGTTCCATGCCAAGGGGCAGGAGGGGTGCTGGTATAGTGAGCACCTGGAGCAGGGTGCCAACACCCTTCCCAACCCCCTTTACCTGTGCACCCACCCCCTCAGCTGTCCTTTTCCTGCCCTTTGAGCATCCCAAACAGGCAGGCTGCCGGGGTGCCGCAGCAGAACCTGTGATGTGCTGGCAGGATGCTGCACCGTGGCCCTGCTCATCCTCCCACCAGAGCCCCACAGCTGAAACCAGAGCCCGGTGGTTGTGGGGCATTTAAGTAAAATAGGGGCATTTGAGTAAAATAGTGGCTCAGGAGAGGATGGATCAGCATGGTGGGGAAGAGAAAGGGAAGCAGCCTTGTTAAACCCCCTGCAGCACAGTGGGGAAAGGCACTGGAGAGGAGCACAAGCACACACGTGGACACACAGCTGCATAACCTCACACGTGTGTGCCCCCTGCCCCAGGCTCTCCCATGGCAGCAAACACCACCTCCCCCTCCAGCTGCCCTTTTGGCATCAGGATACAAACCCCATGGGTGCCTGCCTTTGCCTGAGCACAAGCACAGCCCATGGTCCCAGGGTTCTCTCCATGCCTGTCCTGCTGGGCACAGGGGGCTTTTTGGCAGGGGGAATGCAGGAAAGCCAACCCAATCCACCCAATCCCAATCCCCCCAGAGTCCTGGGGCCTCTGGCAGCCCCACACGGTGGCACAAGGATGCGTTCCTGCCGGCAAGCAGAACGTCAGTGATGGTGCAGGAGAGCTAGGCAGGCCTGGGGCTGGCCATGCAGAGTGCTGAGCTCTGCCATGGGTTGGTAACTCCAGCGATTAAGGAATGCTCAGGAGGAAAGCTGTTCACACTGATGATTTGGCTGGTTTCCTCGCTTCAATTAGCACGCAGAACTCCAAAGGCCTCCCGGAAAGCCAGGGCATAGCAGGCTGGGGAGTTTTAATATTAATAATGCTGAAAGCCAGCCAGAAAAATCCCAAACGTTACAACTACACCAACAGGGGCCTCAGATTCTGCTTATTGTAGGTGCTAGAAGGAGCTGCAGGCCTGCTGGAGCCAAGGCCCTAAAAGTCATCCCGCAGCTGTGCTGTGCCTGGAAGGAGCCCCTGGCTGCAGTCCTGCTCTCGTGTACCTATTGCCCACGGCAAAGGGCACAGGGTCCCTCTGAGTGTCCCCCCTTCCTCCCTAGCCTGGGGTCTCACCTGCTCTGGGGCTCAGTGCCTTTGCTTGTCCATTGTCAGCCACAGAGAGACCTTGGGGCTGCTCAGTGATCGGGAAACCGAAGCACAGGAGCGCAGTGAAGCTCTGCCCATCCAGGGACTGAGCTGCATCTCCTCCAGCCACTGCCTGGCTACACAAGCCTCTCTCCTGTATGCTGTGTCCCTCTGCATTCCTGGTGGGATCAGCTTCAGCCCCCCAGCATTTCCATGGTGGCCTAGAACCTTTTTGGGGCATTCTGCCTCAGGCTCAGGCTCAGCCCCAGTGGGATTGGCACACTGGCAGCCCTGCAAGCCGTGCCCAAGGCAGCTCCCCCCCTTGCTCCGAGGGGGATCCTGCCTTGTCACTGCTCACTTCTGGGGCTGGCCCCATCCCAGGGCTTCTCCTCCCGCCCCCACAGAGGTCTGTCCCCGGGGAGGCAGGGACACCATGTCCCTCTGAAGGCTGTGGGCCACGGTGCATTCAGTCACGAACAGCCGCGCTGTGCTGCCTAAATTGGAGCTGGCAGGCAGCGGTGCCTCCATGCCCTGCTCCAGGGCCTGCCATGGGGCTCGGGGGCATGCCTGTGAGTGGGGGGGCTGCATGCTCCCCCCTCAGCTTCCCTTGTTCGTGGGGCACCCAGCAGCAGTGCCTTAACCCGAAAGAGGGGTTTTAACCCATGTAACCGAGAGGGAGTGGCTGCAAGCCCAGGGCCCCATTAAAGCCTTGCCCCAGGAAGGGACCCTGCTTTGGGTTTAGGAGTTATCCCCAGCAGCAGATCCCTGTGCCCCCATGGCATGCTCCTGGCTCCCCACTGCAACTGCTCCTGCGGGCACCCGCTGGGGCTGGCTCAGCTCCTGGCACTGAGGCAGCACTTTGCTGCAGCAGGGAGTGAAGCTGACAGGAGAACACCGTGCTGTGCCCTCCCCCCATGCCCGCAGCATCACCCCTCGTCAGGAGGATGCACTGGGACAGGGATCGATGAGCTGGGAAGAAGCTGAGCTACACAAATGCACTTTATCGATCCACAGAACCCACCTGCTGGGAAACAAACCCCCCATCTACAGCCCAGAGCAGCAAAGCACTTGGCTGTGCTGCCAGCCAGGACACACAGGGGCTGGGGGAGGCTGCCACAGGCACACGGGGCCCCTTCACAGTGCACCAGGCCTGCCTTCCCCACCATCACCCTGGGGGAAGCTGGGGCAGGGAGCTGTCACTTTTAGGTTGTTCCAAGCCTCCCGGCTTCCTCTGTGGAGCCCAAGAGGGAATGTCACACGCTAGGGAGCAGCCGAGAGGAGAGGCTCCAGGACGGGCTGTCACAGCTGGGCCACGCCTGCCACCTGGTGGAACGGCCCGGCGGCTCCGGCAGGGACACCAAGCCCTGCGGCCCCAGTCCTGAGGCAGGGGCGGGGGCATTCCCCATCTTGGCTCACCCCAAGCCAGGCACCCCTCAAAAATCAGGCAGCGGCCTGAAAGTGCAACGGGGAGAGGTGCAGCTGCAGCAGCTGGCAAAGCAGGATTCACCCATTCCAAAATGCAGCCACAGGATGCTGGCCTTGACCCCCAGAAGGGCTTTGCACCAAGGATGAGTGGTGAGGCTGCTCCTGCTTCATCCTACCCCTTCCTATGCCCACCTGGACAGCAGGAAAGCCCACTGCTGGCTCAGCTGTGTGGAACACCAGCAGTGAAGGCAGAGCTCAGGGCTGAGACGTGCTCTGCTTATCTTGGCTCTTGCAAAGAGGAGTGTGAACAAGGCACAGCAGAGAGAACAGAGAGGCAGTAAGGGGACAGCTGCAGGACACCTCTGGTGAACCTCATCCTCCCATCACCCAGCCCGCCCCAGCTCCCCCCACAGCATCGAGGAAGCCCAGGAGAAGCCTGGGAGGTGGAGCACACCATCCTTCCCAGAGGTGCCACACGTCACCCACCGCCCTGCCCACCGAAGGGGCAGCAGGCAGCACCCAGGGCTCCTGAGCAAGGGCAGACGGTGCTGCTGCACCTCTCCTGCCCCTACAGTGACGGCAGGAAGGGCTACAGAGAGATCTGATGCTCCACCAGCCACCAGCCATGCTGGAGCCATGAGAAAGATGCTGAGAACAAGGCACAGCACAGGGATGAAAGGAGAGAGGCGAGTGGAGAGCTGCATGGAATGGAGACTCCAGGATGAAGTCTCATCAAGGAAGAAGCAGAATGACAGAAAGGACAAGTAGCACTGGCAACTTAATTCTTCATTCACCCACCGAGAAACAGAAATAGGATAATTTTTGGATGTATTTCATTTGGAAATGAGCCAAACTGGCAACTAGAATCAAAGTCTTCAAAAAGTCTATACAAAGATGTATCATACAAAATGTACAGGAAAATTCTCCAAAAAAACACAGACAGACAATACAACAAAAGGAGAGCAGAGACAGTTTGAAAGCACAGCTAACAGGTCCTGCTGCTGCTCCAGAGGGCAGGAGTGGCACCTGGACAACATGCTAAAACACAGAATACATTACACTATATACACGACCATACAAAGATCAACCATCCCCTTTGGTCTAGCCAGGAGCTCTCCAGCATCAAGTTGGGTCAGTTCAAACAGTCTGCTCATGGAAGTGTTTGTTACATGCCGAGCAGGGAACAACGTCCAAGGGAATGAAATGGTCAACTCTAAACCAAAGCCAGGATACAGCCAGGTCACCAAGGCTATGGAGTTTAACAGTCAGCTCTTGCTAGCAAGAAGTGCTCTGCAGGCCAAGGGGTCACTCCATCTCCGTGAAGCGAGCGAACATGGCCTTCCGCACGGCGTCTTTGTACGAATCCGCCGTGGAGACGCCGTAGGAGCTGCCCTTGGCTCCCAAGCCAGCTCCTCTCATTCGCACTTGGGCCTGCAAGGGGAGAGACACGCATTTCAGCTCTGCAGCGAGTGGCCAGACCACCACGAGGGCACCACCAAAAATTCCATCAACCCAGCCAGCTTCCCAAGCTTCCCCGGGGATCTCCACAGCCATAAATACCACCATGGACACCAAGAGACTGGAGCACACATAATACCCCATCCTAATGCTTCATGCTACTCTGGCCCCACTCCAACTGCACAGAACAGCTCCTAACAGCACAAACAGGGCCAGGAAAGGCAATGACTGGAGGGAGGGCAGCCCCTCCTGGGGTACTGGGGCCACAGTGCCTCAGGAGTCAAATGCCAAAGGGAGGAAGGCCCAGTCCTGCATCTGATGGGACAAACATGAACAGAAGCCAACATAAATAGAGCTAGCTTTGCTGTGGCTGGCAGTTTATTCCTTCAGAGCTCTTCAGCAGCAAGTGCTTCTGATTAAACAAGAAAAAAACAAAGGCACCAAACCTCCTGAAGGAGAAACTCCTCTTTACTTACCTCAATGGGTGCTGTGATGCCCTGGCATTTTCTTCCCAAGCCTGAACCTTCCCTCCAGCCCATGGCCTGCAGCATCTTGTTCCCTATATTACTGTTGTCAAGGCCATCTTTGGTGGGCTGCTCGTAATTCCTGCGGGAAGAAGAGATGAGTTACGAGTGACCCACGCCGCTCATGGTGCACTGAGGCAGCTGCTGAGCAGCTTTCAGGTACGTACACTGTGCCTGCATCGTAGACCTTCTTGCGCTTGGGCTCCGGGGGCTCGGGGATGCCGTACTTTTCCCGCCTCTCAGCTGCTCTGTCTCTGTATTTCATCTGCATAAAGCAACTACAGTTAGCATGGATTTCAAGACACTTTTGTTCAGCTTTGAGCTACAGGAGTCATATAAACAGCTGCTACTACAGAATGCTGTAGACTGCAGCCCACTAATACTAACACCACTAACAGCAGAGCCCAAGACCCAAGTCCCTGGAGCACTATCTGAACCAGCACCGGGATAGGAAGAGACTAGCAGGTTTCTAGTCCCAGCCTGGCAGCCCTGAGCTGGAGGTGGAATGAGCCTTCCATGCTAAACCAGATCTGTGGGATAAGGGGCACTTCTCTCCACCTAACAGGGCAGCTCTGAACCTTGACTGGAAAAGGGGTTGGCTTACAAGGATTATCTCGAGTGACGTGTTCAACAGATCACCTGCACAGGTTTTCCATGAGCTACTCATCTGCTCATCTCAACACTGACCTCTCTCTCACGCAGCTCCAAGGCTTCAAGTTCCTGCTCAGAAAGCTTTGATCTCCTATAGATATCCATGTTTTGCTGAAACAAGAAGAGAAATTCACTTTAACAACATGAAATGCACAACAGCTCTTCTTAAATGAAGTAGGTGACTTTTGGGAGAGCAACAATCCACCTGCAGAATTTTGCTTTAAGAAAAACAGTTTATGGCTTTGGTTTACACACTGAATTATGACAACCTAGTATTTTCCTCACCACGCAGTGTAACTACCTTGTGCAAGTCGGACAGCTGCTGGTGACGAATCAGAGCATCTTTGTTTGGGAACTGCCTTCTACACAGCAGACAAGCCATCTTCTTCCAGTCAGTCAGCTTCTCCTCCTCATTCTCCATTCTTTCCAGTAAGTCCTCATCATTATCGCTGTCACCACTGTAGGCAGCCACAAGGCCACGCTGGAAAGGAAAGACGGCATTTAGTGGAGTGCAACAGTGCCACAGTTCAGAGAGCACAGAGGGAACAAAGGCTGCAGATGTGTGTCACAGGAGGAACAGTATGCTCCCATTACTAAGCACGAAATCACAGAATGCCTGAGGCTGGATGTGACCACTGGAGGTCATCCAGTCCAACCCTCCTGTTTAAGTAGGGTCCCCCCCTAGCACATACTGCTCAGGACTGTGTCCTCATGACCTCTGAGCATCTCTAGGAAAGGAGACTCCACAGTCTCTCTAGGAAACGTCTTCCAGAGCTCAGTCACCCTCACAGTACTAGTTCTTTTTCTCATGTTCCCCTGGGTCTTCCTAAGGAATTCCTAAGGGCTGGCCTTGGCAGGGAAGACTGAACAAAGGTGTTTAGTATTTCAGCCTCCTCTGCCACCTCTGTTGCAGGGTCCCTGCTCTATTAAGTACTGGGCCTAGACTTTTACAGTACTGCAACACAAAAGAAGTACTTACCACAGTGGCTGCAAAACAGTTCCTACTAGCCAAACAATACTTCTAAGTACAGCCTATGCAGAAACCTCAAAACCCCAACTGAGCTCGAGGCTAAAAATAATCACAGCTGTTCCCAGTCTATCTCAGTCACCCAGCCTACTGCACTTGCACCACACCACTGCAATCATCAGCACCACTTTTTACAGGTAATGCCACGGAAATCCAGGTTTGAAAGCAAGTATTGGCTAGATCTCCTCTACCATACTCACCTTTAGTGGATTTTCATCATCCCCGTTTTTCAACACCTCTGGCAGGATCTGCTGTCGCTCAGACAGAGCTCCCTGGATGAAACAAGAATGCCATGAGCTCAGAGCTCTCTGTCACATGAACCCCACCACACACCACTGCCAGCACCTTCACCTTTTTCTCAAAGAGGGCAAAGCCTGCATCTGCAGCTGCTGACTCCTTCCGCTCCTCCTCCCGGGTACTCAGTGGCTGGAAACTATTCTTGAAGTTTTCTTTCTGCTTGTTCAAACTCTTAGCCCAGCGCTCCATGTCTTTAGCAATCTGAAACGCAGAGTGGTTTGCTCACACAGCTCCTCTCAAAGCTATCAATCTGTTATGACACCCATTCAATCTCACATGCGGTTTCAGAACAAGTCAACCCACTACCTTTTATTTTTAAACCATGGAACACTGGATGTAGTGCAGGTGTTTCCCTGTGTACAGCATTCAAAGATAACACAGCTTGCTGCTTTTACTGTACAAACCCTTCTTATCAAGCTAATCCTCTATGTGATGGCTCAGTTGTACTCCCACTGATCCTGGCAGGAATCCATAAGCACTCCTCCTATGCAGAGCTTATTTCTGCACTGAAGCCTTGCCAACTCCACCTCTCCTCAGCCCCCCAGAGTGCCTGCAAATTGAAGGCATGCACCCCACTGAATAACCTAGGATTTCCTTTGTCATGAGAAAGGAGAAATATCCCATTCCACAGAGAAGACTTTATCCCAGTAATGATCCCATTCTGTCTTTTACCTGTTGGGCTGTTTTACTTTTAGGCTTCTCTTTCTTCTCTTTCACTTCTTTGGTGGTGGTTGTGGTAGCTGTCTGTTGGTACGTGACACCTTCTGCTGCAGGCATGTAGGTCTCCTTTTCGCCATCCCAGTACAGGTACTGCTGGGTTAAGGCATTGTAGTAATACTGCCAGAGGGAAGAGAGGCAGACAGTTAAACACCTCACACAAGCTCAGTGTCCACGGGAGAACCCAAACAAGCTGTTTCACACTACTGCACCACACGGGAAGGCGTTTTGTAGAGTCCAAACAAGTTTTGCAGACTCCACAGAGGAGTCGAAAGGCAGCAAGTGGCTGAAGCCTCTGTCCCCAACACAGGTGGTTCTGCCCAACAGCACTATGGAGAGTCTTTTGCTTCTCCCAAGAGACGACCCACCAGAGCCCAGAGCTGGGTGCACTTTGCTGGGCACTCCGCAACGAAATAGCTCAGTTAAAGTGGCTGTGACAAGTGCTAATCCTATATTGGCCAAACGTGGAGGAAAATTAAGGAAAAGGAGAGAAAAATGCAGTGCTATAGCAGAGGGAGATCAAGTCCCAGCCCTATACACACTGCTGAGAGTTATCTGCAACATTTGATATGTTGTGCACTTCAAATGTCACTCGTATGATGAGAGATAGGGAACTAATGGACCTTAACAGTTAAGACATGTGGGAAGAACTTGTGTTTACCTGGGAATTAGGATCATAGTAGAGCCCTGTTATAGGATCATAATAATATCCTGAAGATTCATCATATTGGTAGGTGGAAGTATCAGGGACAGCTGTAAAAAAATTAAAGCGTGGGACATGGTCGTTCCAGACGAATTCAGACAGGTATCTTTCTACATTTCAGGTAAAATTCGGAGATTATAGCAGCCACGACAGCAGACACGTCTGTAAAGGGCTCTTAATCACCCATGCAGCCAACGCTCTCCAGGGGCAGCTTCACCATGACACGGTGATGGAGCACTTGGCCAAAGCCGAGCTTTATTGCTACAGTGACAGAAACCTGTCCCCAAGAGCAGCTCCCGAGCACTTACCGTACTTGGTTCCAGGCACCACGCCAGTCGGAGGAGCCGCCTGTGCCTGAGTGCTAGTGGTAGGTGGTGCTGATTGTGTCTGAAAAACACCCAAACCACAAACCTCAATTAGAAAATCTGTCACCAGGAAAACAAGGACAGCGAGCCAAGGCGTGAGCAGCGCACCCTACGCATACGACAGCTAACTCCTCCTCACCAGCATGCTTGGCACTCACCTTTAGCAAAGAACAAAACCATCCCAGAGAAGAAATGGCACGTGACTTATGACCACAAGCACTGTGACTAACCCATGGACACTCAGAAGCTTTGCTGTACCACCCACTTAAAAAAGCAAAGGCTACAGCTAAGCCATATATGCCAGGCTTTGAAAGCAAGGACTCATCAGTGCCGTAATTACCGGGGAGTCAGGTGAGTTTGTCTGCTGATTATACAGCTGAGGGCTCTGGGACACAACTGCAGCTGTTGTTGTAGTGACCGGAGCTCCTGCCAAGAGAGAGCAGCAATGCATAAGCCAACTAATTTGTAAAACAGTACTGCATCCTAGGGCTAAAATTACTTTGTTTATAGTTTCAGCTACTAATTCCAGCTCCAGCAGCCAAACAAGGCAATAAATGTTCAAAAGGACATAGATATACAGTGGGCATCTTCTACTCAGACAAGGAATAGTTTCCTTTTCAGGAGGAAATATTCTGCTCCCAAAGTCAGCAATTCCTGGCCTCTACAGCTGCTAGTGCTGAACATTTGCTAGAGCTGCTACACTGCTAACATAAGTTCAAAGCCTTTGTCAACAGTCTGAAACAGAAGCTCCTCTCTCATCTTGCACGAGAGGTTCCACTTCAACAAATCTATTACAGTTCTCTACTAATGCATCCTCATTCAGACATCCTGAGAGCAAAATGAGCCAAGTCTTCTGTGCAGCAAAACAACATAAAACCTAAGGCAAAATACTACTGCAAAATTATCACTACAAACAACTGCTTCTAAGATGCTGGAAGCACTACCTGATATGGTAGCTGTGTCGGTGTCCAACACTCCTCCTTGATTTTGGTAGTACTGCTGATAGTCCTGGGAATACTGTAAAGGGAAATGAATGACAACACAAGGTGAGTGATTTGCATACCCAAATTTTGACAACCTACTGCTCAGAGCACCATCTCCACTACTAACCTGAGCATACTGCGAGTATCCATCCTGACCTGACTGGAGATAGCTGTAGTCAAGGGTGCTGCCCTCTCCAGTCTGTGGCTGAAATTCAAGAAAGTAATTTTTGTCAGGGACAGGTAAACAACTTTATTGAATGATTTCATGCACCCCACTGCCTAAGCTCCGAACTGATTGTGGAACAAATCTGTCATGGCTGGATCTGCCATTAAGCAACTGAATCAAGCACGTGGCCAGCAGGGCAATCACATGATCTGCATTCTAATTTTCAGGAAAGCAGGACTACGAGTAACAGTCTCCAAACATACCTGAGTGGATGACCACTGAGCTGCAGCAATGGCTGTACTTGCCACAGAGAAGGCGCTGACTCTGTTACCATCTGGGAGAAGCAGGTCTCTGCAATCACAAGAATCAGGAATCTGAGTAAGTACTGCTTTTTACTGAAGTGGCTCCCTGTGCAAGGAGGGGGAGTCTGCCCTCACACATGGATTTCTTGGCAGGTATAAAACATTGGGAATGTAATGAATGAGCCAAAACACTGCCTGGCAAGTAAAGGGACTGCAGGTTCATTGTTGCAGAGTCAGTAACAAGTCAGGAGGTCTCCAAGGAAACAAATGTGCTGTGCACAGGAGCAGTCATGGTGTTATCTTCAGAGGACTGGGAAGAGGGGTGTGGGGAACACTGCTTTCACTTTCCTGATTAGCAGTGAAGAGCAGGATGCATACAACACAAGTGACTTATGGGAAGCAAACCACTGGAGTTAGAATAAGCTTAATAAAAGCCTGGGTGAAAAGAAGAAACCATCCAATATAAAGGGAGGGGGTGGGTGTGTGAATAAAAAAAAAAAGCAAAACCCAAAAATGCAATTGACTGCTATCACACTCACTTTCTGGCACTCTTTGCAAAGTCAACACCAATTGTTTTGCCATCAATTTTTAACGGCGGCTGAAGACTTTGTAAAATCTGTAGCAGTTGAGAAGCATCCTACAACAAAAAAAACTCATTATTATGAAGGGCAGTTTACTGAGGCAGATTCAGAAGTTCCCCAAAGTCCACCTTTTCACATAGAGCCACTGAAAAGAGCTAAAGATGTAAAAACACCTCCATCTCATATTACACACATGCAGAAGAGCACAGTGAGATCCTTAACAGCCCATGTGAAAATACTGAGCATTTCCTTGGGTCAGTAAGTATTAAGTATGTTCCAAAATCTTAGCTTTATCAAGACACAAATTACTCCAAATGGGACACCAGCAAAAACTGGGATTAGGCACCTGTTTTAATCCAACCACCTGCTTTTCTCCAACTAAAGCAGGTCCAAACAGGTACCACTGCTGCTCGAGTTTCATGTACAGACTCAGTGAATCATTTAGGTTGGAAAGGACCTTTAAAATCATCGAGGCCAGCAGTTCACCCAGCATTGCCAAATCCACCACTACACCACATCCCCCTGTGTCACATCCACATCCAGGAACAAATGCCCTTCACAGACCCCATGCCAGCACATGACCTCCCCCAAACTTAGGAGGCTTTTCTTGTACCTCTGCAATTTCCCATGTTTCAATTTATGGCTGCTGCCTCTTGTCCTATCCTTATGTATCCTTGAGGGTATGTTTCTGCTGTCCTTACACCCTCCCACTGGATGCTGCTGAGAAGAGGAACATCTGCCTCCTCCTCTCTTCTCAAGGTGGAAGAAGCCTAATTCTATGCACCTGTTCCCACACTGTATGCCCCAGATCTTAGAATCTGTCAACAAAGTATGAGCCTGCACCAGTACTTTTGCAATCCAAGCACGAAGCTAGGGTGCAATCCAGAACAGAACTCCTCTACAAAAATAGCTTTTCAATGTGCTCCCAACATCCCACCACCTTTCAAACTGCAGCTACATATTATCAGCTTTGACACTGTGTCCATCAGCACTCCTTGAAGGGGGACAGTCTTTCAGACAGCTCAGAGCTCGAAATGCTGCAAGGGAGAGAAGGAGGTCAACCAGCTCTTTCTCTCTGGAACACCAGTAAGGTCCTCACCATGGCAGAAGACAGCTGCACAAACGCAAAGCCTCTGTTCTGCTGAGTCTGCTTGTCTTTGATAAGACGGATATTATTGACTGCCAGAGATGCATATGGAGACAAGGCAGTCATGATGGATTCCACCACTGTGTGAGGAGCAATGTTTCGAAGAATGATGGCTGAGGAGAAAAAGCATGACATTAGCAGGGCACACCACGGCTTTGCAGAGTATTTTAAGTCCTTCAGCTGGCAGGCTGAGGTACGTAAAGGATTTTTAGTATGTGTGTTTACATTGCACGTTCTAGAGTAAGTCAAAGATCACTTACTATCACAGTAATAATCCACAGACTGAACGGCTTCTGCTGCCCCAGGTGGTACCTCCTGTTCTGAATCTTTGTATGAAGAGAAAGTATTTCAGTCAGAACATGGTTCAGTCACTTCAAGCTCAGCATTTCATAAGCCAGTCTAGAACCTACACAGAACTCTGGTTTCTACATAGCCCACAAAGTTTCCCACAGAACTGAACATAAAAGAGATCACGGGAACGTACCGAATTTGTCCGCTCCACAGCGGAAGCATTTTAGCCTCCTCCTGAAGTTGTAAAGGCAGCACTGTGACAAACAGGAGAAGCCTAGTAAGAACTTGGGTAATTTTAATAATGTTGCATTTGTTGTACACCAACAAAACCCAGACATTCACACAAAGTAACACAACGAAGCTAACCAGAATAATCCAGAACATCAAAAGCCACCCATATCTGCACCACAGCTGCTTTTCAGAACATCCCAGGTACTTTCTCCCTCATCATCCCAAATTGGTTATTTTAACTGTGTAGTCTTAGGCTTACAATGCCAGGCACAGTCACTACTATAAAAAGCAGCGATAGAAGGGAACAGATGTTGGGGAATAATTTAACTTTATGGAGAGCAGGAGCAGGTTTGATTCAGGTGTCACTTTCTTTAAACCACTAAGCAAGTGGTGAGCTCTACAGCAAGACAAACTCTCACATAGAAACCTGTGTTGTACCTTGTTGCAGAGCCAGTCCTCAAATTTAGGCCTTGGGTTGCTGTAGTGCATTGCAATCTGCTTCCCCTGAATCACCAGCTTTTTCTGCAAAAAAAGTGGTTTCAATTATTCCTGTATCAAGACACACATGTCCATTTTCCCATGGCAGAGCACCCTTCGGAGGAATCAGTGCTCCTGAATTAAATGGACAACATATGGGGAGGATGTGGAGGACAACCACCGCCACCTACACCCTGCCCATCCAATCCTGCAGAGAGGAGGACGAGGGCAGTAAGAGAATGGGATGTGGAGCAAAGATTAACAGAATCAGGGAGTGTAGAAAAAGCTGCCAAACACTAAACGCTGACATGGAACCAGGAAGTGTCTCGAAGGAGACAGAGTCCTAATCTGCTGCATTCAGATTGACACATTTTTAGGAGTCTCTTTGCCCCCACATTTCTATTAACTTCTGGTATAGCACTGAGAGACTTTTTAAACATGTCCTTAGGTGACTGCTTCACTTCGTCCCTTACTCCAAACACCCCAGACCTTTTAAGCACATTTGGATTTACTTTTCCAAGCACACTTCAGAAGTGTCCCCTTGAAAATACAGTAATTCCTCCCAAAGGGACCCTGCTTAGACTTCTTGAAGGCTGGATTACAAGTGCCATCAACCGAAACATAACTCAAGAGTGGTTTCATTTGACTACTGCATCAGTTCAATTGGAAGCCTGCACAAGAGGTTTGTGTTCTTCATTCAGGCAAGAGCTCTCCAAAATGAGTAACTAGATTGCACGTGAAGCTTCTCCACGGGTAGGAAAAGTTCATAATGCTTTCAGCATGTCCTCTCACTCTGGCTTCAGAGGAGTTAGGAATTTACAGCTATTAAGAAGCCTTGACTCTCAGCCTCACGCTTTGCCAAGCGTGGGTATGCAGAACGGCCTTTCAAAATATGGCTATCAACATATTTTGGTCAAACAGGTGGAAGCACATGTCAGGAAGTGCATCTTAGAGGCCACACCCCAGACACTGCAATGGCAGAACCATTTTTATGGCAGGTTGGCTTTCTGCAGAGGTACCACAGTGTCAGGACCAGTGGCTTTTCTGGTAACAGGCTCTGACACAGATCTAGCACGTAGCATGAACAAGGCTCTCACATTCTGCACGACTGAATAGGGCAAAGCCATTGCTCCTACCGGCAGGAGGGAGGGTTGGAGGGCCCAGCACTCACTGGATGTGCACACATAGAAACAAGGCTGCTGGCATAGTTGCAAAACATCATTCTGTCATCTAACAGTCAGCAACCCGGCTGCTGGGGACAGGCTATGTTTTCCCTACTACTAAGGTGGCTGCTTACTGGAGTGAATTTGAGTATATTTTAATAAATTATGCATCAGCACAGCTTTGTATATATTAAAAAAACATCAATTTCTGAAAATATGCTCAGCATTTATTTCTTGGTATTAGTCTTTCCCCTGTAGCCACTTGGCCTACTGAGCAGCATGTCAGGAAAACAGAATTCAAAAGCTGCTCTCTGGCTGGGGAACACACACATAGTGTGGGACATGTGAAACACTAACTCCAGCACAAGGCTTATGANGGTATTAGTCTTTCCCCTGTAGCCACTTGGCCTACTGAGCAGCATGTCAGGAAAACAGAACTCAAAAGCTGCTCTCTGGCTGGGGAACACACACATAGTGTGGGACATGTGAAACACTAACTCAGCACAAGGCTTATGACAACTTCCATCTGCTGGAACTGCCATCAATCCCATTGTGGTGCCATTTCTTTATTGTAACATGAACGGAGGAGAATAACAGTCATAATGCTGTCATAGGACCAGTGCACCAAATACTCGGGTGCAAGAAAAAAATCAGTGATTTGACACTTTGTTGAAAGTATTTTTAAGTTCTGATGTTAAAATAGGTTATGAATACTCAAAGGAGTAGCGAAAACAAGTGAAACTGTTTGCACTGCTACAGGAAACTCTCGTGGGAAAACAAACCAGAGGATTCTTACTGCATTTTGGCTCCTTAACAAGTCATAGTAACAAAAAAGCCAAAATACAGAGCCTAAGAGATGTGAGATCTCACTGTCTGCCTAATTTAGTGAAATGAATATGTTTTTTCCTCTAGAAGAGCCAGTTCCCCCTCTTTAACTGGGGTAACAGATTATTGCCAAGAGCTGACACTTCTCTTTCTGGGTTAATACCAAAGTAACACAGAAATGTGGTGCTTTCTCTGACAACAGAGAAGGCAATATCAAGTGGAAACAAGCTAGGATTTTCCTATGACTACTAGCCAAATCTTTGTAAGCCAATTAAATGGAAACCAAGTCATTTAAAACAATGGCACCTTTTACCAAAGTAGAACTTTCTCTCCTAATTTTACCTTATATGTTACAAATTTTAATATATACAAAGCTTTTATTCTTTAAATCACTGTTATGGAACAAACCACTCCTTCCACCTCTATTTTTTCCTTTTTTTTTTTTTCTCGTTAAACTGTACAGACTTGTTCCATTTTCAGGAATATCTAGACTTGGTGAGTGAAGCAACCTGATTGGCTTCCATCCAGCTGGTAGCATCTTGAAAGTGATAAAACTCCACGAAGGCGAAACCACGGCTTACACCTAGAGACAGCATTCAGATATAGACGGGATACTTGTGTTAGTCAGTTCCTTTAAAACAGGCGAATCTCTCTCCAACTGCTTCATTACTTCATGACAAAGCAGCTTTACAAATGCGACGTCAACTGCTGGGATCTGCTCGTTATTTTGCCATGGCAAGGAACCAAGCTGCCTTAACTGGCTACATTTCACTCCATCTGAATCCACGTTTAAGGGTAACCATGCAACAGACTACATACTATTAAATGGGTTTATACTATCATTACTTACCAATACCTGTTAACAAAACCCCCTGTAGACAGACTTCTTTTAACATGTTGACCAGCTATCTAAGTCTTCCAAAAAGCCACATTCCTTAGCCATGGCAAACCGTTTTTTTTTTTTTATTGCATGTGCTTGCAGTTTGGGGACAATTCTGGATACTCTTTTGGGCTGGGGAAGAGGAAGGTGATGTCAAAAACTGGATTAAGAGCTCTCACCTGTCTTTCTTTTCATCAGCCTCACGTCTGCAGGCTGAGGACCTTCAAAGGACTCAATAAGCTCACGAATCTGCAGGAGATTTTGATCCAACAGTTAAAATTTTCATAACTTGGCAGACAGAAGTCACAGAAACAACCTACCTTGCGGTACCATGAAACAGATACACAAAAAAATGCTTTCACCACTATCTCAGAAACAAAGAAAACATTTACTGAGAAGCCAACAGGGGACTGATGAGCATCAAAGTCCACATAATCTTTTGCTACACGCTAAACTAACTGTAATCCTCACTCAGGACACTGAATCATCCAGAACCTGAATCCCTACGATCGAGTGTTCTCAGATTATTTGGACAGTATTTGGCAAAGACTCCGCATGACCTTAAGTTTTTAAAAAGAACATGGCTGGTATCCCTCTCCCTGCAAGTCTAAATACCCTTTGCTCCTAGAAATTAAAAAAAAGAAGCCTGCACTGCAAGGCTCCATGATGGATCTATTCCTAAGCCTCATACTAAAGATCTCATCCTACAACTGATCCCCATCAGTTTTTCAGGATAAAGTAGATTTGTGAAAAACGTGTCATTAAAGAAAAAGCTGAAGAAATGTCAGTTCTTCAGCTGTAACAAAGCTGCTGTGGCACAAGCAACCTCAGCCACTGTGCAGAGGCATGGAGGAAAAACAAACACTAACGAGTTTTTAAATTCTGGAACAGAAGACACAATGTTTTTCAGCAGCTTTCCCAGAATTCAAACTACATTATTTGCAACTGGGCTGCCCAGCAGAACCAAAACTTATCTATAGCTGCCCATTTATATGATGACTGGAAATAATATCAGATATGCAAATGAATTTTTGTTATGAAAAATGTAGGAAAAAAAGAGAAAATTGTGTATGCAACCAGAAGTAATGTTAACATAGAATTCAACTCTACATTCCAAGATGCACTGTCTACACTTTGAGTCCAGAACTAAACATTAATATAAATTATGCTACAGTTATTGCACAACTGTAGAGCTCCAGCATCAGCATCTCAGAAACAAGAATTTTTTTTAAATGTTCTGTGTAATGTCTGACTGGGCTGTCTCATTTGTATGCAGGAACCTACACTTGATTTCAAACACTCATGAAAATATTAGAGCAGTATACGGTGATTAGGAACCCTCAATATCAGGAGCATAACAGGTAATCAATGAAAAAGCAAAGGAAGAAATCTCCATTGTAGAAATGGTGCAAATGTATTCTCTGTGTTGGGAATTAAGGCATATAGACATTGGAGGCAGAGGCGGAGTCTTGACTGAAAACAAACTAGGATAGCTCAGCTTTTACCCCTCAAATAACAGTTGCGGGCTTACAGCTTGGTAACCAAAATAACCCAGCAAGAAAAAAATCTCTAAAAGAATGCCATTAATAAGAAAACCTTAAAGCTTTAACATTTTTTATTAAAGAAGTTAGAGACGGCAGCACCAAGCTCGTCAGTACTTGCTCCGTCAGCTCGGCGGCAGCCATTTTGACTCCCACAGCTGTGCCCACACAAAGCAGCTTTGTGCGGGGCTGTGCTCGGCTAAGGAGCTCGGTGACTGTGTGTGACCCCATCGGTCACAAGTTCTGGCCTCGATAAAGACCAGAAAAACTGGTGAGTGCCACCTCTTTGTCTTTGTCCCCCTCCCCCCGCCCTGCAAGTGGGGCGAAGCAGCAAAAAAAATCTGCCTCTCCCCTCCCATACAGAAAAGCAGCAAAGAGCAGATAATTCAAAATCCACTCTTAGAGAAAGCACCCGAGCACACGTGAGAAAACGAGCATTAACGGCTTGTTCCGTTTGAAAGGGACTGATTAACATTGAACTGACCTCTGTTACTTAACACTGGGAGTTTAAATGCTTTCAGGACTCAAAATGGCAGCGCGGTAGCGCTGGAGAGGGGCCACCATGATGCAGCGCTCAACAAAATGGCAGCAGCCGCTCCGGCACGGCCCTGCCCGGGGGCACGGCGGGCACGGCCCTGCCCGGCTACTCACATCGTTCTCCGTGACCGTGATGGGCAGCCCACGCAACATGATGGTCTTGCTTTCTTTCTCATNGCTCCGGGGCCAAACCCGCTCCCGGGGCCCTCCGCCACGCAGCCCCCGGAACGCCGGCCCCGGCCCCCGACCCCGCTCACCTCGGGGCTATCGTAATCGCGGCTGTCGTAGTCTCTATCATAGTCTCGGCTGTCGCGACTGTCGTAGTCTCGGCAGTCCCGACTATCGTAGTCCCGGCAATCGTAGTCCCGGCTGTCCCGGCTGTCGTAGTCGCGGCAATCTCGGCTATCGTAGTCTCGGCAATCGCGGCTGTCGCGACTGTCGTAGTCTCGGCAGACCCGGCTGTCCCGACTGTCGTAGTCCCCACTGTCATAGTCGCGGCAGCCCCGGCTATCGCGGCCATCCT
>WEZZ01012252.1:1942-22311 GCA_013400585.1 Chloropsis cyanopogon | reverse complement strand
AAAGGAAGAAATCTCCATTGTAGAAATGGTGCAAATGTATTCTCTGTGTTGGGAATTAAGGCATATAGACATCGGAGGCAGAGGCGGAGTCTTGACTGAAAACAAACTAGGATAGCTCAGCTTTTACCCCTCAAATAACAGTTGCGGGCTTATAGCTTGGCAACCAAAATAACCCAGCAAGAAAAAAATCTCTAAAAGAATGCCATTAATAAGAAAACCTTAAAGCTTTAACATTTTTTATTAAAGAAGTTAGAGACGGCAGCACCAAGCTCGTCAGTACTTGCTCCGTCAGCTCGGCGGCAGCCATTTTGACTCCCACAGCTGTGCCCACACAAAGCAGCTTTGTGCGGGGCTGTGCTCGGCTAAGGAGCTCGGTGACTGTGTGTGACCCCATCGGTCACAAGTTCTGGCCTCGATAAAGACCAGAAAAACTGGTGAGTGCCACCTCTTTGTCTTTGTCCCCCCTACCCCCGCCCTGCAGTGGGGCGAAGCAGCAAAAAAAATCTGCCTCTCCCCTCCCATACAGAAAAGCAGCAAAGAGCAGATAATTCAAAATCCACTCTTAGAGAAAGCACCCGAGCACACGTGAGAAAACGAGCATTAACGGCTTGTTCCGTTTGAAAGGGACTGATTAACATTGAACTGACCTCTGTTACTTAACACTGGGAGTTTAAATGCTTTCAGGACTCAAAATGGCAGCGCGGTAGCGCTGGAGAGGGGCCACCATGATGCAGCGCTCAACAAAATGGCAGCAGCCGCTCCGGCACGGCCCTGCCCGGGGGCACGGCCCTGCCCGGCTACTCACATCGTTCTCCGTGACCGTGATGGGCAGCCCACGCAACATGATGGTCTTGCTTTCTTTCTCATCGTTAATATCGTTCCTGTAGTCGTGCTCGCCGTAGTCGCCATCGGAATGGTACCCGTCCTCTGACTTGTCGCTGTTCCTGCGCTCCCGCTCCCTCTGGAAGCCAGCGCCCAGGATTAGCCACCGCGACTGCCCGCACCGTGTCCCCGCAGCGTGTCCCCGCAGTGCCACACGGACGGACAGCGGCACGGACACCGGCCGCCCGCCCGGGGCTGCTCCCNCGACTGTCATAGTCGCGGCAGTCTCGGCTATCGCGGCTATCGTAGTCTCGGCTGTCGTAGTCCCGGCTGTCGTAGTCGCGGTAGTCATCATAGCGGTCACCGCGGCGCTCCTCGCTGGACCTCTTGTAGTCATCCCTCCGCCGGCTGCGGGACTCCCGCTCGTCGCGGTCCTCTCTCTCCACGATGGAGCCGTAGCGGCCGCTCCGCTCCGTCCTGCTCACCCTGCGGGGCACAGCGGGCCGAGCTCAGAGCGTGAAGCGGCCGCCGCGACCCCCACCACTGCCCGCCTCCTCCCATCTCCCCTCGCCCTCCCGCCGCCGCTTACCGCTTGTCCGAGCCCATGCCGCCGCCCAGGATCCGCAGGCACGCGGCACAGCACGATCCGGCACCACACGCCAAGCACACCCGCGCAGTCCCTCTCGCTGCCTCGCCACAAAATGGCGCCTAAGGGACCGCCCGTCTTCTACCCAGCAGCCACCTCGCGCCCCGACTGGAAGCTTCCAACCGGGCGCAGGCGCGGCGGCCGTGCGGCACGCCGGGAAATGTAGTCGGGAGCTGCCGCCATTAAGGGCCCTGCGGTCCGGCCTGCCCCAGTAATGGGACCGGGGTGCTCAGAGCCCGTCCAGCCTGGCTCTGGTCACTGCCAGGAAGGGGGCAGCCGCAAATGCTCTGTGGAACACGTCCCAGTGCCTCGCCACAGTGCATTTCTTCCTCATGTCCAGTCTAAAACTGCTGTCAGTCTAAAGCAGTTATCCCTTGTCCTGTCCCTATGTGCCCCATCCAAAGTCCCTCTCCAGCCGACTTGGAGCCCCTTTAGGCACTGGAAGGGGCTCTAAGTTTCCCCTGCAGTCTTCTCCAGAGTGAAGAACCCCAGCTCCTCCCCGCTGTCAATAGCTAAACAGTTGTCATGGCCAACCATCCCTTTGGGGAGCCCCTGCCCCAGTTAAAAGTGAATCACTTCTGTCCCCAAGGGAGGACATGGGACTGTACCCCCGCCTGCACTGCTTGCGCTTGTATGGCCAAGCCCAGGAGCTGCAAAGCCAGCAAGACTTTGGCCCCAGCAACGTTGTCCTCTCCATATTCCCACCACAAAGGGCACCTCTGCCCCTTTCCCATGACACCAGCACCATCCCTGCCCCTGCACAACTCCTGCCTGCACCCACAGCCCTCAGAGCACAGCAGGTGATGGCAGGAGCAGGCGGAGAACCCTGCAAACCACATTGAAATGCAGTCAGGTCCTCCTCACTGCCTGACCCTTAGCCCTGACTGTTTGCTTGGGACCAAGAAAAGATATTTAACACACAAAATGGTGCCCTCTCTAATTTTTTCAAGACAGTTTTGTTAGTCTCCGAGTGTGGCAGAGTGGAACTGGCTGGAGGACAGGGTGGTGTCATGGTCACACCTCATCCAGGGACTGCTTGGCAGTGCAGGCAGTACAGACAGACAGACAGCACAGCAGCAAGCAGTGCAGACAGACAAACAAGCAGTACAGGCAGTGCAGACTGACAGGCAGCACAGCAGCAGGCAGTGCAGACAGCCAGGCAGTACAGACAGACAGACAGTACAGACAGACAGCACAGCAGCAGGCAGTGCAGGCAGGCAGTGCAGGCAGGCAGTGCAGACAGACAGGCAGTACAGACAGACAGATAGATAGCACAGCAGCAAGCAGTGCAGGCAGGCAGTACAGGCAGTGCAGACAGACAGACAGGCAGCACAGCAGCAGGCAGTGCAGGCAGGCAGTGCAGACAGACAGACAGACAGACAGTACATGCAGTGCAGACAGACAGGCAGTACAGACAGAGAGACAGGCAGGCAGCACAGCAGCAGGCAGTGCAGGCAGTACAGATGGACAGACAGGCAGGCAGTACAGACAGACAGACAGACAGCACAGCAGCAGGCAGTGCAGACAGGCAGTACAGATGGACAGACAGACAGCACAGCAGCAGGCAGGCCTGTCACAGGGTGCATGCGCTGCCCGGAGGCGTTGCAGTTGTTTCCGCTGTCGTCCCTGGGCGCTCCCTAAGGAAAAAGTTTCTGCTCTGGGCAGGCTGCCCGGCCAGCCCGGAGGCTCCCGGCAGCTCCTCGGCAGGCAGCCCCGGGCAGCGGGAGCAGGTAGGACAGGGCTGCTGCCGGTCCCTCTGTCCCACTGCTGCCCCAGCACCGCTCTTCAGCCGGGACTGGCGGGGGCACAGCAGACAGGGGCTGTCCGAGCCCCCTCCTGCCCAAATCAAAGCGTTTCACTGGTCTTGAGAGGGACTGGGGGGACGGCATTTCGTGTCCGGGAGCCTGCCGCTGCGTTTTCCCCTCTTGCATGTCCCTGGGGGCACAGAGCTGGCCGAGCCGTGGGGACACACTCCTGTGGATTCCTAGTGAGGAGAGGTAGGGGCCAGCAGACCCTCTCCAGCAGACCCTCGTTCTCTTCCAGCTCTTGTGACCCAGGTTTGCTGTGCAAGCAGCTGAGCCCCCCTGTGCTCCCCCTCGGCTCGGTGTCACCGGGCTTTTTCCACTTTGGGGTCCCCCAAGGGCTGGAGGGTGCTGAGAGGTTCTTCCACCCACCCTGAACACAGGGACAAGATTGAGACAGCTTGTGGGCAGAGGTCCCATCCCCTCCTCCAGCCCTGCCGTAGGCTGAAGTCGTAGGGAAAGCAAGGCACAGCCCACCGGACTTTCCCGGAAGGGCAGCTTGGAATCTCTCAGCTCTCCCTCTGCTGTCTCCAAGGTTTTTTCTGTGGGATTAAGGCTGCACTGACACCGCGGCAGCGGGGGGGCTCAGTCATGGCTTCCAAACGCCAAGCTTCTTCCTCGAAGCAGCCAGACAGCAGGGAAAAGAAACCGAAAGTGGGCGAGGAGGACGACGCCTGGAGCTCCACCTTGGCAACCCTGAGGACTGCTCCCAAGGAGAAGCCCCCCGCCACAATTGATGGGCTGTGCCCCCTGAGCACAGAGCTGGGTGCCCGGGTGAGAGCAGGGCTGAGGTACTCAGAGGGGCAGGGGTGGGAGGCTGGGGAGTCTCAGACCAGCCCCTGCCCTGTTGACACAGGGTCAGCCCCAATTTTCCCTGCAGACCCCCGTGTGTTCCCACTGGGGCATTTCTGCGCCCTCTCCTTCCCCAAACGCTCCCAGGTGCCAGCCCAGGCCGTGTCACTCACTTTAGGTCTATGAGGACTATGACTGCACCCTGAACCAGACCAACATCAGCGCCAACAACAACAAGTTCTACATCATCCAGCTCCTTGAGCACGATGGTGCCTACAGTGTCTGGAGCCGCTGGGGCCGTGTGGTGAGTCCACCTGGGCATCGCTCATCCCCCGCACCTCTGCTCTCCCCACCCTGCCTTCAGAACCCCAAAAATTGGGGGTGAACTCTGTGGTCCCTGGTCCCAAAGCAAGCACCCAGGTGTCCTGCTATAGCACTTTAATGGGGGGGCTTCAAGGACTTGTCCCCACACAACGTTGTCAGCCTGTCTGGGGCACGTGGCACCTGTCCCTCCAGTGGATGTGTGTGTGACAGCCCAGCAAGGAGGGCTGGGGTGTCTTCCTGAGCTGGGGCTCAGCACATTCCTGCTCACTGCCCCACAGCCTTGCTATCACAGCCCTCCTTGTTCCCCCTTCCACTGGCATGGGGCTGGTGGAGCAGCGAGGCAGGGGAGGTCCTGACCACTGCTGTCCACTGCCAGGGAGAGGTGGGCCAGTCCAAGCTCATGCCCTGTGCCTCCCTGGAAGCTGCCAAGAAGGACTTTGAGAAGAAGTTTCGTGAGAAGACCAAGAACAGCTGGGCGACAAGGGAGAACTTCATTGCCCAGCCCGGGAAGTACACGCTCATTGAGGTGCAGCCAGGGGCTGGGCAGGAGGTGGAGGTTGCCCTCAGGGTGAGTACTCTGGGCACCCAGGTTGTCACCATGGTGGGATGGTCCTCACTGCACTCCTGGCCCATGGAACACCAGGACATCCAAGAGGGTCAGCATGATGGGATGGGTTTTGAGGAGGGTCTGGGTGCTTGCTGAAACAGCTTGCAGGCAGAAATTTGGGGCTAATGGGTTAAAATGGAGTGGGAGGGCATCCTGAATGAGGAACATGGCCTTCTGGGTGGCATTGGCCATGGAAAGTAGAGGCAGCACCTGCCAATTGCTCTGCTGCCCCAGGACCAGGCTCTCCTCACGGAGGCGGGCAGCCCTGGCGCTGCGCTCCCACAGCCTCTGGCAGGCTCCCAGCTGATGTGGGGTGTCTGCAGGTGGATGCTGTGGATGGGGACAAGGTCTGCAAGCAGCGGGTGCTGCCCTGCACCCTGGACAAAGCCACACAGGACCTGGTGTCCCTCATCTTCAGCAGCGACATGTTCCGGGATGCCATGCAGACCATGAATATCGGTAGGAGCTGATGGGTTGGTGGGTGGCATGGGCTCGGTCTGGGGCGTGCAGGAGGGCAGGTGAACAGAGCAGAGGTGCTGATGGATTTTAGAGCACCCCTCTGATATCCTGGCACCTGATGGGACTGTGGACTCCCCGTGCTGGGTGCCCACACTTGCCCATGGTGATACTGGAGGCTCTTGGAAGTAGCTGTGGGGCGAGTGGGGTGGGTGGGTTCACCTTGTCCTCCCCTGCAGACGTGAAGAAGATGCCTCTGGGGAAGCTGAGCAAGCAGCAGATCGCGAGGGGCTTTGAGGCACTGGAAGAGCTGGAGGCAGCGCTGAGGGAGCAGCCCCCCCAGGCCACACGCCTGGAGGAGCTCTCCTCACGCTTCTACACCATCGTCCCACACAACTTTGGACGGGCACGGCCACCCACCATCAACTCCCCTGACCTGCTGCGTGCCAAGAAGGACATGCTGTTGGTGAGATGCCAGAGCACATAGTGTGTGACATCCCTTCCTGGTGGGGCAGGACTGCTGGCAGGAGGCTGGGCTTGCCCTGCTCCCCCGGCACGGTGCCCAGCACAGGCAGTGAGGATGTCCCTGCTCTGTTCCTGCCAGGTGCTGGCTGACATTGAGGTTGCACAGAGCCTGCAGGCACAGAAAGAGAAGGAGGAGGAGGAGGAGGAGAAAGAAGTCCCCCATCCACTGGATCAGGATTACGCCCTGCTCTGCTGCCAGCTCTCCCTGCTTGACCCAGCTTCCCGGGAATACCAGGTGCTGCTTGTGCCACAGTGTCTCATAATGAGAAACAATTACGTCAGGCCTGTGGGGACCCCAAAGGTTCCTACTGTCCCAGGGGGACCGTGGGCATTGCTGAGATGGCTGCCTGGAGTGACACAGCTTTTTTGCCTCCCCCTCGGCAGCTGATCCAGACCTATGTGACACAGACTGGGCACACACTCCACATCCTCAACATCTGGCAGGTGGCCCGAGATGGTGAGGTGAGGAGGAGGAGATTCTCACCATGTCACAGTGGGGAAGCCATGGTTGCACCCCAGGATTGCTTTAGGGCTTCTCCTCCACCCAGGAGGGGATCCAGCCCAGCTGGCCAGAGCCAAACAGGCACCCTGTCTGCTGCCTCTCCAGCCAGGCACTGGGGCTGGACTGGGGAGATGGGTGGCAGTCCTCCACCCCTGGGCACGCATGTGTGTCCCTCTGTGGACAGCCTTTAGCTCTGCATCTCTCCAGGATGAGCGTTTCAAGGCCCATGACCTCCTGGAGCACCGGCGCCTGCTTTGGCACGGCACCAACGTGGCAGTGGTGGCGGCCATCCTGAAGAGCGGGCTGCGCATCATGCCCCACTCGGGCGGGCGCGTGGGCAAGGGCATCTACTTTGCCTCTGAGAACAGCAAATCAGCCTGCTATGGTGAGGGTCCTGGCATGGCCTGGGCTGCTTCTGATGCCCACAGGGTCTGTGTGAGCCTGGCTGCCTTTGCTAACCCCTGCCAGGCAGCTGTGGGCTTGCCAAGCCCCTTCCCTGCCATGGCATTGGGTCCCTGTGTTCCAGCATAGCCTGGGCACAACCAGGGATACCAGGGGTGGTGCTATCATTCCCATCCCTTTCTCCCATGGCAGTGGGCTGTACGTCTAAGAAGGTTGGCATCATGTTCCTGACGGAGGTGGCCCTGGGCAAGCCCTACCGCATCACCTGCGATGACCCCACGCTGTGTCAGCCCCCTGCTGGCTATGACAGCGTCCTGGCCTGTGGCCGGACGGAGCCGGGTGAGCTGGGGGCAGGAGGGCAGTGGTGTGCACAGGGGAGGGGGGAGAGAGGCCAGATCTCAGGTTTCATGTGGTGGTGGGGTGTCTTCTGGCCCAGATCCTGCACAGGATAAGGAGCTGCTGCTGGATGGCAAGAAGGTGCTGGTGTGCCAGGGCAAGCCCATCCCCATGCCGGCCTACAAGGACTCCTCCTTCAGCCAGAGCGAGTACCTCATCTACCAGGAGAGCCAGTGCCGGATCCGCTACCTTGTCCAGCTCCGCTTCTGAGGGTGCCTGGGAGCACCACGGCCCTGGCCCAGCAGCAGGTGGTGACACCCATCAGCCCAGAGCACAGTGATCTGGACTCCCCGGCCACCCCACCTGGGGCTTGGCAAGGGACAGGCTGGCATGGGGGCTGAGCTTGCCTGGGCTGTGAATAAAAGCACAGTGCCTTGCTCCGGGCAGTGCTCTTGCTTCCTTGCCCAGCAAGGCAGGTGTGCCGTAGGGAAGGGTGCCAGTGGGTCCCTGAAGGGGTGGCATGGGTGGCTCTTGAGGGGCTGAAGCCTTCAGATGAAGGCTGGTGTCTTTGAGAGCCAGCTGCTCTTGTCACCTTAGCAAGGCACACGGCTCATGCCCACCCTGTGGCATCAGAGCTACAGAGCATGAGGAAGATCTTCTGCCCTGCCTGGGCATGGAGGAATTCATCCATCCATCCTGAGGGCGAGTGCCTGCCTCCCTCTAGTGCCTTGCCTCATGCCATGCCAGCTGTCCTGCCCCAGCCCGGCACCCATGCCAAGCCCTTCTCTGTGCTCACGTGTTCCCCTTGAGCACATGTCGGGGTGCTCAGGCTGCCAGGGAAGGGCAACTCCCAGCTGTGTTACCCTGATGCCCTGTGAGCATCCATGTGCCAGTGGAGATGATTTGCTGCAGACCAGCCTGTATCTCTGCCCCTTGAGCCCAAGGGACTTGGGGGCTGAGGTGTTCCTGTGGAAGGACCAGGGCCGGTGCAGTGGGTGGCCATTCTGGGGGGGCACAGGGCTCAGAACCCCGATCCCCTGTTCCTGAGCCCCCCGCTGGGTGCTAGGACCCAGCAGCTGTCCCCGTGGGACTGCCACGGGTGCAGGCAGTGCAGGCAGTGCCGGGAGTGACAGCTGGTGCCATCCGCAGCTGGCGGGCTGCAGGCAAACAGGATGACGAGCGGGTGACGGGAGCGGGGAAGGGGGAGCGTGGCCTCACACAGGGCCGGCAGCCCCGGTTCTGCTGCGGGAGCAACACCAGCAAGCGGGACCCCAGTGAGGAGAGGAGCATCACCCATCTCCCCAGGAGCAAAGGTGCGCTGAATCCCACCCACCCTGGGGTCCCCTGTGGCCAGAGCAAGAGGGTTGGGACCGGCAAGTTGTGCTGTCCCACCTCAGGACATACTGGTGCCATTGGAGAGGGGGGACGGGGTGTCAGCCTGGCACAGGACCTAGCAATGCTATCCCTGGCCAGGCTGGGGACAGCCTGGGTGCTAGCTCTGGGAGAGCCAGGGTGCAATGACTTCACTGGCTGCCTCTCCCTCCTCCAGCGCCTTGGAAGTGTGCTGGTTGTCTCTGTGTTTCTCTGTGGCTCTTCTCCATTTTGGTTCGTTCCCTTCACACCCGGCTCCTGATCCCAACAGGCAAGGAGAAGGTAGCAGCCATGGTTGTGGCGGGGTTACCCACTCTGGGACACAGGAGAAGAGCCCTTGCTGCCCAGGCACCAGAGCTGCTGGCGTAGCCCTGGAGGGGGATGCCGAGCCAGACGGGGTCAAACACCACGGACAGCCTAGAGCTGCTCTCTGTCCCTGAGCACTCCATTGCCCAGGAGGTGGTGGGCCTCTTCTGCATGATCCTGCTCACCCTCACCGCCCTGGTGGCCAACATTGTGGTGATGGTCATCATCCTCAAAACGCCCCTTTTCAGGAAGTTCATCTTTGTCTGCCACCTCTGTGTGGTCAATCTCCTCTCAGCCATTTTCCTCATGCCCCTGGGGATCATCTCCAGCTCTTCCTGTTTCAACTGGGTTATCTACAGCATTGCTGAGTGCAAGGCCGTGATATTCCTGAACATCTGCTTCATCAGTGCCTCCATTCTCACCATCTCTATCATCAGCGTGGAGCGCTACTACTACATCGTCCACCCCTTGAGGTACGAGGTCAAGATGACCATCAGGCTGGCGGTGGCTGGAGTGATTTTCATTTGGGTCAAGTCTGTTCTCATCACTGTCCTGGCACTAGTGGCATGGCCTCATGGCAATGGGGCCACCAGCGCCAGCCGCTGCACAGTCTACTGGAGCCCCGGGGCCCACAAGAAGGTTTTTGTGATCCTGTTCAGCATCACCTGCTTTATTCTGCCCACCATCATCATCCTCGCCGTCTACTCCAGCATCTACCGCGTGGCCCGGACTGCGTCCCTGCAGCAGGCGCCTGTGCCGGCACAGGCAGTTGCACCCAGACACCGATGTGACTCCATGGCCAGCCAAGTGACCATCCTCATTGCCAGGATCCTGATGCTGTCCAGGCTGATCCCAGATCGCCTTCAGGGGAGCAACAAGGCCATCCTCACCTTGGTCCTCATTGTGGGACAATTCTTGTGCTGCTGGCTGCCTTTCTTTGCTTTCCACTTGCACTCCTCTGTCGCTGTTGGCACTCTGGGTGGTGGGCACGGTGAGATGGTGGTCACCTGGATTGCCTACTCCTCCTTTGCTGTTAATCCTTTCTTCTACGGGCTGCTGAACCGCCAAATCCGTGAGGAGCTGGCCCGGCTTCGGCGCAGCTGTCTTAACCATCCACTCGGTCAGGAGCTCTGTCTTTCCATCTCAGAGGCTTCTGTTCAGGAAAACTTCTTGCAGTTCCTCCAGAGAGCAACTTGCACACTGGAGACCCACACCAGCTGCATCAGCCCCAGCCCCAGGAACAGGCTGGACCAGACCACAACGGGCTTCCCCACCCCAGGTCAAGTTCCCGAAGAGAGCAGCTGAGAAGGCTCTGTCCCACTGTGCTGGGCAGGAGACCTGCCAGGGACCCATCAGGCCTGCTTGGACCCAATCTCTTGGATTTGGAGGAGTCCTTGTGCAGGTTTTGCCTGTTCTCTGAGCTTATGGTGGAAGATGGTTTCTCTGTTGGGAGAAGGTAGCAGATCTTCTGCAGGCTGGAATTGTCTCTGGCTCCACCAGCACAGCCCAGTTCCAGGGATGGGCTCTGCTCAAGACATGGAATGCCAAGGGGCTCCTGCACAGGGCAGGGGACGGGACACCTCCATCTCCATTGCCCCGGTGGGAGCTCTCCTGGCCAGCGGGGAAGGGCAGGTGTCCCTTGCACTCTATCCAGGAGCAATGCTCCAGCTAATGCCACTAACACCAGTAACACCAGGGCCCCGAGCCCCCTGCTGAGCCTGGATGGCAGACATGGAGACTTCCATCCTTGGCTGTTTAACCCAAAACTAATGTCTGTGGGGGGAGCTCCTGCTCCCTGTGACACTGATTGGGGGACACACCCACAGGGCTGGCTCTGGCTGTGTCACTGTTTGTCCTGCTGGCATGGCAGCGTGCAATGCCTGTGGCCGTGCCTGGCCATGCCCTCTGTCCCCGTGAGCTGGCAGTGATCACCCCCTGGGGGGGAACTGGCTGTCTGGGGGTCCATGCCAGGCTGTTTATGGACACAGCTGCCCAGTTTGAAGCCTGGTCAGCATGCCACGTGCCAGCTGACTCGGGCTGCTGGCCAAGGGCACGCTGGGTTGGACATGGTGACACAGGGTGGTGGGGGTGGCTGTGTGGGCTGCCCCAGGGCAGCAGCAGCCGGAGGGGATCAGGACCTGCTGTTCCTCTTCAGTCTCATTGCTTTTGAAGGGCTTGGGGACACTCTCATAGGGTCCCCACTGCTTGAAAAGGGACTGGACTCTTTTGGGGAGTGCTGCAGGGGTACATCACCCTCTGCCCACCCACAAAGGTCCCAAGGATGGTGTTGGCACGGTGGGTTGGAGATGTCCCTACTCCAGACTCCAGTAGTAACTGCAGGCCTGAGGGAAAACTGCCCTGTGGCCTCTCTAAGTGCCCTGTGGCAGGGAGGGGCTCCAGGGAGACCCTCAGAGAGATGGGGCTGAAGGCCAGCATCCCCCCCTAGACACAGGATGCCTTCCAGTCACCACCCAAGTACCCAGGAGCTGGGGCCACCCCTGCTCTGGGGGGAGTCCTCACCCAGGCTGGGGATTATTATTATTATTATTATTATTATTATTGTTATTTTCTTGTAAATTTTATCTTTTTATTAAACCATTGATAAGTTACAAAGGAGGAAAAAATATAGACTCATATATATACAGCATTTCCAAGCCAGCAGGGACTGGCTCTTGGATGGGGTTGCTGGGAGGCGATTGCCCAGGGTGGCCCAAGGAGGGCCCCCCAGCAGAGCCAGTGGAAGTGGGGCTCCTGGAGAGGCCAGGCAGTCCTGATCCAGTGGGACCTGGCTTTCGGGTGCCAGATGGAGTGTGGGCATGAGCAGGATGGCAGGGGAGGCAGGGTGAGGAGCAGGAAGTAGGGGTCCCACACCAGCACAGGGCACTGGGAGAAGGGACCCTAGGCCAGCAGGGACAGCTCCCCCACCCAATACCAGGACACATGGTCTGTGTGCAGAAAATCAGGGAGGGGGGCACAGCGCTGCTGGGGTGGGCAGCAGGCAACGAAACAGCCCCTTCCTCCAGCAGGCATCACCACCAGGAAGACCCTTCCCTTCCCTGGGGTGGGGGACACGGGGCACCCGGCAGAGGCTGAGGTCAGGGTGGGCGGCAGGAAAGTGTCCCTGCTGCTGAGTAGCACCCTGGACCCCCTGGCCCACCCACCAGTGGGGTTCAGTAGGGCGAGAACTTCTGCCGGTCAGCTTTCTTGGTGCCGTTGGCCGCTGAGATCTTGGTCGTGTAGGTGGTGGTGCCACCATTGGGACCTGCCATGGAGGATGGGGACAGTGCCAGGAAGGACATCGGCTTCAGGCCAATGAAGTTGGAGAGGGAGATGGCATAGGGAGTGCCCAGCAGGGCCGGGGGCGCTGGGGCGACGGCGGGAAGGGCCGCACCAGAGCCTGGGGCGAGGGGCTGGGAGAAGCCCATGCCGAGGTCCACGGAGCCAGGGCCTGGTGGCACCTGGGAGGTAGATTTAGCAGTCTCTAAGCTGGGGAAGCAAGAGAGAAGGGTGATGGTGAGTACCATGGTGACAGAGTGGTTCTTCCATCACAACCTTAGGGTGCAGGGACCGTGTGCCCCCTCCCTTCTGGCACACATGTCCATGGCACATCCTGGGTATCCCACTGAGCAGGATTAAAAAGGTGGGCCTCAAATCTGGTGGGTCTCAGGTCCTGCACCTACCACCTCAGCAGATCCAGCCTCAGATCCACCTGGACCTCAAAGCACCAGCCAGTTCATCCTTCCTGAGGATGCTGTGGTGGGGGTATCCTCCAAAAGCTGCCTTGGGGTGCTGGAGAAGAGCCACCCCTCACCAGCACCCAGCATGAGTCCCCCCAGGCTGACACCTACCAGGCTGTGATGAGGTACTGAGCCAGGGTGATGCTGACAGGGGTCCCTGTGATGGTCACGTGCCGCTCACTGGAGCCCTCAGTCTGGTTGCCAATCTTGATGTGGGCACCCGACATCTGCCTGATCTCGCTGATCTTGCTGCCGTGCCGGCCGATGATGCAGCCGATGAGCTGAAAGGGCAGGGACGGGCTGAGCCAGGAGCAGCCAGGGCACTCTTGCCAAGCAGGGAGCTCCAAGGGGCTCACCCAGACACCACCTGTATCTCAGAGGTGAAACTGTGGAAGGCACTGGGAGGGCAGGGCACTGCTTTCCTTGGGCAGACCCTGCTTTTTGGTCTCACTCAAGACCCTCTTGCTGGCATTGTGCCACATACTAAGGCCTTTCCTTGGCATTGGCCAAACTCTTCCCCCCTGTTCTGTGTTTCAGTTTCCCCTTTCTTCTGCCCCAGCTACTCCCTCCTGCTTCTAAGCTCTGGCAGAGCCTCCACTGTGTGGGTCAGTGGGTGCTGGCCTCTGCAAAGTGCCTCTGGGATGGTACACATGAGTGGGGACAAGCTGTGGTCCCCCTCGTCATTCCCAGACCAGTACATACGTCATTGGGCACCAGGAACTCCTGGGAGCTGCTCTGGGAGCTGGCATCCAGACCTGGAGAGAGAGAGACAGGGATGTCAGCAATAAAGGAGCAGGTCTCTAGTAGCTCTGTGCCCCTACCCCAGCCCCATACTGGGATGGTGAATGGCCCTGGGGACAAACCTGAAGGATTGCTGGGGAGAGTAAGGGAGGACAGGACATAGACACAACTCATAATTTGGTGCTGGTGTTCTCCCACTGCAGGACTGGGGAGCACTGGTGGGTGCAGTGACCCCAGGAAAACAATGATAAGGTGGTGCTGGAGGGGCAGGTAGACATGCTGGCGGGGCTGGGACTGGAGAAGGTACAGAGGGAAACAGATTCATTAGGGCCAGGTGCCAGGGTGGATCAGAAGGGGCACACCCAGGCTTGGGGGAGCATGGGAGAGGCTCACCTGGCACCATGGTGGGTGCATGGCCCAGGGGGGCGAAGGGAAGCGCATGCCCTGACAGCTGCTGCAGCTTCGTCACCTGCCCGGACAGTGCCAAGAGGAGGAAGGTGGTGTTAGGGGTGATGGCAGAGGTCAGCTGTGCCCCAGTGCCTCCCAGGACAGGCATTCCCAGCAGCACCCATCCTGGTGGGCACAGACCCCATTGGCACAGGGACAGACTCACCTCTGCAGGAGAGACCCCGCTGTACTGGCCCTGCATGGGGAAGCCCTGGGGAGCGAAAAAGGGGCATCAGTGGGGAGCCAGTTGGGGACCATTGTATCAGGTCACCTCCCCTGGGGCAGAAAGACTACCCTGAGCCCACCAGAGTTCCCCCTTGCTGGCAGAGGCCGCCCTCCTGGCCACCTCATGCCCTGGGAGATGCTGTGGCCTCTTACCTGATTGGCAGATAGCAGGATGGTGCCCAGGGAGAGACCAGGGTGGTAGGGTATGGTGGCCCCCTTCGGAGGCGACTGGAGACAGAAGGAAGGAGGTGGAGGAGATGAGAGATGAAGCTGAATGCCCCTGTAGCCCCAAGGACCCTCTGCCCCCTTATTTCCCCAGCAGGCTGGGCACAGTCCCCAGCACTACGGCGGCAGGGTGCTCCTATGAGTTTCCACACAGGGGAACCCTGGTGTTTGGGTCCAGATGGGCATGGGAAGCCTTGGGGAGGGGGAGGTGGGTAGCAAATACCCCCTGGGCTGGGCATGGGGCTTGGCAGGTACCTCCAGGATGACAGCGCAGATCTGCCTCACGCACTGGATGATGGTGTCTGGCACCCCCGAGACGGTGACAGCCCGTTCAGTGGAGTTGGGCAGCAAGTCACCAGCCACCTGCACCTGTGCCCCTGTGCTCTGCAGGAAGCAGAGAGAGATGCTGGTATTCCCCAACCACTCCCTGCCAGGGCTCAGCACCTCACACCTCCCCTGTCCCCCTCCTGAGCCCCCAGGGACCATTGCAGGACGTGCAGGGTGATATTCCCTCTCCTGCATCACCTCCCCCAGCCCCTGTGGGACTGAGGCAGCCCCCACAGCCCGAGCTCTGTGCCCCCAGGGGGAAGAGGGGATCCCACATCCAGGCTAGCCTCAGCCTCACCTCCCGGATCTCCCGGATCTTAGCCCCCGCCTTGCCGATGAGGGAACCGCACTGGCTGGCGGGGATGACAAGGCGCAGGGTCACCGGTGCTCTGCCTGCTGACACCCCATCGCCCCCTGCTCCCAGGTCCTGTGAGGGATGGGGGACACAGCATCAGACTCCCAGCATCCCGCAGGTGTGGGGGCACCTGGCAGGGATTTAGGAGGGCTGTCTACCTCCTCCAGCTTGAAGGCGATCATGGAGACAGCGCGGAAGACAGCGTCGGTGGAGCCGGTGATTGTGGTGATGCGCTCGGGGCAGGACCCTTCCGAGATGGTGATGCGTGCAGTGCTCTGGGGACAGTGTCACACCCCGTTAGGGACATCACTAGCCCTGTGCTTCATGACTTCCCCCAGTGATAGCCTCACAGGGGGGAATTGATGCCTTCGGGCCTGAGCCTTGCCCCTCCCACCTGCCCCAGGCAGCCTTCCCTGGGGTGCTGCTTTGTTTTCCCTGGTTTCACCTGGGATTTAGGGGGGCAGGCACATGGGAGCCACCAGGTACAGGCATGAGAGGCAGCAGGACCTGGCAGCCCACCAGCATGGCCTTACCTGCTCTCGTATCCTCTTAACGGTCTCTCCTTTCTGCAGGAAAAGGAACAGGGTGGGTGGTCAGGTCCAGGGGAGCCAAGGGCTGGCAACACACAGGACCCCAAATCTTACCTTGCCAATGATGCTGCCGATCTCCTGCAAAGGCAGAGAAGAGTGGCAGTGTCAGGAGGTGGCTCCCTGCCTGCCACATCCCTCCTCTGCCCACAGCCTGGCAACAGGCAGACCCTGCTCCAGGGACACTGTGTGACTTAACTAGTGATACTGGGGCATGGGAATGTGCCCCTCCCTAGCTTAGGATGAGGAAAGAAATCCTTCTGGGAATGCTATTCCCAGGGGAGCATGGGAAGAAAACAGGGCCCGGTGAGGAGCTGGAGCTCCAGCATGGCCCCTCCCGCAGGCACCGCTGACCCCCAGTGGCGCTGAGCCCCTGGCGCTACCTTGCCGTGCATGAGCATGCGGAGGGTCAGGGTGATGCTGAGCTCCGTCTCCTCGGGACTGCCGCCCACGCCGCTGGCTCCGTCCGGCGATGCCATGGCGGGAGGGCGAGATGAGCCTGTGGGACACGGTGGTCTTCAGAAAGGGGGGATGCCCCAGCTAACCTCCCACCCCCAGATCTGCAGCTTAAATATCCTATGGCTGGGAAACAGGCAGACTGAGGCAGAGGCAGCACTGTGCCCTCCTCGGGCAGGAGAGGCTCCTACGGCCCCATGGCACCCCACGGGCACCCTGCATCCCCAAAAGGGACCTGCTGCAGTGTCCGCCTGAGCTGCCTCCAGGCTGACCCGCACAAAGCCAGGAGCTGGATGGATACAGGGGGAGGAGGCAAGGTGTGTGGAGCGTGGCTGTGGGATGGGGTTCTGTTTGCAGATGCTTGCTGGAATGGGGAGAACAGAGGTGGCCTGGGTGGTCTCACAGGCTATGCAAGCCACCTTCTTTCTCCTCCTCCCTTCCCCGTGCCCATGCACAAAGCCCCAGAGGAGACTGAGGCAAGCTCCCTGACGGGAACCACCCCAGCCAAACCACAGCATGATGCCTGCTGACTGATGCCGCTGCACCATGTCCCCTCCTAAAGCACCCCAGGGCCCCCCCGGACCCTGAGCCCGGGTGCCCGTGGGCGGCCAGGGCCCCTGGGAGGAGGACAATTACTGTGTGTCCAGGCCCGGGTGGGCGGCTGCGGCACCGCTGGCTCCCGGCAAGCTGGGCGATGCCAAGCAGCTTTGAAACAAAGCACCCGTGTTGAGGCTGGGGCCGCGTCCGCGGGCATGGCGGGGGGGTGGGGGCGGCTATTTTAGGTGCTGGCAGGACTCGTCACCGCTACAGCACATCTCCTGCATCAGGGTAACGAGGGGGGCGGGGGTGCAGCCCCTAAGTGCTAAGCCTCGCACCCCCGGGGTGCCCCGTCTCCACCCTGCTGGTACCGCGGGCTGGAAAAAGGGGAGAGACTGAAGAGGGGGAATATTCCCGTTCCTGGTGCAGGGGAGCCCGAAATGGGGCGGAGGGGGAGGGATGCACCCTGCTGTGACCCCTGCCCGCGGCATCCGGAGGTGTGTGGGGTGCCGGCAGGGACGCGCAGCCGGCCAGGGTCCCCAGTCCCCCTGGGGATGAATGGCAGCCGGAATCCGCCAGGGACAAAAGACCCCGCCGGGGAAAGAAGGAGGAGGCTGGCGATGGGACGGGGGAACGCAGCAGGGCCACGGGTGTCTCCCCCCTGCCACAGACAACGCGTGGGGGGGCTGCGGGCAGGGGGGTGCTGTCCCCCAGGTGAGCCAAAGGCCCCGGTGATGGGCACGGGCCACCTGCCGTGGCTGGCACTGGCACAGCCACCGAGCTGGGCACCGCCCGTCCTTCGGGGCACCTTCGGGTGACAAAGGGAGGGGGGACGACAGGAGGAAGCCCCCACCCCGTCCCTGGGGAAAGCTCTTTCTTCTCGCCCTCCCGGCTGCCCCGAGCCCCCTGGTCCCCGCGGGAGTGGGGCCTGGCGGGTACCTTTCCGTGCGCCTCGTCCCTCCACCGCCGGCCGCCCCTCTCAGTGCCACATTGTCCCCGGCGGCGCCCAGTGACACCCGGGGCAGGAACAATGAGCCGCTTGACAGGCCAGGGCCAAGCTGGCAGCCCCGGCCCCCACCCCGGTCCACGCCGGGGCCCCCCTCGCTCTTCCCCTCTCCCACATCCCTCCCTCCGGGATCCTATTACAGCGGATAAGAGACACTAAAAGGAACAATGCACCCTGGGTAAGGCCATCTGCCACCGCTGGGGACATTCCTGGCCCCCCCGGCCCCCCTCCCTTTGGCTCACACATCGCCCCTCTTTGTAATTGCGTGTTTTTTTTCCTGGAAGCCGATCAGCTGGCAGGGCTCGAGGGCTCAAGGACACCGGAGCGGGCAGGGATGGGGCAGCTGGCACCCCAAGGCCCGCTGGCACCCCGGGCTGCTGCTGTGAGGTGGTGCCTGGAGAGGCAGGAGGCACCCCTGTACGGGGGGGAGTCGGGACAGCGACAGGGGACCTGAGCCACCTGGGGGGGTCAGGGATGCTCCAGACAGGGGTCCTGCCAGACTGCCAGGGCACAGACCAGCTCCAGCACCCTTGGCACTGCCTCGTGTCCCCTACATGGGCATCCTGCACCCACAGAAAAGCGCCCCCCCCATTACCTCCCTCACTAAATCCTCCTGGGCCCTGGCGTAAGCAGCTAAAGCCCAGGCAAGCTTGGGGAAGGGGGGGCACTGGGGGGGCACCCTGCTGCCAGCTCCATCTGTGCCCCCGAGTGCCCGGCGCAGCAGCACCAAAGGCAGAGGAGGCAGGTGGCGGGCAAGGGTCTTGTCTTGTCCCCTGTCTGCCAGGCCTCCCTGCCGCCCCCTCATCTGTTCATGGCAGCCACCTGTTGGGTAAATCGCCCACCTCCCCAGGGTGCTGGGCGGATGCTGCCATGGGCAGGAGCCTCCCAGGGCTGGCAGCTCCCTTTTAAGCCCCTGTGGATTACCCTGGACTTGGGTGCATGCCAGGAGGGGTAGGAGGAGGAAGAGGAGGATGAAGAGGAGGCTGGCCACCTGGGGACACGGATGTCACTACCTTGGGGTAGTGTCCCTGAACACAGCCACAGGGCGCCCTGGGCACTCTCTGAGGTTCATGGGGCTCCTGTCAGAAGTGATGGGTAGGCTCCAGCGAGGGTGGCCCTCACCCATCCACAATCCCCAAATATATCATCCCTCAGTGGCTGCATCTTCCCTGCTGTCACCCCCCAAAGCTGTGTGGGACAGCAGCCATGGAGGTGGGGATGGGGGAAGGAGGTGGGAAAGGTGGCAAAGAAGCAGGATGAAGGTGGCAGGAAAGCAGTGAAAGAGCTTGGGGTTTTATTTGGTCTCAAGAGAGTGGGTGCTGGTGTGGGCCAGTGCAGTGTGAGTGCCAGCCAAGCACCTGGGTTGGCACAAGGGTGCATGTCAGGCAGAGGGGTGGGTGGGCTGACCACATCCCCCTGCCCTGTGGTCCTGTCCTGCTCACTTCAGCTGCTGCAGGAAGGCCAGGAGTCCACGGTGCCACTCGTTGGGCTTGTCCAGGTAGCAGGCGTGTCCTGCACCCTGCAGCATCAGCACCTGGTGCTCAGGGAGGTGCTGCAGGTTGTTCAGACTGGTCTGCCCCAGCTCCACGTCCTGGTCCCCGTACACAATCAGCGTGGGGGTCTGTAGAGGGGGAAAGCACCCTGAGCCTGCGAGTGTCACCCAGGCACTTGCTCCTCCTTGCCAGGGATATCCTGGAGGGGAGTCACTTGCCCTTCTCCCCCACCCAGTATGACAAAGGGAAACTGAAGCTCAGACTCCTTGGTCTCCAGTTGTCCCCTCTTTACATTCCACTACCCCACATTTATGTTCCTTCATCATCATGTTCCCCTCCTTCAGTGGCAACAGGGTTTCTGGCCTGTTTGGCCTTTCCCCTGGTCAACCCCGGTGCCAGGGTCCACTCTTCACCATCCCCTTATAGTTGCCCGACCGACCTCCCCAGTGGTCGTACTTTGATCTGGGCATACTGCTCGGCCGTGAACTTCTCAGTGCAGATGGGTGCCACAGGCACATAGGCCTTGAACAGCTGGCTGTGCTCGAAGAGGAAGGGCAGCGAGTACATGCCACTGAGCGATGGGCTGATCACCACGGCTGGACCCAGGCACAGAGCCTCCGACACTGCCTTCAGGAACGCCGCCGGTGCTGGCTCGCCCACGGCTGCTGGAGCCACAGCATCCTTTGAGCGCCCCAGCCCTGAATCGTGCGAGACACAAGTGGCCCTGTCAGGCTCCACACCGCCTCACTGACAGGGAGAAGCCAGCACAGCACAGGAGGACACCGGGGCTGCCATCCTGGCACCACAAACCGGTGGCCAGCCCGCCTGACGCTCGGGCTGTGCTCACCACACCTTACCCGGCAGGTCGATGGCCACGGCTCGGTAGCCGTTCTCGGCCAGCGTGGCGAGTGTCCCCACCTGCAGCCAGGTTTCGGAGGAGAAGCGGATGCCGTGCAGCAGCAGCACGGTCAGCTTGGGCGCGGCCTGGGCTGGCTCGGCTCGGCGGTAGAAGAGGCTCTGTCCCTGCACCGTGACGGTGCCCTCGGTGACCCGCGGGGCGGCCATGCCTGGGGCCGGGGGCTGCTGAGGGACGGAGAGCTGGGAACGGGAGGGCTGAGGGGCCTTCTGCTGCCGCCGAGGCCCGGTGGCGGTAGGAAGGCAAGAGGACTGTGAGGGGTCACACCGACATCATCTTCACCGTGCTGGCACCACCGGGGTCACTGATGTGCCAGGCGGCCTCACGGGCCCGCCCCTGCCTCAGTTTCCCCGTCCGTCTCTGGGCCTGCAGCCCTTACCTGCTGCTCCGCATACGGGGCCGGCCGCCGCTCGCCTCCTCCCCGCC
>WEZZ01012249.1:0-16088 GCA_013400585.1 Chloropsis cyanopogon | reverse complement strand
ATTATTTATGGAGGCTCCTCTGGTTGGTGTGCAGCAGTCTGGGCTCAGCCTGTGCTTGCTGCTGTGGCTCTGCTGAATGCCACAGAGCTGTGCCAGAACGTGTCAGCAGGATCTGTGGCCCTTCCTATCTGCCTCCAGAGATCATTGATCGTGTTCCAGCAGTACGGAGCAGGGGAAGGGCATCTCTGCTGACAGTTTAATTAGGGCTGCTGTGCTGTGGAGTCTCTCCACTGAGGACATCTTGCTCTCCCTTGGGGACTGGCATCTCCTCACTGCAGGGTTCTGTTTACTCTTTGCTGGTCGTAATTTCTGCTTAAAAATAAAAATACCTCAGCCCATGTGAGGGGAAACTTTCAGCACTGCCAAGGCCCTCTGCCACCCTCTTCTTTGAACATGATGGTGCTGTCTGACATTGATGGTGATCCTAAACACTGCTATGAGATGGGAGGCCCCAGCACCCTCTCCCAGGTCCGGAGAGTTATTTGGGCTCTCAGAGCTGTGCTGGTGCCTGGAAGAGGAATTTGCCCTTTTGCAGCCACTGCACTGGGGGTGCTCTCTGTTAGCAGAGGTTGGAGGCTGGCTGTACAAAACTGGGCTGTCCTCCCCTTCCCCAAGTGCAGATTTGTGTCTCTGAGCTCTTACAGGTGAAGAAATGTCCCCACTACAGAGCTGTGGGGACAGTACTGGGAGGGTGTGTGCTCTGCTAGGAGCAAATAGCTCAGAGAGAAATGGAAAATTTCATAGGAACAGAGACCTCACTGGTCTCACAGGATGTTTGGATTTGTTCGTCTCCTTGTGTGCCCTCTGAAATGGTGACAGCTGCCCTTGGTCCTGCCACCCCCAGGGCTGTCAGAGGTGAAGGCAGGGAGCCCTGATCCTGGCAGGGTTCTGTGCTTTGTCCCTTCTCTTCTGGTGGCAGCAGAGGGTGAGGATTTATTGCCTTCCATTGCCCTCTGCCCTGGACTGTTCATCTCTTTGGGATGGAGAAAGGTCAGAAGTCAAGGCACCCTTTGCATTTTTAGGATGGCATCAGGTTCTTTCCCTGCCTGATCACTGATTGTTTCACTCTCAGACTGAGCTGCCTGCTTTCAAGTGGCCTCTGAGATGCCACTTAAATTCCACCTGGGTTCAATAACACAGGTGGGGCCTGGGTGTCTGGTAAACTCTGTGATCTCCACTTTCAGCTGGAGATGTTGAAAAGCTGAGTCCCTCTGAGTCTGTGACTCTTGATGTGCGGGCAGGAGCTGGAGCTCAGCCACCCACAGCCTGTCTGTGCTCTTGGGCCAGCCCCTGCCACCTTCAGAAAGGACATGGTGAGGCAGAAAGGCACCAAGGAGAGCTGTGAAAGCCTAAAGAGGAGACCATGACTAGATTTAGTGTGGGTGACAGTGTTGTGATGTGACCTGGAAATGCTCAGCCTAAGCTGCTGGTCTAAAGCTGGTCTAAGTTCTCCTGAACTCAAGTTTTTATCCAGGTGGGGTTTTGCTGTCTTCTGATTTTCCGCTCAGGTGGAGGCAAAGCCTGGCCCTAGGTAGAAAGGAGAATTAATGCTCATTTGAGGAAGCATCAGTCTGAGGCACAATGAAAATCAGTGGGATCATCCCTAATGCTGAGCAGAAAGCAGCTGAACTGCAATTTCCCCATTTAAATAAAAAACTTCTATTAGTCACAAATGGTCTGTTAGAAGGCTCCAGAGTGAGTTACCCCACACTGAGCTGGGTTTCTTTCTGCCAACTCCACTGGGTTTTCAGCCTTCACCTGGCAAGCAGGGAAGGAGTGCTTGTGGGGCCCTGCTGTCCTTGCTTCGCTGGCACAACCATGGAGCCTGGCACGGCCCTGGAAGCTGACATGGTCCTCAAACCTGGCACACCCCAGGAAGCTGAGATGGTCCTCAAACCTGGCACAGCCCTGGAGCCTGGCATGGCCCTGGAAGCTGACATGGTCCTCAAACCTGGCACAGCCCTGGAGCCTGGCACAACCCTGAAGGCTGGCACAGCTCTGGAGCCCAGCACAGCCCTGGAGCCTGGCATGGCCCTGGAGCCCAGCACAGCCCCAGAGCCCAGCCCTGTGCACCATCACGGGGAGGGCAGCTCAGGCTTGTGATCCAGGTTGGAAGCCTCGGCAGGAAATGCGGCCGGCTGACACTTAAATTTCCCCGAGAGGCGGCTTTGCTTTGTCCATCCCCTCCTGGCTGCTGCAGGCTCATTGTTTAGTCAGCTGAAAGGCTGTGACTGAACTGCTGAACCTCTCGCCTGAGATGGAGCTCAGTGCTGGTTAAAAGGCCATCGTGGGCTCCCCTGGGAGCACATCCCTGCCCAGGCAGGGGGTGGCCGGGCTGTAGCTCGGGGAGCCCAAACATTGCTTTTCTTCATCGCTCTTCCTCCTAAATCAGTCTCATGTCTCCGACTTCCCGAGGATCCCGCCTGGCTGAACTCTCACAAAGGACGCTGCCTGGCCTCTGAGCAGAAGGCGCTGATGCTTCCCATAATTTATTCTTTCTGAACAGTGTCATTACCCTTTTCCCAAATTTCATCACATTAAACTCTGTCGCTCTGAATTAGGAGCTCGTTTGCAGGAGGCCTGGAGGGCACAGAGGGGGAGACCCACAGCCCCCACCCAGCCCCGGGCTGGGAAGTAGGTTATTATGATTTCCACTTGGTATGTGCCAGCCTGGAGCACAGAGCAGGGAATTGTCCGGCTCATTCAGGAAATCTGGGGCACTGCCAAGAATAACACCCCTGTCTTCTAACCCCTGATTTGTGTCGCTGAAATTGCTTCTAATATTTTCCATTGTTATGCTTTGGGTCTCGCTGAGCTGCTCTGAGAGCTGAGTGCTGCTGCTGAGTTGGGCTCCCTGGAGCCAGGCCTGGATCTGCTGGGACCCTCATGAAAATGTGGTTTGTAGGTGTTTAAGGCGAAAGATTCAGGAAAAACCAAATCACTGTGTATTTTGGCCAGGCAACCCATTCTCTCTTACGGTGCTGAGGCCTGAAGGAAAGGAGGAAAAGAAAAGACAGCCCCTCTTGCATGATCAGAGCTGGGAAAACCTGGAGCCCTAGAACACCTTGGCACGTAGCTGGAGATGGGAAGTTGCTCCTGCCTCGCTGTAGAAGGGAAGTATTTGCAATCTGCAGGTGTCATGGCTCAGCTGAGGGTGCAGGACGCCCCAAGTCCCAGTGCCCTGCCAGCAGGGGATTGGGATGGGATCCCTGCAGTCCCCAGGGGTACGTGGCCACGGAAAGCGACTAAAGCGTTAGATGAGAAGATAACTGGCTTTGTGAAGCAGCATTTCATCACGGGTTCATTAGCTCGAGGAGAGAGTGTTTGGGCTTCAATGCTACCTTTGTGTTATAAATAATCCTCTCTTCTGGAGGGAGGGGGTTTGAAAAATCATCAGGTGCTTAAAAGAGCCAGTGCTGAGGCTCGTGGATTCCGGCTCTAGTGCATCAAAGGTGCAAAGTTTGTGGAGTTTGGCCTCACCCAGGGTGTCCCTGTGTGGTGAACGAGTTGGTAGAAGAAAGGCCTTTTAAGCAAGTACATAGCTCTGTCTGGCAAGATGATGTATTTTGATGGCAAATGTGAATATTTGGAGAATGGCACATTCACCTAAACCTTCAGCAAAACCTCCCAAATCAGAAAACTTCCCCAGGCAGGGCAGCCTTGGCAGAAGGTGTTGTGTGAGCCAGGAGCAGGATTTAACACAGAGGAGAAATCAGGAAGTCAATTGTGTTCCTGTAGGAAAAACCAGAGCCAATATTTGATATATGGGAGGTTCAATAGTGGGAACACAGTAACGTGGTTATTAGATTTCCATGTACAGTGCGTTAGAACTGATTTTTCAGGCGTGACAAGGTGACACCCACCAGCTTTGGGCTCCTTTTGGGAAGGTAATCCCTGCTGTTTCCCAGCTTGGATTTCGTGTGGCTGCCTCAGACTTTTGCGTTGTCTTTGACAATTGATAACTTTGCGGATTTATCCCCTGGTGTGCACAAGCTGTCCTGCCCCAAAACTGCAACCCCTGCCTTGCACTGTTTCCATCTGTGATCCCTTTTTCTCTGAGTGCACAATTAGTGTTTTGGAGCCGGCGAGGGCGGTTTTGTGCCAAGAATTTTGGAGCCATTTTGGAAGCCTGTGCGGGGTGCCAGTTATAATGACACAAAATGAAATGTGTAATCACAGACCTGCTTTTTCTGTCACTAATTAGTTACAGCTTTAGCTGGAATGGGAAGAGAAGCCAGGGGGGCTCCCAACTTGCAAATAGGAGGGAGAAGCTGCAGCCAGCACAGCCCACGTGCGTGGGGGACCCTCGGTTCAGTGAGTGCTGCTGTAATTGTTACCAGGTGGTCCCAGATTGTAGAAGGGGCTGTAATTTAATCACAGCTTTGTATGTTTAGTTGGTAACTGACCTGAAGGCCCTGTGACACCATTGGTGGCTGCAGTGTGTTCCTTCCTGGGATGCATCAGCTGGAATAGATTGGTCCCCATGGTTCTCTTAGCCCAGGGCTCTCCACAGTCCAGCCTGGGCTGCAGAGGGTTGGGGTGGGTGAGAAGGAGCTGCTGGACCTGGGGCCACCACTGTGCATCTTGCTCTGTGTCATCAGTTGATGCTCTTTGCTCCAGGTTTGCCAGGTTTTTGTGAGATATATTCCTACCAGTCCCATTGCTCTTGGAGTTTGTAGCAGTTTCTTTAAAGAAAAGTGGGAGGAAAAGAGGAGGTGAGGGGAAAAAGAATGAAGAGAGGAGCTGGCCGTCACCACAGCTCTGTCCAGATCAGTGAACAGAGAGAAAATTTCATTGTGCAAATCTTTGAGCAGATTTAGAAAGGAAGATGGATGCTTGTTCTGCACCCTTACCCCCTGACAAAGCACCACACACATGACAGTGCCCCTGTTCACAACATTTCTGCTTTTGAAATCAGCATTTCCTGGTGGGAAACACCAGCCATGGGCTGCGTTTCATGAGTTATGAGAAGCACACACTCCCCTGGAAAAACCATAACCTTGTTAGTGGGTTTATGGGGACGATTTGGAAAGGTGGATTTCAGAAGCCTAATTGAGCATTCTGTGTCTCCGTGTCCATTTTACACTCCGCTGGGTGAGAACAGAGAAACGTGGCTGCTCAGGCTTACTTACAGTTTAGCTCCATTTCATCCTCTGGGCTGCCCAAAGGTGACGCCACGATGGGGTAGCCAGCTCCCAGGGAAGCTCTCTGCAGAGGTGGGAGCAGCTCCCAGTGGACTGTTCTAGAAAGATCCCTCCAATTTCAACACTAGTAACTTGTATTTGTTGCCTCGAGATCTTCCTTGAATAGTTTTCTGACTGTTTTACCCACTCATTGGCTGGAAAAGCATCCTTTCACCACAGCCTTGATGTTTTCCTGTGTTCTCAAGGAAAGCCCTTGGACATTCCCTGAGATAATTTCCTTCCTATCCTAAATTTTGCGACTTTGTGCATTGAGCACTGCACTGTCAAGCAAAAGAAAAATCAACTTTCCAAAATGGTTCAATGTCGAGTCTTAACTTCTTTTCTGCCAAGGTTGGGATTAAATGTGTGAGATGGTATTTCTTGTTTGGGCTCAAATGTTTATTCGTTCTTGTCTTTATTACAGTCTCACAAACTGTGAGTTCTACAGCACTCCACTTCAACAAACTAAAAATGGAGTCTTGTCTCTCTCTCTCTCTCTCTCTCTCCAAGGCCTTTGAAGGATAAACTGACCAATTAAGAAATGACACCTAAATTATTTTTACTTTTAACCCAATAACCAACCACCTGTGGCCTGCAGTGTGGACTTTTGTATCCAATTACACAACGCCACCCAAACCCATGGAGAAGAAGGTAAAGAAGAAGGACCAACCTCCACCCTAAAACCTCCATCTTGCTATATATATATTCCTATATTCTAAAACCTTAAACTCTAAGTTTTGCACCACGTGATATTACACACTTCTATTCAAACTCCACACCCACAATCCCAGTTCTATCATTCCATTTTGGAAGCCTCAGGTCAAATGCAGTGTTCTCTGGTGGGGCAGTGCCTGTCAGCATAGAAAGTCTAAAATTCTAGTAGCCAGGGTTCCAATAGTTAAACAGTGTTTTTTTGTGACTATTCAAGTGTTCTCTGGCGCTTTGGGCATATCACCAGGGATGGGGTGTTTGTCCTTCTGATGGTGAGTGTGGGAATCATCCTCATCCTCCTCCTTGCAGCTGTGTTTGTCTCAACGGTGGGAGTTGCTGAGAGGGATCCTCACAGCTCTGTCACTGCTCCTCTGGCTTCCAGGGCCCTCACTGCCAGCACAGTAAGCAGCCCTGCCAAATTCCTCCTTTAATTCCGAGCTGGAAGAGGAGAGGCTTTGGAGCGAGGGATGCCCTGATTTATTTGCGTTTTATCGTCGCCGTTGTTTTATCTGCAAAACTCCAACAATCTCCTCTTGGCTTTTGTGGTGTTTGGGGAACTTGGATGTTTGGAAAGGAAATACTTATCATGACTTGCTGTGAAACACAGCTCCGTGCTGTACAATAGCCTTTATTCCTGGCTGCCATCCGTGGCGGGATTTGCTGGAATCAGAGAAGGAAGCTGATTAAAGTTGGGTCAAACAAAGGAGCCCTGGGGTCACGGCCTGTGGGGCGAGCTGGGCCCAGGGCAGTGTGGCACTGAGTGCCACCTCGGAAAGGAACGTCCTCGTATCCTTGGCCAGGCTGCATTTTGGGGCTGCTTAGCTTTATTTAATTAGCCTTTGTGAGATATACAAGCTCCTTCTTGAAGGTTATTGAGTTTCTTATTATTTGGTGCCTCACAGATGTTCTGGTTTGGGAACATGATAGTCCATAGGAAACGACACCTAAAAGCTGGAATGTTCCTTGGGCCTCAGGGACACACGGTTGTCTCTCTCCTCCCTCTCTCTGCTGAGTCTGCAAGGTCCAGGGCAGTAGTGATTGCTCACATCATCTTCAGGTGATGCCGATTTATAGCACCAAATTAAATAATGAGACGTTTTCCTTTACTGTCCGTGACGCTGTCTGTTCCTTCTGAGACCCTCAGTTCTGTCCTCTTTTGGAACCAGAGGTGTGTGGAGGTAGGGGAGCTGAGCTGCAAGGGCTGGAGAGGAGCATTTATCAAAACCTCAGATCCCCCTAACCCTGAGTAATCAGAACCAAGGGCAAAAAGGTGAAGTGTGAATCAATCAGTGCAGGGAACATGCACGTCCTGTCTCATCCAAGCTGATGGGGTAAATGTTGTGTGTTTTCCTGTGCAAAACCTGAGAGCTAAAAAGCATTTTCACACATGGAAATGGTTAGCAATTCCCACAGTTATGATTGGTTGTGGCTTTGAAAAGCAACCACACATTTTGGAGACCCCCAATATTTTATTAAAAGGGAAATGGTTGGCTTGATTTGGAGGAGAGAAAAATACTGGAGTGGCACTGGTGTTACTTGCCTTGCACAAGGGACCTGAAGTTGGGGCTTTGGGTGTAACATGCCTGTCATATTTTAAATAAATGTCTGAGATCCTGAATTTCTGTTGTCAGATCCCACTGTCACCATTTTGGCAGTGGTGGGAATGGGCTGTGAAAAAGGGATGGCCAAGGATACACAAGGACACAAATTATGGCTCTGCTACCTGAAGTTAAAGGCAGAAAGCAGTCCAAACTCTGGCATTTTGGAGTGAACTAATTACAAGGAGCAGGCAAGAATGTGAAGTGGAGGGGATAAATCATTCTTTGTGCAGCTTGTCCTGAGTTTGTAAAGCATTAATTGCCCTGTTGCCTCCTGGCAGAGGAAAGCTCAGCTGAACCAGGAGCATTCCTCTGCATTTGCAACCTCAAATTATTTTCATTCCTGGGTGATTTATATTTCACACGCAGGGCAGAGATGACCCCCTGCCATCCCATTCCCTGCCATCCCCTTCTGCCAGACAACACTTTGCTGTTTCCCAGGCCTATCATTTGTGAAAGTTTGAGCATTTTCATTACCTGCAGGTGAAGGACAGATACAGGCACAGGGGACTGGGGACAGTGTTCATTTTGCAAGCACTGTCAGAAAGCTTACCTGACTTTCCAGTTTCATTATAACTGTGGTTTCCATCCTGATTTTAAAGAGATGTTGCCCCTTAAAAATTCCAAAATATCAATGAAACAGCTGTATTAACCTTAGCTTGCAGAAAATTTGTATTATTTTTGTCTGTTTTTGATGCCTTTTGTTATTTGTTGCATTTTTCAAAACTCACAGTCCTTGCCACAGAGAATGTGCTGATTGAGAGAATACAGGAAGACCCCAGTCACAAGATCATCCTTCCCTTCATCTTAATTTCTTACTGGCTCCTGACAATGGTTCTCTTTGGTAAATACTTTTTTTGGACAAATTTCTGGTGAAAAGCCTAATGGTCTGGGTTTTCATCTTCTCTTTCACTGTTAAGAGTGCTCTGGGTGGTTGGCTTTGCTCATCAGTCAACGTTTGTGCTGGATTTTCCTAATAGGATGAGAGGCTGCTTTGGGGAGGGACACCTCATCAGTGACTCATTCTTTCCTTATCTGTCACCTGCCAGAGGAGCTATCCTGGTGTTTGAGGTGATGGTTCCTCCTTGAGAAGGGATGGAGCTGTGGAGTGAGTGCTGGGCTGGAGTGGCTCTGGATGTGGGCAGGACCAGGCTGTTTGGTGAAAAGGACATGAAAATAACCCACGTGAGCGAAGCTGTGATATTCCACGCGTCACTCGTCTTCAAGAAATCTGGGTCTGCTCCGAATGGCACCGTTTTTTCTTGCCTGGAAAGAAACACAGACGTGTTTGCTTTAGAGGCAGGACGCTCCCTGTCCTGGCCAGACTCCTATCAGAGCTTTCAGCACGGGATATTTTTGCTGGCCAGCCCCGAGCAGCAGCAGCCGGGTGTTTACCCTGGCTGGGCAGCCAGCAGCTCCCCAGAGCTCCCTTCCAGGCTGAGGTGCTGTCCTTCCTGCTCTCCCGAGCTGCTGACAGGGAGAACATTTGCTCCCTGCCTGGGTTAAATCACCTCCTGGTGAAGGCACAGCCCTCGGTGTGGCTGGGTGAGCTCTTGCAGGAAGCTCTGCAGAGCATCTCATGTGCCTGTCCAGGTTTCAACACCTTTTCTGTTGCCTCTTAGTGGCTTTTTGATCCTATCAGATGCTGTCAGTGCAGAAATTGATTTTTTTCCCCTGCTCTGCTTGTCCACCTGCCATCAGATGAGCTTTGCTTTGCAGCAAACTGCAGCAGAGGTTGAGCTGAACAATATTACAGTGATCACAGACTGGTTTTGAGCTGAGGAAGCAGCTGGGTTGTCCTGAACTCCTTTGTTATTTTCCGTCCTTGGTAGGTGAAAGGGTTGTAAAAGGAGTATTCAAAGTCTGGGATATTACACACTTTTACTTAACTACACACTTGTAATCTTAGTGTTATTAATTAACCTTGGAAGTTTATAAAAATTTTTTAAAAAATTCTAAAAAAATAATTTTAATTCTTACTACTTTTTCCTTTTAATTACTATTAATAAAATTTTTTTATGCCCTTTAAAAAATTTTAAAATTAAAAAAAATATTAAAAAAATTTACAATTTTAAAAAATTCTTTCTCCTAATCCTATCTTACTACAACAACAACAACAAAAAAAAATCACAAATAACCAACACTAAAACCCACTAGACTCATTAATACATTAACCAAAAAATCACAAAAAAAAAAATAAATCTTAAATGAACAAACTAAAACCACTGCACAAAATTAATATTTCCACCCAATTTCAAACTAAAACTACCATATCTTCTGGTGGAGAATGTAGGTATGGCTTTAGATTAAATGTAGTGTTCTCTTGGGAGTCAGAGTTTGTTAGTATAGAAAGTTTAAAATTCTCAGCATCTAGAGCTCTAACAGTAAGGTTCCCTTTAGAGTTCCTTTTTGGGGGCTTGGACATAAATGACCTTTTAGAGCTCCTTTTGGGGGTTTGGACATAAATGACCTTTTAGAGCTCCTTTTTGGGGGCTTGGACATAAATGACCTTTTAGAGCTCCTTTTGGGGGTTTGGACGTAAATGACTTTTCAGAGCAGTCTGGTTGCTGGAGGGAGGGGGTGTCAGAGAACCTGGGCTCTGCTCCAAGCCTGCCCAGCCTTCCTGGGAATCCTTGGACCACCCAGCGCTCGGGGTCCGGTGCTGGTGAACCCATCAGACCCCGGGGAGTGCAGCGGAACGGGAGAACGGGACCTGTGTGTGTGGGAGGTGGTGTGGCAGGGCTGGGAAGGTGGCTGTTGTTTGGTGTTCTGCTGTGAATCAGCTGCTCAGCTTCACCCTTGGCTTGCTGGAGCCTCCCAGCAGAGTGGATTGTTTCAGCAACACTCAGGCTCCCGGGGCTCTGATGTGGGAGCTGCGCCGTGCCGCGGGGCCAGGGCTGTTCCTAATTAGCCTGGCTGTGGTTTGAAGCGTGGGCCAGCCCAAACCTCCTCTGGCTTGGCACAAAGGAGAGGTCAGCTGTGCCTGGAGGCCTCTTAGGGTGGCTTTGTCACCCTGCTTCAGGAGACCATTATTGTCTCTTGCTTTTATAGCACTGCCCTCGTTTACCCAGCCTTTGACGTGCCCTCGGTGTTGTTTGATTGACCAAGGACCTGATTTCTCTGGAGCTGTTCAGTTGGAAGCCTTTGGATGTGTTAGGGCTGGGAGAGAGGGGTTTGCTGGAGGCCAGAGAAACATGGGACTGCGAAACACTCAGAGGTGTTGGAAGTCAAAATGGGAAGGGTTTAGTCTTTGGAAGCAAAGGAAAGCACAGGCAGTGTTTTCTTGGATCCAGGAGCCAGATGCTCTTTCCAAGATGGAGAGACTCGCGTGACAGCGCCAGTTCAGACTCAGGTGACTTCCCCAGTCCAAGGAGAGCCTGGTGCAGACTTCAGAATGACGGTAGCAAGATACTGTGATCGATGCTTCCAGTGCATGAGGCCAATTTAAAATCCGTTTTGTGGAATTAAATGGCTGCAATTGTTCTTCTGCTGTCAGCTCATTGGAGAGAATCCACGGTTAATAATACCAGGGCTAAATTAAGCAGAGCACTTCTCCAGCAGCCAAGAAGTCCGAATACTTTTATTTATAAGCAGCCTCCTGATTCACAAGGTTAGCCTTCTGCTGGGAGGGGAGAGCAGTGCGAGGCCAGAGGAGATTCCTGCTGGGATTTTCTTGTATTTTGGCTCAGGAAGGCAGTGGAACAAGGGCGGCTTGTGCAGAGCTTGGCTGCGTCCTGTGCTATCGGCTTGTCCATCGGCCAAGCATGGTATTTAAGAGCTGGCAAACAGGTAGGGCTGAGCTCTTTGAAGAAATCTGTGAGAGGAAACAAGCCAAGGCGATGCAGGGGCTTATTCAGCTGAAACCCATCTTTTGTAAAGGGAGTTTGGAAGAAAAGAGAGAATGTGCTGGAGCCAGGGGAATGTCTGTTGTTGTACCTGCAAAAGAAGTGTCCAGGGACTTGTACCTGTGGGGTGACCCCAGGTCCAGGGTCCTTCACTCTGAGATGTGTTGGTCAAACACGGCGCCGTTCATCACACCCAGCACCACCTCCGACCCCCACGCAACTGCAGGGCAATAACTCTGTGAATAGCTGAGCAGTTCGTATGATCTGAGTCTCTGAAGGTGAACTGGAGTACAGCAAACAGCCTTTTGGACCTGCATGACGTTGTCCAGCTCTGTCCAGCTCCACTGATGAGTGATGGACAGCGTGCAGAGGCAGAAGTACTGCCGGCCATTTGTTTAAAGGAACACGATAGTGGGTGAAGCAGAGCTAAAATCTGATGGGCTTTGGTGGATTTGAAATACGGCTGGCTTTGTTCTTTTCAGGCTTTCCTTGGGCTGAGCTCAAGAATTAAGGATTTCATGATCATTTAAAAGAGATTATCATATTGGGTTGAAGAAAATATACAGCTCAAGTCCTTTGGATGAGTTGTAGCCCTCTGCTTAGGTTTAGGCAAATAAATCAGAGTGGAACCTTTTCACTGGCGTTGCACTGATTTGAAACGTTCACACAGATCTTTACTGCTCCTCATGTTAAGATCTGCCAAGGGTAAGAAAACTTGGAAGGAAATGACTCATGGAGCCACCTGAAGAAGACAAAACCCCTGCTTTGTTGTGAGGGATGGGTACCTTGGGCCAAGTCATGTGAAGTGCTGGATCTTCAAAGTGCTGCATCCCCTTTGGTGAGGGCTGAAGCTCCCCGGCACCTCCCGTGATCCCTCCTCCACCACGGCAGTGCCGGTCCCGTGGCGGAGCGGCAGCCCCCGCTCTAATCTCCCTGCAAAGGATTTCCCTGGAGCTTCCCAGCCAGCTGTGACCAATTAAACGGGGGCTGTGGCTGCAAAACCACAGCCTCTCACAGAGCTGGGTGAGGGCTGCGCAGGGTTTATGGCTCTGAGAGTGGTGAAGTCTGCCCGAGGTGTTTTCTTCCCGTAAAGCACCTGGGGAAAGCCAGGCTTGTGAGCTCGGAGGTGACTCAAAGGACATTTATGGAGGAGAGTGGATTATTTTCCAGGCAGTGTGAAATGCTCCAGTGTAACTGTACCACTGGGATCCCATCGTGTAATTGGTAATAAGAAGGATTTGTTACATGAATGCAAAGGAGACTAAATTAAAGCTGAATTCTTGGATTGTTTCTGGAGAGGATTGAGCCCATCCCCCTGGTCAGGTAGCCAAGGACCATTCCAAGCTCACAGTTCCTCACCAATTACTGGTTTCTTGCGATGAGAGAGAACAAGATTGTGAGTGAGACACTAAAATCTTCAGGTCTTCAGTGGATTCACAAAAGAGAAATGACAGGGAACCGCTTTACTCCCTGACTGTGACAGAATCATCAGATCTTTGAGTTTGGAAAAGACCTTTAAGACCACCAAGTCCAATCATTCACGAAATCTTCCCTTGTTTTCAAAGGATCTGCTGAAAATCAGTGGTGTGGGAGCCATACTAGCCATGGGCACAAGGGCCAGGTTCCATCCAAAATAGGAGGATTGGTGAGTGAGATGAGGAGTGAGGGCAACAGCAGGAAAGAGAAGTATTGCAGCAAAGCTGCCTGGAATTTGTAGAATTAATTTATGCTTAAACACACAGCCCACTCCGCAATAAATCATTGGTATGTTATGCTTTCCATTTCTGGGTTTGGAAAGGTTGGAGAAAACATTTTTTTTAATTCATTAAGTGCTGCTTTCTCTGGGGCATTGTCTTAAAGCTGTATTCTCTGGCAGGTGATTTCATCTTCTAAGCAGCCTCTGAAATGCCATATCCACACCTCAACAACAGGTTTGCCTTTCATTTTTTCCTTGTTTGTTGTGTTTCTGTTTCGTCTCCCATGCTGCATGGGCTCAGCACAACAGTATAATGGGTTTAATAATTCAGAAACAAACACATGTTGAGATTCCAGTCGTTACAAATACCTTTTTTTTCTGGGAAGATGCTCAGAGGGTTCCCTCCCCAGAGATCTAATCCATGTGAGTTATGTGAGGAAAGGAGGACACTTTCCACACATTCTTGATCCAAGTTGCAGTGGGTGCGAGCTCCTGTTGTGTTTTTCTCTCGGGCTGGAGCTTGATATTCTGGGCAGCCTGAATCCAAACTGAGTTGTTTGATAGTGGAGAAGGAAGAAAATCTCCCGCTAACAACCCCCACAGAGAAATCCAGGTGGCACCAGCCAGTGAAGGAGTTTTTTACGGTCACTTTTTACAGTTTTACAAAGTTCAAATGGAAAATGTTGCCTTGGAAAATGGGACTCCTCTTGCGTCAGTGGCTCCATGATCAAAGCACCAGCTCAGGGAATTTGTTCCTCTGCAGCTTCTTTATCATGGAATTATAGAATTATAGAGTATCCTGGTTTGGAAGGGACCCACAAGAACCATCAAAGCTGTGCTGGGGCTGGAGCCGTGGCCCTGGGACTGGTTCTCCCTGCACATTCCTCAGCAGAGGAATCTCTAGACTGAAAGGAGAGTCCAGGGGACCCTCACCACTCTGGGCTGAGATCCCCCATTCCCAGCATGGCTGGTTTCCTCCCAGACACACTTAATTTTATGGGGCTGCAGCTTCCTGTGGCTCAGCTTGCAGACAGTGACACATGTGCTGCGGGTGACGCTGCGGCCGCCGTTCCTTTGCATGATTCAAAGTTTGTGGGGCCTCTGCAGCCCCTCGACATTCCTGCTGGCCACAGGGGCACCTGCCCGACCCTCACTCTCTGTAAACCAGCCAAAAGCCAGTTTTGGAGGCCAACAGGTGTTTCTAGTTTGCGGCACGTTAATGGATATTGACTGCCTGTCTTCCCGCCTCTCCAAGCCAATAAACCCATGGATCTGGAAATCCTCCACTCCACGCTGGAGCAGCAGGCCCAGCACAGGATGCCAAGAGGCCAAGTGAGCTCCTGCTCCACGGCAGGCGTCGTGCAGGCTCACGGGCCGGGCGCCGGGGCTGCTGGCCCGAGCTGCTCCCTGGAGTCATTCTTTTGTGTTTGACTTTCCATTGTGATGAGTAATGCCATGGTTGACTCTCACAATTAAAAGGCAAATATCATGTGTACATGTTAAGAGAAATTTTATAGATTTAGAGTTATGTTTTACCCCCCTTTTGTTGTTATCAGGACTGGCCTGGGTTTGGGACGTTTGGGTTTGTTACTGTGGCAGCACCTGAGCTCCAATCAAAATGTAAGGAAGCAAACTCCACTGATGGACAGCAAAGAAGGAGTAGATGGACAGAACTTTGGGAGGGGCTAAAGGGTTAAAAGGGGAAACCTCCATTGTGTGGCTGAGCACATAGTGGGAAAAATCCTTTGCTCCTGGCGCCGTAATATTTTCTCTAGTCAGTCTTCTGTTGTGTTTCTGTTAAGGTTTTAATGAACCTTTCAAATTTTTTAGAAGTGAGCATCATTTTCTCACACAATTTATCTCAGAATGTTGGCTGGGAAGCCTGGCACACTGCAGCTTTTGGGCACTGCCATCGCCAGTGGGTTTTGTCTTGCACGGGCCATCGGCTGGTCCAGCCCCATGAGTGTTCACCAGGAGGTTGGTGGTGGAAGCAGTTTTTGGTGGTTTTCACCCCACTAAGGGAATCTGCCTTTCCCAGGTGCCTTCAATCATGGCATGTCCATGAGGTCTTGCAGGTAGCAGAGGCTTGGTTTGAGGTGGGACCCCGCTGCAGATGGGCTCTGCTAATGCAAAAAGAAGTAGAATGACCCGTGCTTGCTGGTTAAAATAGTGATTCTTTTCCTTTAGAGATTTATGTGGCTTGCTTAAAGACTAGCTAGACCATTCCCAAAGGTCCAACCCAGCTCTCCTTGCCAGGAGCTGTTTCAAATCACGGATAATGGGAGTCAGTTCTGTGATTCATGGTCCTGATCTGACTGTCAGAGATCAAAGGGCCAAAATAACCGAGCCCGGTGTAAGAAAGGCAGCGGCCGGCGGGGGCTGGGCTCCCCTCGCTGGGTGAAGCGGAGGAAGGGGCAGGAGGGTTCTTGGCAGTCCAAGAGGATCCGGGGATGTTGTGCCTTTCCTTGGCATGCCATTGTGCTGTGTGTGGGGTGTTGGGTTTCAGCCCCGCAGATGCCGAGGCGATGGATGCCAGATGTGTGTCATTAGAGGATACCTCTCCTTACCAGCTGCAAATTGTCCATCGCTTCCTCTGCTGTTTTCACCGGGGCAAGCTTGAATTCCCACTATTTCCTGCCATCTCAGATGTTGTCAGGCTGCTTTTTAGCTGGCCGGTCACGGACTTGTGCAGCCCAAACCAGTCACGTGTGGCAGAATCAGGCCACAGCACCCCTCAGCTCGCCCTAAGTACCACGCCTAACAGGGTAGAGAGCACACACGGAGCATTGGGGCTACAAAGAACAGGACACAGGGTACCAGGTAGGATTAAGGTACAGGTGCACCAGTTCTCTTTTCACTTGGAAGCTCACCCTAACCAGCACCCCTAAGAACACCATTTTTCCCCAACACCAGTACATGGCAGCAACCCTAATGCTGGGACAGCCCCAGAGGCCTCCCAGCAGCTGCAGGCAGTGACCCTAATGCTGGGACNTTGCTGTGACCTAGAGAGTGACATTTAGAGTTTGGGGTTTAACATTTTTTTTTCAGGGCTTTT
>WEZZ01012208.1:1907-13225 GCA_013400585.1 Chloropsis cyanopogon | reverse complement strand
AAAAAATATATAAATAAAAGGAATAGGTAAAAATTAAAAAGTAACAAAAATCGCCATGGGTTTTAATTCCATGCCTACAAAGAAAGAGGATGGTGTTAGAATCATACCATGGACCATTATACTAAAATGCTGATAGTGACTATGGAAAGCAAAATGGAAGACTTCAGAGGCAAAAAATCTATGGAAGAACGAGCAACTTTGTTTTAGTGCTACGCTAACTAAACCTACTTTAATATATGCATACTAAAGAACCACTTTGTGGTAATGAACATAACACAAGTAAATTCAGTTCTCTACAGGACTGAAAAAATAACAGCAAATAATCCACTACAGCAATATACAATTTCAGGAAGAAAATTCTATTTAAAAAAAGGAACAGAGAAAAAAGGAAATTAAAAAGAAGCAGGTAAGGGTAAAATGTTTTAAGATGGTACTGTTAGAAGATATATTATCAGAGATTCATGTCTCTTACATGTAACAGGAAAGCCTTTCCTTAGAACAGCGGTAATAATGCTGACCCGCAGTCATCTGGCTCAATAATTTTCAGGAACGTCTCAGCAGTTTGTCTGGTGGACACAGCAAATTACAGCCTGAGGTACTAAAGAGATCCCTAAACAGTTCCGACTCACCTGAATATGCTGGGTTGTAAACTGTCATAATTCGGTTGCCACTTTAGACGGAAAATCCTTTGCAAGAGGGCAAAAATGTCCAGGAGAAATATATATTATGGTTCCTTTAAATGCAAGAACCTTGAAAGTTGTCCTGCAGTAATTAATTTCTACTTAGAACTCACAAAACAAATGTATAGCCACATGTGAAAACAAGGAAATAATAGCATTTTTAAAGCAAGACAAATGAAGGTATTTACCAGAAGTAAAAAGACACCATTCAAAAAGAGGAAGTTATTTTGGAACACAGAAAGCAGAAAAAAGTGTATCTTCTGTTGATTTTTTAAAAAGAAAATGTTGAATAAGGCAGGCCCATGAAAATCTTGAGGAAAAACTGTTTAAGGCCATAAATAACCTTCCTGGACACCTTACATAAAATCTGTTTCTGCCAACAGATGCGGTGCAAAGGGGTGTTCAAAGCACAAACATCCCAAATAAATTCCTTGCAGTTCTGTTCACTACAGGTAGTTTTAAAAGGTTTACAAGTTAAATCCCTTCTCTGGAAGGTTAAATCTGAGAAAATGTGCAGTGGAAAGAATAAATGGTTCCCATCTAACAGTTATAAAAGAAACTGTTATAAAGAAAGACAGTCATGAAAGAGCTTAACTAATAACTCTTGCACAACGAAAGAACAGAAAGTGATTTAATGGCAATAGTAAAAAAGGGCTTTAGGAAGATTCACATAGATTACTTGGTCTATAGTCTATGCCATAGAAACTGGTAGAAATTATAATAAATAATAACAGATGCTTGAGAAGATAGAACAGGGAAAATACCGCATGAATTTTTGCAGATGGAAATTTTGATTCACAAATCCATAGAGTTCTCAGAAGGAGGCAATGGGCATATGCTGCTAAAAATTAAAAAATATGACAACCCTCACCAAAGTAATTTTCTAAAAGAAAGTTATCATGACGTAGGAGGAAAAATACTAAATATTCATACATAAAATAGGATTTAATTTAGCTATTGCTACACTGGAAAGACAGCATGGAATCCTTGTATATATACACCTATGAAAAAGCCAGTTCAATATTCAGAACTGATAATAAAGGAGGAGAAAAACCCTTAAGAAAACCCCTTGGGAATTATTAAGAAAGGAAAACCCCTTGGGAGTTATTAAGAAAGAATGAGAAAATAAAACTAAAATCATAATGACATCCTTCTAATAAAATCCATCATAGACTCACATCCTGAACACTCTATGTGGGTTTCAACTCTCAAGACAAAAGAGGAAATAAGCAGCCAGAAAGATGCAGAAAAGGGGACAAAGATGTTCAGAGAATGAAACAAAATCTGTGCAAGGACAGATTAAAAAGAGTTGGGTTCTTTGCCCTGGAAAATAAGTGATTGAGAGAAATATAAAGGAGCTTGATAAAATCATAACAAACAAGGACAAGGTGAACTGTTAATAATTGCTCCTTATTTCTCATTACACATTTCTAGAAAGCATCCAAAGAAGTTATCAAGCACCAGGTTTAAAGCAAACAAAAGGAAGTATGTTTTCACACAGTCTGTAATTAAATCGTGGAATTCATCGGCACAGGATGCTTTCCATGCTAGAAGGAAAAATGGTTTCAAAAAGCAACCGGACAAAATCAGAAAGCGCAGCTTAGCCTTTAACAGCCCTTCCCATCAGGGCTATTAAACATGATGCAAATGCAGAAAATGCTACTCCACACTAAGAAATGTACATTACAGAAGAGCAGAATGAACCAATTTGATGTGTATCAGACAGCAGCTAAGCTTCAACATGGCTAACACATAGATCACAGAGATTCCGGCTTCAAAATGAATTTATGGAGCACATGGATTATGGCTGCAACTGATGATTTACTATTGCACTGTCAACATACTGTATGTTGATTAATATCCTTCCCCAGGTACAACCATAGTTAAAGTGTATATTAAGGACAAAATGTTAAGAGTGAAACAGAGAAATGTTTGGAGAACAAGATATTCTTTTGGGAGACATGTGATATACAGATACAACATATTTTCCTAACTGGATGAGATTCCAATAGGTGATACTCGTTTCCGAGATGAAAACCACCAAACTTATGAAATTACCAGTGATGATACCCCCTTTGGCTCTAATGGCTGCTCAACATCCTTACTATGGAGTGATTTCTGTGGGAGCTGTACTTAGTCTATTGTGCATGTTATGCTCAATAGTGCCTTTTAAAACCAAGCAAAAACATTCAGGTCACAGAGCAAAGCACGCAAAAGTATGAAAATATCAAAATGAAGTCTGTCACAACAGCTGTAGTGTTACAATACAATCTTCCATGTTATGGTTGTATATTTTGTGTTCTGTATAATGGATAGCATCCAGGGAATGAGACTAATTCAAACACTCTTTTTTTTTATCCTCTCTTTTCAGTGTGTGGCCCCAAGCCTCTTTACTTAGTGGCATCCAAGTCTTGCATGAAATAAGATGGGGTTTTGTTTCTGGATTTTATGTGGTACTCATCAATATAGCATCTGAATATCTCAACAATCTTGCTGAATTAATTCTTACAATGTACCCTCAGATGTCTGGAATGATTTTAATTCCTCATTGATGAAAATTATGAGAGAAATGATGATTTTTTTTGTGGCCACACAGAGAGCCTATATCAAAGATCTGTTCATTCTAAGGGGTGCTGAGCATCTCCTGAACTCATTTTACAGAAGGAGCACTCTGAGAATTCTTCCTCTTCCTTCAGATCTGCAGCTCATCTGTAGCATAAACCTCTCCAGTGGGGGTGGGATACCATGGACAGAGACCTCCTTGCTACCACACCATCTCTCTAATCCTGTGAATTAGGAAAACCGTCTCAAAGGATACATTGCTGCAAGATTTGCAAAGCCCTTGGAGGCATTCAGATCATTGGCACAATGAAGAGCAAAGTTATGATGTTCTGTTGTTAAAATCTTATGCAGAAATTTCTCCTTCTGATTTGCAGTCTCTAGGATTACTGCCAGCATGGGGTATTTAAAATTATATTTTTCTAAAAAGTCTCAAGCAGGGGCAGTGGTATGGATGTAAGAAACCCACCAATGACACATGGACTATTTCTGTAATGTTAAAGGTTGCAATTTATAGTTGTGGTGTAGTTTGTAACTAGGAATGACAACTTTATGAAACACGCTTTATATACTGCATTTGTGTTCTAAGTGCATGAAAACACATTAAAAAATAGCCTTATGTTCTGCTACCTTAAGGGTCTGTCTCACACCTACCACATCCAAGAAACAGAGAATAAAGCTCAGTGTCTGTTCCTCTATTGTGTTTCCTATTGTGCCTACATATTGCAGCATTTGTGATCTGTAAGATCACACACTGTAGGAACAACTTTCAGTTCTCTGTGACAATAGGGTGAGCTGAGGACAGACTGGAAATGTTTGGAGATGAATTTCCTGCCCTTTGTGGGTTTCTGTTAGACTCTAAGCATTATTTGAACTTTTGTGGTTTAATTTTCTTTGTTGTTGTTTTAATTCAAATGGCTGAAAACAGGAGACAAAACAACATCCCTCTGGAAGCAGTGGATCTCAAGATCTGAGGAGTAAATGGCCATGTTTTCTCCTTCTGGAATTTTAAGGTACATCAGCAAACAGAGAAAGGACATAGTAGATCTGTAGAATGGCTACGGGACATAGAGCTTCTTATTTTCTAGTAAAGGATCTGTTGATCTTTAATGGTCTTCTGAAGTAATTTCTTCCCATTAGCATACAATTCCAACCACAGGCTCAGAAACTGCCCACCACCATGGGGCAGAAGGTTGTCGCATGAAAGCTGCCCTTTTCTCTTTACATGTTTGAAAAAGAATAATAAAATAACTCCATTGTAAAAATAAATAGGCCACTAAAAAAATAACAAATGACTTTTTTGGGAGGAAGAACTGTCAGTTATGGGATAATAGTCACTAACTACTGCCAGGAGTTTTCTCAAATTCCAGGAAACATCAGCATGAGAGAGTTTTATTTAGGTCTACCTTGACTAACATATGTAGAAAGGAACATTTCTGATTCTTCATTTCCTCATTCTCTCAGGTGTCACAGCTTCCTAGCCTTTGCTTCTGTTTATAGTCATCTCTCAATATGTATTTCAGGAAAAGAAAAATGTAAATAAAGACCATAGACTGTTCCATTATGTGCTCTTCTTCTTCTCCTTCTTTCTTGCATTTGTGCAGTGTTGTGGCACCTATTAACTACCCATGCTTTCAGAATGACATTATACAAGGTGCAGGATGTACCACTGTGCCCTAAAAATATCAACAACTGCATTAGTCTCACAATAATTAATGGCAGGCATTATGCAAATGACAACTTTTTCACTGCAAAATAATGACATTTCTTCATTTTGAGCAGAGTTATGCAAAACAATGAATTGGGGATGATAAATCACACAGGAGAATTAAGAAAGCCATAATGTTCCTGCCCAGGCAGGCAGAAAGACAGACAGACCAACAATTTAGAACACATTGTTTGTTCTCAAACTGCTATTAAGAAATAAATAAAAGCATAGCCAGTCGGTCGTTAAAACATATGTATAATTTAGTTTCCCCCCTTTAGGCAACTGTGCATAAGGGAATGTTAAATTCTAGCAATCGAATTATTACAAGTCACAAGCAAATTTTTTTTTATTAACCTTAATAAGTCATTCACTCAGAGACTAAGGTCATCAGGCAAATAAAATATATCACGTCATTATCTTATACATTAACTGATTTCTTATGCAAACATCACAACATATAGCAATTACCACTGCTCAAAAAAGCCCCAAAGTCAGTTTCAATTTATTTTATTGCTTTTGTTCGTGGTCATTTCCTGTAGAGCTTTCCTCTCTAATCCCATGTTTTAGGTACAAAATGAATGCAAATAAGAAGAAGCTACTTCTCTGAAATGTTGCTGCACTTTTTCCTCTTTATTGTGAATACTGTTGGAAAAAGATATCGGTAAGATCTTCTTGTAAGCTTCAAGAATATTCTCAAAGGTAAAAAGCCAACACTGACTACAGCACCCTCCCTTCCCCATCCCTTTCTCCACTGTATGCTTCCCACCTCCTGAAGGAGCAACCCCAGCCCTGTCTTCCCAGTGCCTCCTGCAGGGAGCCTGGTGCAGGAGAGCCTGTGAACTCCCCAGAGCCACCATTCCCACACTGCTCCCTGAGGAGCCAGCTTCCCAGTGGGAGTGGAACTGGAGGGGAGCTTTGAACTCCCGCTACGTACCACACTCCTCCATTGCTCCTTACAGTGTCTCCTGATGAAGCGGAAGTGGCTCTAAGCTTTTAATAGACAGCACTTCTGGATCTTTCTTTTTAGTGATTCCTGCTGGGAGAGTCTGATGTATCAAAGAGTTACAGCGATTAAAGCTGGAGAGATCTGTGGTATTTAATCATTTAGTCCATCCTTCCACCTGAGGTGGGCTATTCCTTACCCTGTTTTTCCTGATGCTCTCTCTAGTCTAACTTTAGAGAGTGCCAAATAACTGGGCTCCCACCTCTTCCCTGGGGAGGTTATTCCACAGTGGCACACCATGAGACTGGAAATGTCCCAAGGTATTTGCTGTAATTTTACTTCTTTATGATTAGTTTTATTAAAAAGGCTTTAGTTTTCAGACTCCCAATACTGCCATAAGATTTTGTTTCCGAGTTAGTGTAGAGACTGAAACTGCACCAAACTTCCTCACATCCATATCTCAGCACGACACTAAACATTATCCACTGGAAAATAAAGCTGGATTTGGAGCACCTAAATATTATCCAAAACCTCTTTTTATTCTTCATGGTGACTGCTGGCAAGAACTGGTATGAAAATGGATCCCGGACAGGACCTTTATAGCCAATGCAGCATTACCTCCCTTCTAACCACATCAGCTGCTCCCCTCAGGAAGCACTGGTGGCCATTCCAAACACACATAAAGCAGAGAATCAGCAAGGATTGCATATTCCCCACAAGGAGGCTAAACTACAGAGCTCTTGTGAAGCATAGTGAGAGGCCTGGAAAACCCACAATTCATGTTTCACAGTGAAGAGTCAATTCCAGCTTTATCTGAACCAAGAGGAAGATCATCCATCCCTTTTTCTTCTCCCCAAATATTAGTACCCTTGCCTCCAACAAAGACAACTAAGTCACTCACACAGACAGACAGAGAGCCCAGGAAAGAGAATAGTTGTGCTGGAAATAACTGGTGTCTTTGAAAACAAAGTGGTAGCAGTTTACCACCCCCCTCCCACTATCTATTTCAGGACTTTTAGGATTTAGTGTAGTTCACCCTGCCTTGGAACACGGCAAAAAATTCTCCACCTCCAGCCTCTCATCCGGAAGTTAATAATGTTTTGCAGCTCTCCTTAAATAAAATCCAGCCCATCCTGGATCAATAAGACTGATGCCTATTTCCCTAATGGCAGCCGATTGCCATTTGCTATTCAAATCAGACTAGATAAATTACAGTACATGCCAAGGAACAGGCCAGTGAATTAAGACAGGCCTCCTGAGGACCAGTGATATTATTAATCTTTTAAGACACTATCATATTTCTTCTTGACAGTGTGCGTAGACTCTCAGACATGCTGCACTCAGATTGAAATATCAGCTGCTGCAAAAAATCAATAGCGTTAGAAACACAATAATTTTCTGTCTGCAGGGCCCCCAGTAAGCAGCACTTGTGCTTCTCCTCGTTTCCACATCTATGTTCCAAGTGCATTTATTTTAAAATCCAGGCCTCAATTCTGAAAAGTCATTGTGGTGGACAAAGTTGCTTTTATTGTCACCCTTTGCCACAGAAGCCACAAGTGTGCTTCTCGATAAGCTTGAGGTTCTCAGAGACAGCAGAAGGTACACCAGGGTCAGATACTCACCCAGTATACTTTACACTTCTCCCCACAGCCTCCTGCTCATTCTCTTGCTCTCTTATTGAAGGCTTTATGAAGATTGATATTGCTAGAGCTCCTGCTATCCCTAAGAAAAATGAAAACGGGGACCTTGGACGTGAACTGACAAAGGGAGACTGTACATGACAAGAAAGGAGAAAGCTTAAGGGATTTCTATCCAGACTGGCAACAGATAGGGTCAATTCAAACAATTTTGATCTCTTTAGACCTGTGGATGAATTCAGTAGAGGCTCTGACAGTCAAGTAAGCTCAACTACTCTTTATGCTGAAGGGGAGAAAGAGTCTACAACTGATAACTATTCCAAAAAGAGTATTTTATAATTTACAAGACAAGTGGGCTTAGGGAAAAATGTGTAATTGGGGGGATTAGCAACAAGATGTTAAAATGAGGTTTCTCCTCACCCTTGACATGATATCATTTAACTGTGTGGAAAAGAAACAATTCTAAAACACAACAAAATCAGAAGTCTCCACACAATTCTAAGCATGGCATTATTCTGTGTACAGCTGTGTAAAAAAGCCCCAAACATTTACAGAAATGGACCAGAGTGGATAAATGAAGTCCAAGTTGACTTAAGCTGCGATTTGAGACTGCCAGATTTCTGGCATCCCAGGTCAACAGTGACCAGGAAGAGTTGATGAATGTCCCAGTAGGGTAAGAGGAGTGAAGCGATGAAATCATTCAAGTTACATCACAATTAGCAGTTGCCTTCTGCCCTTAAAACATTGTTAACAGCACTGGCAGGACTGGAGACCAAAAATATTAACTCTCCTCTGACTCTTGCGGAATTATGAGGGCTTCAATTCAATTTCTATTTAAAAAGTGGGGCAAGCATGACCCACATGCAATATAAACATAGCCCTACCTTCTGATGAATGCCAGTGTGACCTGGCCGATGGACACGCAAGGCTGGCTGATGTCAGCAAGGTGCTCATTAATAAATAGATGAGGAGCTACTCTGTGCAGTTCGGGGGTATGCTCTACCTTCTCTATGCTGAGCAGAAGACCTGTCTCACCTCCCTCCTTGGGATTCTCTGCACCCCTCTCTCTGGTGCACGAAGTGACATGCTTGGACAAAGAGAAGAGTGAGCTGTCATCAGGCTTGCTGCTAGGGAGAGGGTAATTAAAAGTTTAATTAAGGCTTGCCAGTGGATAAGAATTTTCTTCATTGGGACAGAAATATCAAACTCTCAAACGTTATAAAAAGATCCCAACTTGGTGAAGTGCCTTCAGATCTAGACCCCCAAAGCTTTCAATCTCTATGTCACCAGAAGTGACCAGAAAGCTCTCTTCATCAAAGACTTTCTGCTAAAGAGAAAAGAAAGTGATATGATGAAATGATGATATGATGGAGTGTTCCCATCAGCACCATGGTGCAATTTCCCTGGAGCAAAGGAGGCTCAGGAAACACCTTAATGCTCTCTATAACTACCTGAAAGGAGGTTGTAGCAGGGTGCGGGGCAGCCTCTTCTCACATGCAAGTAGCAACACAAGAGGAAATGGCCTCAAGCTTGTGCCAGGGGAAGTTCAGATTGGACATCAGGAAGAATTTCTTCACTTAAAGGGTGGCTAAGCATTGGAACAGGCTGCCCAAGTAAGTGGTGGAGTCACCATTCCTGGAAATGTTCAAGAAATGACTGAACGTGGTACTTAGTGCCATGGTCTGGTTGACATGGTGGTGTTCGGTCAAAGGCCGGACTTGATCTTGGAGATGTCTTCCAACCTTGGTGATTCTATGCATCTGTAATTTTCAGTTAGAAAATTAGTTGCTTCCCAGTACTTTGCACATATCTGAGGAACAGACCTGAGATTCACTCTTGCTTCTGACTCTCCATGAATTGGATTTGATTATGCACCTGAATGGAACTGCTCCCAGTACATACAAGTCTTACTCTACTTCCAAGAGGTTTTGGTTGTACCATGTGGGATCTAGGAATGTGTTGATAACACTTCAAAGTACTTGTGAAAATGTCATAGTGAGCCGTGTGCATGTGGAGCTCAGCCTAAATGTGGGGCTAATATGAGCATTGGCACAAAACTACGCGTGAGCAAGCAGTATGAGGTCTAAGGAGTAAATCTGAACAGACAGCATCATGGGTGATGAAGGATGGGATTTGAGCCTTCTGCTTTTCCTCCCCAGTCGTCAGATAACTCCTCTGCCTGCTGCTCCTCTTTCTCCTCTAGCATCCTCCTATCTGTGCTACGTCCTCTAACTATAGATCATTGCTGCTATGATTTTGCAAAGCAAAAATCATTAATTCACACAGTACTATGGCTAACAGCACCACAGTTTTGCAGAAGATGCCATGGTATCTAAGAAAACAAACCTCCAAATATCACCGAATGATAAAGAGAAGAGAAATTCACTTTTCCAGAGCAGGTAAAGGACTAAAATAATCTATACAGCCATGAACATTCTGAGTTGTGTCTTCTGACAAGTTCCTGTGTCAGTCCAAGGAGTGTGGTGGTAGTCTAACATTATCCCAGAACCTGTGCCACATCTATGCACAAAGCCCCAGAGGTGTAGCTGGGCTGCAATACAGCATCACGCACACAAAATTCCCCCATCAAAGCTTGTGAGAGCCATTACATTAAGGATGTCCCATCTTTGTGTCTGTAAGCACACCAAACACCCAAGTATGAATTGAGGTCTTCAGAAAGATGGGAATTTCACATCACTGTATATTGTAACAAGGTGTTCCCACACTAAACTTGTACTCCACCTGCAGGTATCTTTTTTTTCTCATAGAAACCAACATGATTTATTCTGATCAATATTGACTAATTTCTTCTTTTCTTCTTAGGTACTGTTATATGCTACCATATGCCCTCCTTTATCCTTGCATTTGGAAAAAAAACAATTCCTGTAGAAGATGGCCATACAACTATTGTTCAGGTTTCCCTGATACTTTTCCATTGGGAATCAAGACACCAGTGGTTGTTGCAAGACCATGTAACTAGATGGCCTTCTTCATGTTGAAAAATACTCTTGAGATTTAAAAGAAGCTGTGCACATCTTCCTTCTGTTCCTAACGGAAAGGATTAGATGGAGGGTGAAAGTACGCAAATAAAGTGTTAGGGCCCTTGCTGCTGGTCAGAGCTGCTTCAGAGGAGATTCTCTAGACAGCCTCATCCGGATAGATCTTGCTGGAATGGAATCTGCAGACTGTAATGTTTAAATACCATTCAGAAGTTAAAACAGTAGTGACAAACCCAGTTAGGTTTAAAGCCAGATTTCCATTGCAAAACACCCTGCATGCCATCCCTGCTGACAGGCAATGCCAGGCATTGCTGTCAGCCACAGGCTACAAAAGGAAGAGGAAGAAAGCAAATGTACTGCAAGTTTTAGGCACAGACACATACTGCTAACAACTGCTATCTGATATCCTTCCTCACCCTCAGTCTCTGCCCCAAGACATTGCTCTGATTTTGGAATACAGAGAACTGGTCTGTGCACAGAAATCTACTCACAGGCTACAGCTCCAGGACACCCAGAGAGCATTCTCTGCCCCATACTTGGCCCCTGCAGTTATAGGTGTTGAACAAGGGATTTTTGTCAAACTCCAGTTGCAGTTCACAATAATCTACCAGCTCATTCTACAAAAACAAATGGAAACTGGGAGTGCTTTTAGGGCAGAAGAGCTGGGAGAAAGTGACAGTGTAAGAACTCCATTCTACATGGGTGGAATAGAGTCAAAAGTGCAACTGAGATGATAAGAAGTTGAGTGACTATATCACGTAAGAAGAAGGAAGATCTGTGTGGAAATGGCCA
>WEZZ01012205.1:2281-12912 GCA_013400585.1 Chloropsis cyanopogon | reverse complement strand
TCAAAAAGGTACTTACATGGAAGATAAATACCTCTTAAGCAGTGAAACCAGATTTTTTTGGTCCTTTCATTTCATCATTCATGACCATTGCATACAGTATTGTCTACACAAGTCAGTGTTATGAATTGGATTATTGTAACATTAGATACCTTCCCATGATATTCTAAGATCAATATTTTGTAATATTTGTTTTGTGAAAGCTGTTTGAAATATAAATAAATGCCTAGAACAACAGAAAAAACAAATGGCTTTTGATCCCTTTCAATAATTTAGGGGGCTGCAAGTAAGACCGAACAGATGGTAGGTTAAAAATTGAAAGATGGAACTGTATTGGAGGGAATTAGTTGTCTGTGATGTCAGTTCACTAAGAAAAATCAGACAAGCTTTTTTTTTTCCCTGAGGATAACATGAAATGCAATGTTTCAAGAAAGAAAAAATTGAATGTTTAAACATTTCTTTATCACCATATTTAAGGAGAGATGGCATTTTTCAGTTTACACATTAAAATCTTTTTTTCTCTTTTAGGACTGAGACACCTGCAGACAACTCTTCACTGAAACAGAATTATTTTCTAAGTTATATGGCAAAGTAACATCAAGAAATGTTTCATAGATATCTTGTCTGATGTTATTATTAATTATTTATGAAATTATTAATCCAACAAATAGATAAGAGCTTCATGCAATCTATTTGCATGGAATCACAGATTACACAATAATTTAGGCTAGGAGGGATCTCATGTTTTCTCATTCAACCCACAGCTCAGAGCAGGTGTGAAGTAGATCAGATTTTTTAATCTCTTTAACAACAGTATACTTGTTCCAATTGCTGACTACCCTCATTGTATTTTCTTCCCCTGACATCTAATTAGAATTTTTCTGTCATATATCCATAACTTTATTATTATTGCTTTATGTTCTTCCAAACTGAAGACAACAAAACTCTTGCAGCAGTATTACCATTGCAGCCTGGATGACCAAGTCATTTTTCTACTGCTACATTTGGCCTCCTAGTTTAACAATGTCAGAATCATAGTGAAAAAAATTAAACATGCGTGTATTTTGAGGTTAATACACATACACAAATGATGTGAGTCTTCTCTGCTTATTATCTAATTGAGCTCAACAAGTATTTTCAAATAATATAGCACAGCTAACCCTACACATTTTGCTTAGGGACAACAGAAAGGTTTTTCACTTCATTGTCTTACCAGCTGTAGACAAAGACTTGTCATTTCTGTCTGTCACGCATTTTCTTTGCCATTTTTGAAATCACACTTCAGCTTCATCTCCATCTGGGGCAGAAGCAGGGGTGCTGTAATATTGCAAGAAAAAAACCTTTTTTAGTATTTTTAGCTTGATTGGATGATGAGAGCTCTGAAAATGCTATGACATAAACTGGTCTTTTGATGGTTATAGAGGAAGTTTGCAGGTGCAATGGGCTGACCAACTGCACAGCAAAAAGCAGCTTAGGATGACAAGTACTACATTAGCACAGCTCATATGGGAAATGACATTTTTCTAACAGAGATAGATATGCCCTGCATGCTGCAGCCAAATAGGGCTTCTTCAGATCTGTTCTTTGGCTCTTTGAATATGTATTCAATTTTATACATGTCATTAGCACATTTTGTGTAAAAACAGGAGAAATGGTAAATCAAATTATGCCCCAAAATACAAATGTAGATCTAGAATTTGGCATGTATATGAAATTCAGAAGTTAAACTTAGACAAAATGAATGGGAGATGATTACTTAGTGTTAATTATGCTGAATTAAATTGTCCTTAGATCAGGCTAATAGTAATATTAAGGTATTATTTTACTTTTATGAAGTATTAAACATCAATTCTATAATATTATTACCCATCTGAACTTTTGATAATTTGCCAGATTTGTACTGAGGAACATACATTTTCATTACCCCTCAGCCACGTCAATTGGAGGCAGTAAAAGAATTTCTTCTATTCTTTAATATGGACATGGTTATTTATCAGGAAGGTCAGGAACTGAACTATATTCATCTCAAGATATAGTTGCTAATTGTAGTAGAAATGAAAAGAACTTTTGATTCTTTAGATATTTGCTGGGTTCCTGAAATTAATCTGCTGGACTTCTATTGCCTGTCTAAGCTCTACTGCTATTGTCTTGAATCAATTTCTTGTTAAACCCTCTCTTGCTCTACTAGAGAAAAGTAACTGCCCATTGAAAACCAAACCAGCATCTCTTTTAACACGTAAGATATGATTTTATTATTTTATTTTAAATTGTAAGTCTAGTAAAAAATTGAGACTACTATCTCAGGAAAGTAGCAATTGGACAATGAAATAGCAACATGGAGAACTGAAAGACAACAAAAACTTTGTTCTGAAGTATTATCAAACGCTTCTGAGAAAGATCTTCCCTAAAGTCATTCATAGAGAGTACTCCAATTAAAATTTAACCACACAGTGCTGTCTTTACTAAAATCACATGTTACTAAGGAGTCTTACAGAAGCTTATCTCAATTTTTGTGTGAGTTCTAATACATCTAACAATTTCAACTGGATCTCATGACAAAACTCTAAACAGAGTCTTCTCTATATTTTTCCTAACAGAGGAAAATGATAATAAAATATTTGCAAAATATTGAAGATATTCAAAAATCCCATGGACATGGTCCTGGGCAGCCTGGTCTAGCTGAGGTTGCTTGATCAGGTGCATCGGACAAGATGAGCTCCAATGGTCGCTTCCAACACACACCACTCTGTGATCGTCTGACACTTTACAGGATAAAATTTCTGAATAACTGCTCCCTATTTTCCTCTATTCTAGGATTTAGAGCTGCTGTCTAGTCCATGTTTGTGTCTGCAACGGCAATGTTCTAAAACCATTTCAACCTTCCCTATCATGGATACACATATTTTTGTAAGGTGTGAAACCAAAGATTTCAATATATTCTTTCTTTTTTCCTCTCTCCCATGTCTTTTAAATCCCCAGAGATTCCAAGACTAGTTTCTAACGTTTATAACAATTTAGTTACCCTGACTTTCATTCTCTACAGACAAAAAATTTGGCAAGCCACATCTCAAATTTTGTTGGTATACTTCTGAGCCTGGCAGCGCTAAACAAAAATGTATCAGAATATGGACATCTAGGGGTCATTCAATGTCAACTATGAGAGCAGAATAATATTAAATATTACTATGTTCTAAATTCAATTTAGCAAAAAATACTTTGATATAAAAGTTTCTACCTTGAGACCACAAAAGGCTTTATAAAAGGAATTTTATCATAGTCTTATTTTAAAAATGAAAAGGCTGATAAATAGAAAATTAGAGGCTTGGTTGAGAAGATGTCCAAATTTACTGTTTTCTGGAAAGCAAGAAAACACATTTCCAAAAATTGTGTTCCTTTGAAGATTTTGCTTATGTGAGAGTCAGATTCTTTAACTTCTGAATATACAGACACTTAAAAGAGAAATGTCAAAGTGAGAAAGAATAGTAATTAAAGTATTCTAATGAATTCCATCAAAGTGATAGAGAAAAAGTACAAATGTTTCAGTTTTACAGTTTAGTCTTAGTCTGCATCTTTATAATAAAAGGCAAGACTTTTTTATCAAAGAAAAGAAAATTATTTTGAACAGAAAAGCATTAAATGCAAGCTTTATTTAAAAAAAAAAAGCAACTACAGCTGCAGAGTTATATTTCAGTATAGTCACTGTTCTTTCTAGATACCTCCCTAGTTTATCTCGCAAGAGACAGGAGGAGTAGTTTTACCAACCCAACAGTTAACTTACTAGAACCACTTCCTGAAATAGTGAATAGAATCTGCTCCTCTGGGCAGTCTAAATCTATTGATGAGATCAATGACTCAAAGAGCAGAAGTCTATGAAAGAGCACTCTTTCATAGTGGACAGGAATGCAACTATTTTTTTTTTCTTCCATAGTCATCAAGATAATATTGATGCAGGAAAAACTGAAACCTATTGTTGCACTGCACTAAGTGCTAACAAATATTTTTATTGCTATACTTTTAATTATTTTAATAAAACCATTTATAAACATTTAGGAATCACGTCTCTTGAAAGATAAATTGTAGGAGTACTTCATAGATACACATTAGTTTGTTTCATTTTAACAAACCTAACATCTACTGATGCTTAGCTTTATTTTCTCATGCCATGTTAAATCTTTTCTTCATAGTTAATATAATTTGCATATTACATTAAAAAAGAGGAGTCTAGATTAATATTTCTCAAAGATGGAGTTTGAATGATGGGTATTTATACTTCATTAAGAGAAAGCTGTAACACAAATGTGATAAAAAATGTTTAACAGAGAAAAAAAAAAGGAAAAAAAACCCCAAATATTTAGAAATATCATTGATTTCTAACTCAATGAAAGATTCAACATAGCTCTAAATAATTCTACTTTCCACAAACTCAATATGATGGTCATATCTTTAAATAGATTTCACCTTTGTCAGCTGTATAAGTCCTGACAAAGGCTAGTCATTCTAATATTGCCAGCTTTTCACTAAACAATGAAATGAAGACACAATTTTATCTTTAAATTAGTATAAGAAGCTCATGTGTGTTGTTAAAGAAACACCTAAAGAAACACCTAAACACCTAAAAGAAAACACATAAGTTATCATCATAATGGGATCAAGAACAGCTCATAGCTACCTACTCCATAATTGTCGTGATTGTATTCTTTCAAATAATTTGTTCTGATCCCCCCAAGGGAAAAAATGTCCTAAGTTGCTATGGTAACCCTTCCCATTTCCCCCAACCCTTACCTATCATTGTAACGGTACCTAACCCCTCCCATATCTCCCATTCCCAGTGGTCCCTGAGATGTGTTCCCCTCCCCTCACTCCTCCCAGTGAGTACCTGGGTTTTCTTTGAAAAAACATCCTTTTACCTGGGAGGAGGGATGGGAAGTGAGTCCCAGTCTCTCGCTCTCTCCTGACCCTCCAAACCCCTCTGAACCATGTTGCCCCTCAGCATGGGACCTCCAAATAAACTGCACCTTACTGGCACCCTCAGAGGCCATGTTGTGGCTCCAAATAAACTGCGAGCTGATGCACAACCCTAAGGATTTCTCACCAAAGGCTCGGGTAAGGCCCTTGTATCCCCAGAACGCAGAAGAATGATGCTCCCAGCCCCTGCCCCTGCTAGTCAGGCTCAAAAAGACCCCCAAAAAGGGCAGGGACAAGAGGGACGCGACACATAATTAGCTAGCTCTTTATTTTTACTGATTCTGGGCTGTATCTTCAAGGTTTTTATAAATAAAAAATCTTTCATGATAGATTGCAGTACACAAAAACTCTACTATTTTGTAATATCTTAATTTTAAAAGAAGTTGGGGTTCTCTAAAATATCAAAATAAATATTCCTCTCTTTGGAAAATACATGTGAGAACTACAGGAAAGTACAGGATGCAGTCCTTATGGCTCAACAAACAGAATTACTTACAATTCATAAAACTTATAGAATGATCTAAAATCCATTTTTAAAAGCAACTTAGTAATGACAAATATTATCATCATTATTTACTCTTACCTTTAGTACTTTTAGAAATCTCCATTTTTCCTATTTTCATTCTCAGAAAAATCTTCTTGAGAAACAAATCCCATGAAGCAATTCCTCATAATTTTCAGATATCAAGAACCCTTTTCCTACAGTTTAAAAAGGTTGGAAGAAAACAAAATTTTTTAGGATTTATCAGTATTTTAGAAAATTTGGTGAACTCCTTCATGGTTTTATGACAAGTTTCCTCAACTCAACTTTGTTTACATTTGGAGAATAATGCCATACAACTGTCATGTTTTTATGTGAGACATAAGGTTCTCTTTTTATGCACTCAAACTTAAAAAAGTGATCATTTTTGTCAGGAAAGATAGGTAAAAGTCAAAAGGTATTATTTCCAGATCTAGTCCTTGTATCTCAACCTATTTTTAAAAAAATTAAAACCACAAATTTGACCTGTCATATATTAGGTAATATTTTTCATGAAGTTTAACATAGTTTTAATCAGCCTGGAACTGAAAATAGCTTATTTTCCTTTCTTATTCTTTGGCTGTATAACGGTTATGTGGCTGCTGAATTTCTGCAGTGCCCAGAACTGTTATCATCATAGCCACTAAAAAGTGAATGAAAAAAAAGAGAAATAAAATATATCAAAGTTTAAAAAGCAGGTCAGTGAAAAATCTCTCAATGTCGTAAAATAGAGGCTAGTAGAGAAACAGACACAGGATCTGAATTCTGGAAAGAGAAATGGATATACTTATAAAATCTTTTAAATCACTATGTGACTTAAATTTTCTCTCTAACAAGTCCAGACAGTCAAAACACATTGCAAGCTTCATAATAAAATAACATGTGAGAAGATATGCTACCTTTAAAAGCATAATCAAGAATAAATGACATATGTACGCTGTAAACAGCATTGTGGCAGATGGATGACAGTTCAACTGCACACTTACTAAAAACTACAAGAAAATTCTAGAGTGTCTCTCATATCATATTTTTAAATTACTTCACTACAGGTTTTTGCATATGCCAAGTCTTTTATCTTTCATACTCAGATGGTAATAATACTATATTCTTGTGCAGTGTACCATAAGCTGACATCAGAAATATGGACAGCAGACCCAGCGGACCACAACCTGCTTACCTTCTTCCCAAGAAAAATGAAGTCCAACAGTGAGTGTTAAGTAATGTGAACTATTATTTCAGTTTCCTGCAGGATTTTGTGATCTAGTATATTGTTAGCTTTGCACAGAAAAGACAAAACCATTAGCTACTTCTAATTAAGCCCTAAACAATCGGACCCTGATGATCTGAATCATTTAATTCTAGTCATCGATTTAGCTGTTGCTCTTATGTCAATAGCCATCTCTGCACTATGAATAGATTTAACATCTAGGTTTATTTTTAAACTCAGCTTTGTTTGTTATGGAAACTCATCACCTTTAGCTGTTGAAAAATAAAGAAAATGTTCAGCAATGTTTATGATTTTGTTAAGAACTACAACTACTGATTGCTTATAGATTAATTGGTTTATATGCTGTGATGCTTATATATGCCATGTAAAATATATTCTCTTCCTAAACTGATAAATCGCTCTAAGTGTGGTTCATTACATTTCCAGTTCAGGCTAGCTTTGGGGTTTCCATCAGTGAACTATAATGAATTCAGAGCAGAAATGAAACAAACTTACAGAAATAACAAAATGCTATGCTGATAAGTTCATAAATAAGGTTAGGACAAAAGCAAAAATTTATATGGGGCAAGTGAATTAGTGCACAGTTCTGAGAAAGAATAAGATGCTGTAACAGACCAATTTGGTTAACTTTATAAGCAAATTTGGGTTGGAGACTAAGTGAGAGATTATAAACATGTGGATTAGATTCCTTTTCTAGGAACATAATATAAAGCTTTCTAAAACTGCAGACCTAAGTAATTCATTCCCTTCAAAACTTTTTGACTTCTAGACTGAATGTTTTGACAATTATATCTAGCTTCCAATGAGTTGTCAAGCTCGGCCTGTCTTGTCACATTGTTACTAAGGTCCCACCAAAGAGTTCTACCACGTATGTCTGTTGTCATTTTCCTGAGGTACAGCAGTAAACCACCAGGGTAGAATAAATGGGAGCAGAAATGACTGGAGTGAAAACACTGACTGAGGAGGGGAGGCCAAAATATATTTTGCCCAAGAAATACGTGAGACAATTACTAGCAGTCTAATGTTCACAAATCAAACAGGTGCTTGCAACCATTTGAAATGTTTTTCTTCATTCTCTTGGAAATCATTCACTAATGCAGACAGTTTTCTTGAACTATGCAGAAGGGTGTCTACATCCTGCAGACTATAAACTAACCATAAAGTCAAAGATTGATTAGTCAGTGTATTCAAGCAGAAAATGCGAAAACTTCACTTGGCAACAGAACTCAGCTGTGATTGTAGAGGCCTTGGCAGGTTTGAGCAGAGGTCTTTTTCAGTTATTCTGCCTTTAGAAGGACTCTTGTCATCACATGCCAGATGGTCACAGGCATTGAGAGTCTGCGTATGACCACTCTTGCCCAAAAGCTTTTAGAGTGGGGTTATTTTTGGTATATTGAGACAAGTTGTAACTTCCAAGAGATGCTTTTCAGCAATTATCTCATCAGGCATTCCCATTCCAACTGAAATGAAACCATATTTGAAAACTACATAAGGGTAATTTAGAATTGTCTGGCATTCCTCTGCCTCAGGTTTTTGGAGCCTTCATTCTTTTATTTCTTCTGATAAAAACTGTCAGCTCCTTAGTGGCATCCATTGCAGGGTGACTTTACAGAGGGAGGTGACTGGCGTGATAAGAGAGAACTTAAAGTTTTTACTGTTCCTTCTGCTTGAAGAAAAACCTTAATTTCAGGAAGACCCTTTTTGTGCACTGGTTAGACAACCACAAAATCTGTCATGTTAGGAATTGTCTTGGAAGGAAAGGTACAGTAAAGAAGACAGCTGAGGCCTTCTAAAGCCAGCGTTTTCTATATCAGTTAGTTACTGTGTGGTATAGCCTCATAGGGTCTTAAAAGACCAGTCACAGACAACGGATATGTATCCTCATTCACTATATATATTTATTTAGGAACAATTTTAATATTCCATTTTGCAAGTGTCAGCTGGTTAATCTGTCTCAGCATCTTAAAAATTCACTGCTCATTGTTGAAATTTGGCATCCAGGAGGCAGAAAACAGCTTCTGAGTCCTACTAACTCAACTCAGTGTTTGTGGGTGGTCAGTATGGCAATATTTACTGACATGGATATCACCTACAGCCTTTCCATGATGCAAGTGTCTAAAGCAGATAAATGTACTTTGAGGAAATGTTTTAGGGACTGTTGGGATGGGCCACATAAACAGCAGCTGCATCCAATGGCCATGAATTCTTCTTTCTGGCCTTAGAAATGGTCTTAGCCATTATTAGTAAGTTTTGCAATACATGTTGGTACCAGCCTATTTAGCCTATTCTCTCTCACTTGAAAACTAGAAAGCAAGCTCTGATTTTCTTTGAGAACGGACAGCCTGCAGACTAAAATTAAACCATATTACATTTCGCTCCCTTTCCTGCTGGGAGGAATTAGTCATGAATGGCAAATTAAATGTAGATTAGTGTTTCTTAAACAGACAAGTGAGTCTTTTTATTTTGCACCGTAACATAGCCCAGCCTTACATTTGACTCAAATAACTGGTTAGTAGTAATATAATCAGATTAAATTTGTATGTTTAATTTTATATGTTATTGTTGTTCCTGCTGTTGTTGTCTGAGAGACCTAATCACTAGTCCAGGGAACGCTAGAAAACTGTCAGCCTCCTAGGACATAAACTGTCCACTAACTCTTCCCACCTAGTTCAGAAAAAAGTTGCAAAAGAACAATTGTGGGAAAACCCACGGCACAAAGGAAAGCAGCTTGCTCCTCTTTCACCCACCTAATTGATTTCTACCCTGAAGCAAGCACTTTTATATCATGTCTACAAATCTTTGTCTTTGACCTGAGAATAAATATTACAACTAATCATTAGCGTAGCTCCCCCCTTCTTGAAATTCTATCCTGCGATAGAGTGATAGCCCCTACAGGAAATAAGAACTCAATTACCAATGCAATTGCTATCAATCAGGCCCCTGCAGTACAAGCTGAAGTTCAGACTCCAAAAATTCACAATGAACACGTTATTGCTCTTTTGTAACAGTAGGGTCAAATAGGTTTTATAGGTCCCTTTGGCGGTTGACAACTGAGGGGTCGTTGTCTGGGAAATTCCAACCTCCAAGTTAATCCATCTCTAATTGGTACAATATTAAGGATTATTTATTTTTCATAAATTTTTGAACTACTAGCAAAAGGAAGCTGTAGCACGCATTGTGTTTCTAGAGCTTTTCTTTTTGTAGTGATAGCAACAGTGCACACCCTCCACTGATGTGGAGAATATATTAAGTGCTAGCAGAAAGGAATATCACTCAGACAGGCATAATGTAGGGCTGGATATAAATGCAGCTTGGTAATGGCTGCCTATTGCTAGGACCAGAGTGTCTTCCTTGGTTTTGTGAGCCAAGTTTTTCTTACTACGCTAGTGTTTGTGGGAAACTAATTAGGAGACCACAACAGAGAGCTCTGATAAGAAGCCTTGGACTTTGACTCAGCCTTTTAATCTGTTAACTCATTTTTTCACAGAATCACATAATAGGTTAGGGACCTCTGGAAATCATTGCTTAGTCCAGTCGTCTTGCTCAATGGAGGGCCAGCTAGAGCAGATTGCTCAGGATCATANNNNCTGCAGAGTATAATCACCTTCATACTTGCTTCACTATGTCACTATCTGTGTTGTACTGTGGAGCCCAGCACTGAATACAGCCCTCCAGATTTGGTCTCACCAATTCTGAGCAGGGAGGAGTAACTTCCCCTGCTAGGTTCAGGTAGCAATGCTCTTCCTAATGTAATCCAGGATAGCACTGGACTTCTTTGTGCAATAGTATCCTCAGCTGCTTTTCTGCAAAGTTGATTTCCAGACTCTAAAATGTTCCTACTGGCCTATTTGTTGGCCTGTCAAGGTCTCTGAACAGCAGCATCCCCATCTGGTGTTTCAGTCCTCTCAGTTTTGCATCGCC
>WEZZ01012189.1:1280-23733 GCA_013400585.1 Chloropsis cyanopogon | reverse complement strand
AACATAAACATGCACTATTTGCCACTAGTTTGTGGTTTGCTGAGATCCCATATTAGTTCTTAATTTGGTTTTCAGGAGACATCTTGATATATTTCAACTGCTCTAGCACCTTCCGCATAAGTAATCTGTGTGCTATGGCATTTGGAACGTTGTTATCTCCAAGTAACATACAAAAATCAAACAGATATGTTTGATGGGGTATTGGCAGCAGTTGTCCTACTGAAATTGTGTTTGAATGCAGTATGGTTTGGCATTGCTCTAATCAGACTAATCACATCCCAGAATTTTGGAGACATCACTTACATAACAACTTAGGTAAAAGCATAGTGCATGTTTTTATTCAGTGGTGATTGTAGGGGTATCACCAGAGGAATGCTAAATCCTTTCTGTGAATCCACATTTCTCATAAGACTGAGAGTGATCTGCTCCTTATGGTGAGGTTCAAGTGACTTTGAGTTCAAAAGAATTTTTTGTTGCCCTTACTGAGGGCTAAAAATAGCCTATATGTTATTCTATCCATTTACACCTATAAGTAAACAAATGTATAATATACCCATATAGAAAATCAGTTTTAAAAATGGAAATGAAACAAGATCAAACACAGTGTGGTATTGACAAATATTGCATAAGTTGCTATATATATATATATATATGTATATATATCTATATCTTAAACAGATCTTATCTTACTGGAAAAACTAGTAGTTTGTAGTTTTGATTTCCTTTTCTTCTATTATTAAAAAAAATGCTTTGTGAAATATTTTGTGGGGTTCTCAGAATTAAAATTTCCCAGAGTATGCATTCACAGTAGCACCAAGGAGCAAGCAAGTTTTCCTGTTCCATTTTTTTTCCTTTGGTCTGTTTGGTAAGGAACAGACTTGACACCCATCCTCTTGTTATCCTTTTTGTGAACCTGCCTGTTCCAACTTTGTAATCTCACAGATCAGGATTAACTTCCACTATAGGCTACATTCATTTTAGGGGGATTTGTTCACAATATTGAAAGACAGGATGATATAAATGGATTAGAACTCCTGGGTCTTGCTCCCCATCTCATTCCCATTGTGCTTTGATCTTCTTCAGGAAGATCTGTTTCAGAATGAGAAAAGACTCTGCCCATTAAGCGTGAAAAACCTCTGATGTTTGATGCAAGGAGAGCATCTGCCATGTTAATAGATTTGTCAGTGAGCTAAGTGCAGAGGTACTAGCTTTTGTTCTGGATTTGTAAAGTGCCTAAAAAAAAAAAACCAAATTAAAGAAAGAAATCAGTACTGACACACGACTGAAGCTCCTGGGAATGTTTTCTATTTTGCTGCCTTTGATGGGAAGCTGGCCCTATGAAAATTGTTTAGAAGGTGTATAAATGCTATTCTTGTAACACTCAAATTCCTAATATGCTACCTATTTATCTCCAGTCCGTGTATGATTCATGAGGGGTTCAAAACCCATCTGATGAGAGAGTTAAATTGTGGGTTGATGCTACAAATGTTGGTCTGCTCAGAGGCTTGGGCTTGTTTCCTCCACAAACGCATATGCTCCCCTCCCTTTAAAAGTCAGATGTCATTTGTCTGCCTCTGAATGATAGCATTGCAACTAACTTATTGCTACCAGAAAGCCTACATTTAACAGAGCTGAGTCTAAAGATTTAACAGATACTCTTACTCTCTGCACATTTCTCAGATTTTTATTGTACATAACTTTCCAGAGTCTTGAGCCTCCTGTGTAATATAAGGTGTTAGAAACTCAGGTTATTACCAAAGTGGCAGCCTCAGGCAGGAGAGAAAATTGGCACAGAAAGACCCACGCTTACTCTTCATCCTTTTTTCCTGCCTCCTGGCTTTACCCTCAACTAATGTACCACAAACTTCCAGAACTCTGCTTTCTGAAATATGTAGACTCCTATTGTTATCTTTGCTGTGTTGAGTATGAATATTTTAAATGGGAAAAAAGTATGAAAACATCACTGCCTACACATATTTCTCTGTAATTCAGTCTATCAATTTTTACATGCAATTGTAGCAGGGTGCCACGCCTACAGCAGCAGTTTAGCTTTCCAACAGGCTGCCTCAGTTCCTTTTCCTGTTTTTTTTCAAATTATTTGTAACTTTAACTTTGTTTCTGTTCACAAACAACTCTTCAAACCTTCTCCCCTTTCCCACAGGAGCAATATGGCAATCTTATTTCCCTAAGGCACTGATTCAGTTTCTGCTGAAAATTGAAGCATCTTCACTGACTCCAGAAAGATCCAATATGGCTTGTTCAAAGACAAATTAAAAATCTCCTACTTGATAATACTAAAAACATATTAAAAGGAGAATTTTTTTTCCTATCTTTTGCACTGCTGAAGTATCCAGACTTTCATAAAAAGCCCAGAGAAAGTGTAATTTCTGGTACCTAAGCCTCACCAGCCTAACGCTGGAAATAACCAAAGCTTTTTATCTGTATTCCTCTTCTATAACAACTAAAATGGAGCAAAAAGTTCTAATTTTGCTAAAATGCCCTACGTGAGGAGCATATATTTGATATATATTAGGATTCATTCATCATAATTTGATAGATATTAGGATTCATTTTCTTTCTTTTCACCCATCATACAGAAGTAATTGGCCATGGTTCCATTCTAAGACTTCACACGACCACATTTTGCATTGCATTTATAGGTTTCCTGATCTTCTGAAGGCTATCTCTGATTTTGTTTGATGGATTGCAATGTTGAAATGTAATGTTGTTGCAGTTTTACTTAATTCCTCCACTTCATCAATGGACTGAAAGAAAGTCAGCCAAATACACCTGCAAGCTATTATAGTGCTTATGTGTTACTACTGTGAAAGAAAGATAGGGAGCTGAAGACCTTCAAATTTGCTGAAGTGGTTCTGTGGTGTTGCTCACAGGTGGCTGGAATTAAATTGACTAAGTGACTTCTCCAAGCACAGTACCTGTCATATCTTGTCTCCTTTTCATAACTTCAAAGATATGAAAGTCATAAAACCAAGTCCAGAAAGGGTCAGAAGCCACATGCTCCTTTGATTGATGTTTTGTCATATTTTGGTTCATTACTTCACCAGAAACCTCCTCTGCTAAATTTCAGAATTTATGAACTCCCAGAAAATAAATATTATTAAAAACTGGGTAAAAGGGTCGTAGTGAATCTAACCAACGTGCATGAATCAAACAATTAGGCCTCCAGGATGACCTCAGAATAAGGAGATACAATGGAGATTACATTCAATGTATTTGTTATCTATTTGTTTGACCTTACAGCCACCTTAAAATGCTGAACCAATGTTGCTGAAGGAAATATTTTTTTGCTGCTGTGTACAGAAGTTTCTTTCTAATGAACACCACAGGGTTTACTGATCGCTCTTAATGAGTTAGGAACAAGTGTCCTGCAGGTAAATTGTCACATATTTTTAGAAATAAACCAATCAATGAAGGTGATGTATAGAATGATAGAGTTATCTGTACCTCTCTGAAAGAGAAAACAAATATATCAATGTCCTTAATGCTTTATATAAAAGACACTTAAGGAGCTGGCAAAAACTCTGTTTAGACCTGTGTTTCAGCCCTTAAGAATCAATAACAGCAGTTAAACTGAGATTTAGGGACTCCTACAAACATAACCAGGAACAATATTCAAAGGAACAAAAAAACCTGAAGGTTTTCACAGGAGAAAAAAGTCTGATTTTGTCAGTGTCTCTGTCTTTTGGAAGAAATAGCTGCCTCTGAATGTTACTGTAACAGTGTCTTTTTTTACAAGGACCTTTCTGCTGTGTCTTGACAATTACTTTGACCACCTTAGTAACATGTGGTGGATTTCAGCTATTTTGCTAGAATTCAACCACGGCAGTAATTTATGTGCACTTTTTAGCAGACATATTTATATCTGAGATATATTTACCAGGATCTACTTTTTACGAAATGCACCTAATTCTATTGTGTTTGGTGCAAGGGAGATACACACTTTATAAAAAATGTTGAATGCATTTATGTATTAATTTTTATCCTTATAGGCAATTTATGTCTTTGTACAGTGTTTGCATGTATGTGCTGCATACATAAAGATTGTTTTGTCCACTACTGAAATGCAGGAGGCTGTGGCCATCAGCTGGCACTGCCTGATGCCCAGGGAATGGGAACCTCCTGCTGGATGGATTAGTGCAGCCCCTGGTGGGAAGAGCCTTGTGCACGTGGATGTCTGTTCTGCCAGTCACACCAGGCTTCTTTCAGGTTTTCAGTGTGAAAGTCTCATGAGCTGAGGGTTCTATTTTCAGAATTTGAGGATGTGATGCTTACATAATAAACACTCTGATAGAGCTTATATTTTTAAAACTTTTAATCTGGTCTCTTACTCCATGCAAGTCAGGCATCTCTAGAAGAATGATACATAACTGAGTTGACTCCAATAAACTTCCAACATAATTCTACCTATCTTGTACGCAATACTTATTGCACTAACTCCCTCACTACTTAGGCTTTTTACATGCAAAATGGAGAAATATGTTACTGTAAAGTTTTTCAGTATTTTCCTTTTTTTCACATGTAAATGTAATTTTGCTTAATTAGATAATATAGCTCTTTAAAAACAAAAAAACAGGATTATTTTGTTTGTGAAAATGTAATGTGTTACAGATCCCCTTGCAGCAAGATGTTTTTATAAGCTTGACCATGATTTCTTCTGTCTTTACATGAAAGTTTTGAAATTGGTTCTATCAAACAGGTTAAGGCAATTCAGAGTATATAGCATAAACCCCAAATTATGTAATAAATACATAACTAAATGTGGTTCTGTGATTTTCCTTTTATATGTGTATTTGTCTCTGTTTTTTTAATGTTGGGATTCTTTTAACTTGTGGAAGAACAGGATTCTGCACATGGCTGAGAGCTACATTTATTTATGCAAAAGTAAGGATTGGCATTAAATATTTATGTATCTCATTTATTTGAAGCTGCTGTCCCATAAAGAACAGACTGCTTTGGGGTTGCTATTAACTGGCCAGGTTTTTCTGACCTCAGTTTAATTCTCAGACTGCTGTGCTCGATGTTGCCACCTTTTCTGAAACATTCCAAGAAAATGACAACACTGTTTTGAAGTGTAAGTGAAGAGCACATGCTTGTCCTGCTCAGTGACCTCAGAACATCCTTTACATACTTGTACTTTTGTCCTTGCTAGTTCACTTCAAGAATTTAGTTCTCACGTGAGGGTTGATCATTTTAACACTATTTAGGTGTCTTTAGGAATTTGTTTATTGCTCAGATACTCATTTAGTACATTGCTACGAGTGACAGACATCTGCTTCTGAGTAAGTCCTTGCTTGTTTGCTGTAAATATGGTGTTCATCTGACTGCATTCGCTGCTTTGTTGCCTGGGGAGAGGCGATGTGGAAAATGTTGTTTAAGGGAAAGTTATGTACAGCATGCCACATGAAAAAGTCTTTAGTTTCAAAGCAGTAGGGCTAGAGACATGGCCTGCTCTTAATGACAGGCTTGTTATGAGATTTTTGATAATAATTGTGAATGCTACTTGTAATTCAGTTTTCTGAATTCTGCTTTTTTGTGGAAAAGGCTTTGCACTTCTAAAGTTTTGCTGCTTTGGTTTTACTTTTGTTGGGTTGCAGAACATGCCATTGTTTTACTTATGTCTCATAATTTTTAATCTATGTGTACTTTTCTATACTTTCCTGTTTTAAATGATCTCCTGCATTGTGGAAGCACTCAAACACTTGAAATACAAGCAGTAAAATGTAGAGTTCATGATGCATCTGTGGAACTTGGTGGTCTGTAAAAGTCAGAGGTATTGATACATGCTTACATGTTTTGCTTCACAAGAGATTAATGGGTTATTTTACGGTAGCATGGCATTATAATCTTATTTGTATGTAGCAATTTTTTCTTGAGTCTCCCTCGTAGCATATTTCAGTTTTTATGTTATTTACCTTCCTGTTTTTTTCTACAGCCCGTAGAATATAAAGAAAATTGTCCTCATATCTGTAATTCAAATTAAACTCTGTTGATTTTGCTTAAGTTTACAGTGTATTTACAGCTTCATCTTGAAGATACCTGTTCAAGTTATTAGTATAATTGTAAATAATTAGTATCAGTTGACTCAGTATTACCATTTGTTAAAGTTGATTTTACTTTTGGGAATAGAAATTTACCAGATCAAACTGGATTTTAAAAGAAAGAAGACAACTGTAGTTCATTGGCTGACCTGGAATCATGACATGATATGAGCTCTGGATCTTGTATAGTGTTTAACTTGTATGTAAGTTGTAAGGCCAGAATTAGTGGTGCACAGTCCTTGAATGTTTTTGTAATTTATAATAGGCAGGAGCACAGAATTCTACCTGGCGTTTTGTCTAGGCTGTTTATTTAGGATAGAAATATAATATGATTATTAAGGGAGCTTGGAATGCCTTGAGAAGATAATTTTGAGGCACATAAGAAACCCCTCTACTTTGGCTAGCTGTAGATATGAATGATATAGCAAAATGATATATTTCATATTAAATCCATCACTTAGACTGAGCACTGAGAATGTACTTCTCTAACTTTGCAGTTTGTTTTGAAAGATGACCTAAGATTATTTTTTTATCTAATTTGCTTTTCTTGTCTCTAATGAGTCTGAGTTGTAACTGTTTGAATTGTAGCTGGTGTTTCTATTTGATCTGTTAGTTCAAATATGCCATGTCACATCAAGGAACCCTTGATTTATTTCCACATCCCTTGCAGATGGATTTGCCAAGCAAACAATTTTCTTAGAATTATTTAGATTATTTTTGGCCTTTTGTATTTAGTGAGAAAAGTGCAATAGATCACATTTTTATTAACATTTCTAAATGCGTGCATATTATACTGTATTCATCTACCCCCAAAATCAATACTGGTTGAAGCTTGTTAAGATGACTGACAGGCTGGTTATTACTTCTGCCCTCCAGTGACTGTCCACATGGATATTCCCAGCCATTCACTAATGCTGGCTGATTTTGGCTTAAAAATGAACTGGCTTGAGACTGATCCATAGATTTATAGATTGTGCTTCCTTTCCTCAAATTAGTGGTGCATAGATTATTTTACTTTCAAAACAATATTTGTTTTATAATTGAGACACATACATTTAAAAGGTTAGAGCTTTGTTTACTTAAAATAAATTCATAAAATTATGCCTTTCTTAACAGTTGTGGTGAGAAAATAGAAATACTGGAAATACTTGAAATCTCTCAAGAGAATTTCTTTTCCTAAATCACCCTATTAGCGAAACAAAAAATTTATTAAGAAACTTTAAAAGCTCTTTGAAATAATCCATAAAATGGATTAGGAGGTATATATAATTCCAGTTAATCATGCTATTATTTACTGAGTCCTCAGTGGAAAAGTAGTGAAATATGAAAATCAGATTTAGAAAAAAAGTCAACTGGCAAATTGAACAAAACTTTTTTTCTCCTGGAAAGGGCAGATCTGACAATAAGGTTATTTACATACACCAGAACAAAATCAATGAAGTAATTTTACTTTCTGTTTTCTCCTCTGCTGTATGCAGGTGTAATAAGTCATCTTGACTGGCTGAGCAGGGAGGGATCCTGGAGGCCATGGGTCTTTATTTTTGAAGCTGTACATACAGCAGCTCATGAACAGACTCCTTTTCCAGATTCATTTTCTGCAATCCTTTTTATGCTGAGTAGTTAATTAAAAAAAAAAATATTACTCATACCTTTCCCGAGATACCCTTTTGCACAGCAGTTTCTGAGTTTCTCTCCATTAGGCTCACTAGAGCACAGTGACATTGGCCCCTCACCCTCTGATCACTGCTGAACTTTGCCAGTGGGGCTGACAGGCACCGTGTCCAAACTGCCACAGGCTGTGGCTCACTCCCTTATGTGCACTGGAGCTGCTCCGAGAACCAAAGAGAAGGAGGCTCTGCCTTTCACTCAGGTGTCACAGAACTGTCCTTCAAATAAGCAGAGGGGAGGGCAAATCTTCAGCAGTTCTTTTGTTAATCAGAGAGGTTTGTAAGACATTATATTGGTGAACGAATATTCTTAAATCATAGAAAGGAATTTGTGAACAAGTAAGTATTCTGGAAAAAGAGCCTCTTCAAGAGCTGCCTTCTGTGGGTGTTGCCAAAATATTGTTTTCCACAATCCCAAGTGAGTTTGTGAAAACCAGATTTTGGTATATTTCCCACTTAGCCAATTGCACAAAATTGAATATTCACACAATTGTTAAGTTCTGCAGAGGCTGCTTTTAGATTTATCATTCATGTCTTCAACCAGTCTGGAGGCAGGCCCATGTAAGAAACAGGCAGTATTCCTTTTAATGCTAACATCCCATGCAACAAAAGATACTTCTGGTTTGCAAGCACATCCATATTAAATGGAAAGTAGGCCAATGGTATGGATACTGAACCTACTTTTTCTTAATGTCTATAGGAAGCAATTGGAAAGAAATTATATTCTGTGGGGGAGGTAAATGATATGCACTGGATCAGTGCTGTGGTCTTGCAGGAGGTAGAACTTGTTCAACTGCCTGCAGGATGCTGAAGGAGATCATGAGGTTTCCCCACCTCTATTGATCATGTGCCAATTCTCTATAGGCAGCAGCTATTTCAAAGAGATCTAGATGATGTCACAGGAAAGAAAAGATTTCTCCTTTCCAACTGAAATGCTTTATATGCTGCAGGATACTTTGGTATCTTAACAGCACACTGTATATATTTCATGATGTGCTCCATTTTTATGTGTAACTGTTAAAGAGCAGAGTTTAGTTCTTTTTTTTTTTTTTTTCCTTTCCCTAAAAATTAATCTAATTTGCATGAGGTTTTTCTTTTGGAGGAGTGGGGAGGCCAGGTTAATCAGTCATACTAAGTGATACAAACTTTGACTACAAAATGAATTCAGCAATGTACCTTACAACACACAAAAGCTTGATCATAAAAATAGTGCAAAGGCAGCATCCTCATTCCTTCCTTAGTGCTTTGAAGTTTTGATCTAAAATACTGCAAACTGCTAAAATTTATAAACTGTGCAAAGTAAAATATCCTGTATTTCTGAATTGCCTGCTGGTGCTGAAAGTTATAGAGTTTCCCTCTACATGTGGATGCCAGATAAGAATCTATTTCATGTGGGTAGCTGAAAGAACAATGCAAAGTTGTGTCTTTACAAATGTATGGCACAGAAAGATTTTTCTTTATTTATTTACTTTCAAATTCGGTGATATTAAAATGGCAAAATAACATTGGACACCTTCACTAAAAAGGACAATGTGTTAGAAAGTGGGCACTTTCTTTTTTCCTCTTCCCCTGTATGCTCACAGAATCAACACTAGATTGAAATTATGGAAGTTTACATTTTTGCTTGAAATATTTCCCTTTCTCCCAAGGAAATCTGTATTTAGTAATGTTTCTCTATAGAGATCCCTGGATGTTTCAGTACTGCTTGAGTCCCATTATGAGAATTGAAACAGTGCTTTGATACCACGCTTTGAATTTTTCAGAGGGACAAATCCTCACCCAGTGTGAATCTGTGCCCCTCCCCTATGCATTGTTTTCTATTGTCACCACTAGTGGTTCTAAAGCTACTTTGTGGATATGGCACTGTTTCCTCAAGGGGATTGTAAATCTCAATTTTTAATTTAATGTGTCTTGGGAACCACTTTCCTTTATCAGAATCAATTCAAAGAAAATCCAGAGAAAGAGGAAGGAAGAAGAGGGGATGCACACTAGGGCTAGTCATGTTTTAACTAAAAATATTGCACTGCCTTGCCTGGGGAGGCCATCAGGAACAAGGCTGATACTTCTGTAATGACGTTTTTAAGGTAGCAAGAGTCATAGCTTCAGCCTTTTCCTTGTGTCTTGTGACTCAGATGAGGTTGCCGATACCCGTTCCTCTATATCAGACATTTTATTCTGCAGTCTAAAAGTTCTTTGCTGTCATTATTTAGAAATTGGTGTTATTATCATCCTATATGTATTACAATTATTGAGAGGATGCACAAGCACACAGTGCCTCATCTGCTTGATCTGCCACATCTGTTTTTCTGAAAGCTGTTGAAAATCTGGAACTAAAACATTTCCTGTTCTTGAACCTACTGCTTATTATTATATATAGTCTCTTTATTTCTGAATGGTTTCTCAACACTGTTGGATAGATATGTTAATCTACAAAGGAAAATAAATACTCAGTTTAGGATGTTATATATAGCATGCCAAGTAGGGAAAAAAGAAAGAAATGTATGCCTCATCTAAAACTTCAGAAGGGAATCATTCACTGAAGATGATGTGCTGTCTGTTGGAAATGAAGAAACTCTAAATACATAAAGACACTTCTGGTTTTGGTTCCTTTGGTTCTGGGCTATCAATTATGTGGCACAGGAAGTTTGGTGCTCTGGAGGTTTTCTTAGATGCTGGCAGTGGCTTCAAGTAAACTTTTTATATACTCAGAACTTCTGGAATTGGATGCTTAGTGTCCCAAATGGAGTAGCAGCACACTTTATAAACCAGCCTTCTGTGGGCACTGTATTGTCTGTCCAAAGGCTATAAGGAAGATTTATCATGCAGTGTTTGGATGCTTGGATATTGACTCTCTCATTGCGCTTAATAAGAGGAAGAGATAGCAATATAAGAATAAGGTTTCTACCTTAACTGATTATTTTCTCAGTAATCAGCTGGTTTTTTTCAGCAGTTACTGAGAGAAAAGCTGTTCTACTGAATCAGTGTAGATTTCAAGAGGATCTGTTGCAGGGAAATTTTCTATTTGCTCCTTTTTATGGCAAGTATTATGATTCTTTAATTTGTCACATTGAACAGCAAATTAAAAAAAAAAAAAGGCACTGAAGTTTCTTACCTAGACAGCAAACATTTACAGTCCTGTTTAGCAAAGATGGAAACTGCAGCAGAGGTCTGAGAAACAAGGAAGTGCCAGACAGAGAGGAGTTGTGTCTTCAATCTGCTGGAACAAATTTTCTCTGACATCAGATTCCAAGACTGGGCTGACTGGGACTTGAACAGCTTCTTCACTATAGGGTCACATGCTGCCTGTTGGGGAAAGTAACTTAAACCCAAACACAGTCTTATAAAATCAATGTGCTATCTCTTCTTCTTGGACTGGGTTTTGGCTTTGGACTGTCCAGGATAGTACTATTGTTTTTAGAGTGACCAGAGGATCTGAGTCAATCAGCAAATGAGCCAAGGTGAAATACTTCAGAAGGCAGAGACACTAAGGTATGACCAAAGAAAAAAGGTCCTCATGTTGTAAATGATACTTTAAAACAGGGCTTTCCATCTTTTGTCTCACCTGTAAGTTAGACAGAACATATAACCCAGAACACAGAGGTGGAAGCAAGAGAAATTGATGTCTTCTGTGTTTACTGGCTGTTTTGGAAGTTTTTCACCTACCATTTCCCCTGAGATCACCATAGTTCCACAGAATACAATGGGAGTAGAATTTAAAATTGTACTTTCTGTGATGTATGCATGGTTAATGCATAATCATCTTTGCTAGCATTAACTTAATTTTTTTAAAATGGACTTAAGATCAACTGTGCTAGAAAATTTCTTATAAAACTATGGAAGGCGCTGGATGATGGAACTCTATTTTTCTCAAGAATTAATAAGCATTTCTGGAACACTGATAATCTAGAAGTTGTTAGTTCTGATTTTTTCATTTGAAGCTGTCCTAAAAAGTGGCATCCTTGTGACCTTACCCTTGGCATGTGCCTCCTTTATAACATTTGAACTTGTTGACAAATTTTAAACAAATTTTGCATGGGTGAAAGTCACAGAGTTGGGTATGTTCACATTTCATGAAAATGAGAGTTGGATATTTGAGAGAGAGAGAGCTGTTGTCATATCCTTACCCAAGAAAGACAACAAAATTAATCTTTGGTTAAACATAGAGACTCTGCATAAACTCACCATTGAGACAGAAATCTCAACTATGATATTGGACTGTGATAGTTTTGAGGCTCAGAAAATAAACAGGTGTGGCTTGGGGAAGTTTTTTTTTCCTCTCCAGTTGAAAAGAGCATCCATACACTTTGAACTAGAATAACTTCAGACAATTAAAAAAATTAAAAATGCAATTAGAGCTTTGATGAGAACACTCAGGTCTAATTTAGAACAACCTGGACTGAGCATGAAGTGGCTCTAAAAATAGCAGGGCACTTAAAAAACTGGAAGGGGTACATGGAGAAAATACAGATTTACATAGTTAAAAAACTGAATGAGTGAAGATGGAGATTTGCTGCCACTATTTTTGTTGCCACTTCATCACCTAGAGAAGAAAGAGATGAGGACTTTACATATAGTCTGGAGTTTAAGGAATGATTTGTCATCCCTGAGTTACCATAGTATCTGGTTTCCCTGGTTACCAGTGACCATGGAAGGGACACTAGGGAAACTGAAGGCTGGTTATATATTTATTTTTTGAGAAGGGAAAAGAGAGAGAGGGGTCAGAGAAGATTTTTGTGTGTGTGAGAACAGAATGTGAGAATAGTGCTGGAGGATAACAGCTGGGAACAGATTTTGTCTGAAATGGAATTTATAGATTCCTTTTCAGTGCAAGGAGTTAAGTAGTTGGAAGAAAAAGACTGGTGGCGAGAAACAGAAATTCTGATTTAAAAAATGGGGAAAAGAGGAGCCCTAAGGCTGTCTTCCTGAGATACTGGAGGTGTGTCAATACAGGTGACACAGGGTGTGACTTGACCAGATTTCCTCTTTACCATGGTAGCACTGGACTGGTCCTTCCTGTGCTTGGGGCTTTACAAACAGAGAACCAACCTACCTGGGCCATAGACAGCATGTTTCTTGCTAATCCAGAGGATTGGTCTGGTAATTCTTGTGGCTGAGACTGCTGAAGGGTTTCCAGAATGGAAATTTAAGGAGTTCCTTTAAATGTTTCCTTATGGTCTGTTGCATTGTTGTCAATAGAAGAATAAATACAGCAGATTATAGCAAGGAGGGTTCTCAATGTGTTTGTTTGCTGGTTTCAGCAATAAGAACATTGCTGATTTTCCCTTTTGCTTTCAAACTTACCTATTTCATGTTCAGAAAACCTTTTGAAAGATGCCACACTGTAACAGACACCAATGCAGCGAACACTCCTGGGCAGCTTTGGGTTTGATCTTTAGTGGAAAGCAAAGGAAGGCTGTAATTGCTTTCATCCTTTAGACTTGTTGACAGTTAATCAGAGCTCAGATTTCCAGGGAGGCATTATTCAGGCTTGGGGAATTTTTGACACCTCTACATTAGTAAAATATTTTTTTAGACATTTTAATATTCTTATTCCACAAGGACCTGTTCATGTCAGAGAATCACTTACAGAAAATTTCCACTTATGCAGGAGTGACTCTGCTGCACTAGTTCCAGTATCTCAGGCAGCTTAAATGAAAACATAATTCTGTTTTCTCCCTGTGTTTTATCCATGATACACATTTCTTTGATTTCTTCCTTTCTAGGGCAATTTAGAGGTATTTGACTGGACCAGCTTCTCCCTATCCTTAAATCAAAACAATACAAAGGCTTAAATATAAGAATACTAAACTTTACTATGTGTAAACTTTTGTTTATGGCTGGAATTGTAAATCTCTGTTTTTAATATGCTCTTTTATTTCTTTGCATGCAGAGCAGATGGTAGGAAACAGATGATTTTACTAGTTGGATAATTTTAAGCATGTGATTGCAATGTTGTAAGTAAATGCATCACTTCACTATCTTTCACTACTGACCTTGTTGATGTTCAAAACTCAGTAAGTAAGTTTTCTTTTTCAGAGGTTTTCTTAGTAATTTTGTTTTCAAGATGATTTATAATACCAAAAAAGCCACTTCATTGTATGTCTTCTAAGGCAAAGATTTTTCAGAAAAGAAAAAAAAAATAAGGAAAGACAACACAGTGTGTATGAGCCTTTAAATTCATTGAGACAAATTTGCTCTGTATTTGACCCTTAAATTCAAGGTTTCAGCCTCTTAGTAACTATCATGTGGTGATGATTTAAACATCCTGAGAATTTCAGTAGCCTGCAGACTACCTCAATTCACCAGGCTTTTTTAGTATTGTAATAGTACCCTGAGCTTATTCATAACTAATAAATTACCAACTACCATTAATTTAGATTAGTAATTCGGGTGACTTTAGTAGATTTGGAATACATGAAGGTAGAAAGAGGATTTACGTTTTGGTTGTTCAGATTTATTGTGCTCATATTCCCTTTTGTTTGCCAGTATAACTCAAAATATTTGTTTCCAAATCTGAGTTCAGTTTCCAAAATTCTCCCAAGTTTTATTTGTTGTATTTTTCCTATTGATTGCATTTTTGCCTCTGTGTTTTTAAAAGTGTATCTCCCTTTTGATCCTGATTTGCATGAGTGCAATGTCAAATGTTCACATGCAAATGGGGTGGTTACATCTGCATACCATCATGCATGCAGTCCCTCTCTGCACTGGCTGGTAGGCAAGGGCTAAAATGCAAATACAAGTTAGCCTCAGTATTGTCACGATTCTCATTCATGTGACAGCAAAGGAGAAGTTTATAAATGGATTGGAGGAAGGTGTTTAAGGGAAGCCTTCCCAGCCTAATAGGCTTGAACCAGCATCATGGGCCAATTAAGTGAAAGAATCTATTGGTCCCATGCACTGTCTCATTATTCCCATAAAGCATTTTTTTGGTGTGCAGGAATAAATTGAATCCCTTACAGAAACTTCTTGCTCAGTAACATTTCCACTTTGACATGAGACAAGTTTTCCAGATAATGCATCTCTGCAAATTTTACACTTTGGTGCCCACAGCCAGAGCTCAGTCCAGCACTTCCACCCTGGGGGCTGAAGAGGTCCAAGTGCCACCTTGGAGTGGCAGAAGTGAGCCCAGGTCCCCTCCTTGGCTGAGCCCAGGCTCCTGAAGCAGCCCAGGCTGGGTGTGTAGGAGAGGGCAAAGCCTCCCACCTCATCCCTGCAGTGACACACACAGTGACACACCCAGTGTCCTCCTGTACTCAATAATGGGAAATGCTGGTGAACCTCCTGTGCTGGGGTCTCATTCTTTCCAGCCAGGTGGTATCCTCTGGTCAGAGGTAGCAAGGTTTGCAGCAATGAGATTCCCTCCCCTACCCTGACATTTAAGGTAAAATCTCCCTTTCCTCAGGCAGAAATACTTGTGTCTGGCTTTGTTGACAGGCACCAGATAACTATCAGTTAATACATGGACTATGCGCTCTAACCACCTTTTTTTTAAAAAAAAACATGTAGCAATGTTTTATCATAGCTAGTCTTCCTGAAACACGACTGTCTTGTTAAATATTATTCCTCTTATGCTGCTGAAAAATATTTTATTCAAAATATGACTTATTTAACAGCTAATATGTCTAGGTTATAATTTCCTCGGTAGAAAGCTTTTTCCTTTTATTTTTCTTTCAATGTTCAGATACAAGTGAAAAAAACCCAAAAAAATCCTCCTAACCCCCAACCATAATTGCCTAACTCCAAGACCAGCGCAGCATACAAATTTGAGGAAAATCTGCCATGGAAAAAAATAGAACATGTATTGGAAAGGACAGAATTCAGTTAAAACATTGCCAGTGTACACATTTTGCTACTTGTTCATAAATAGTAATTTAATTTTCTGTTCTGTTTTGCTGACATATTCCAAAAATCTCTGTCAGAAGGTGCTGTGTTGACCTTACCCTTACTTGCTAAATTTTACAAGCGCAGTGGTAGTTGCTTCCCTTGAAAAAGATATTGTTGCCAGTAATCATTGCTAAGTGTAACCTTATCTGTCCCATATGTAACAATAAAGCTGGTCTTCTCAAAAAAAAAAAAAAGACATTGATATTCTGAATCTCACAGTTTAGCAAAAGGGAACAGCTTTTTAAACAACCCTTAAAACCCCACCTGCAGCTTGTTAAATAAATGCCTGGTGAAGACACCACCCCCAAACCCCTACAAGGATCCAGGTGTTGGTCATTTGTGCTAACGATTTGTAAGTGAATCCCATCAAAAGGGTGGCTCAGCAGATTAAAACTGAGGTAGTTGAAGAAGTTTGGGAGGCAAGATGGTGGTAGTCCTCTCTGTTAGGGTACACTTGCCCAGAAGGTTGCTAATTGCCGTGTGAAGTTTCTCTGGAGATTTAGAAGGTGTAGCTAATTGCTGGAAAGATATTAATTTATTTTCTAGGGTGAGATGTCTTCTGAGGTAAGAAATAAGTTTTATCTAACAGGAGCAAAGATTAAATAAAAGCTGGAAGGATGGGAGGGAGAGGCTCCTAGGAAAGTGTGGTATAATAATATTTTTATTGTTTTCCCTGCAAGTAGGCAGAAAAGTTATACTAATGATTTGCTGGAAATGCTTTAATGTCTCCTGTTGTGCACAGTTATCTTGTGAAGTTTGGTTTTTGTGTCCCAGGAGAATGCAGAAGGGGAATGTTCCTGTACCATTTCACATTAATCACTAGTCCTGTACAGAAAGTTGGTCTTACAGTTTTTTTGTCCTGAATGCTTATATTAAAAATTAAGACTAATTGCTATTTGGTTAAAGACATGTTTTGGATGCATATTTCTGTATTCCTTAAAGATGAACTCCTTCTAAAATAAAAATATCATTAAGTGAAGGTGGCAAGTCAGCACAACCCTGTTGTAGTAGTACCTTCACAGCTGCTTTGTTTTACGCTGTCTTTCCTGAGGAGATCAATAATGGATGGCTGACATAATTCTTTCACTACTCAGAAATGAGAAAGCCTAAATGCATTTCTTTAGGGCAGGCATGTTTTTCATCCTGAGCTGAAAAGCCTGTAATTGAGTGAGGTTTATAAGTGTGATTGCTACTGGTGCGTGTTCCAATCTGATGTGCCTCTGAAAGGTTCCACTGGCATTTACCTGACTCTTAGGAATGTTGACCTCATCTTCCAAGCTGGCTGGGATGTGAAATGTCTGTGCTGAGAGACACATATACAGAATAAATCTCAGAAGCATTGAGGTTCAGCTTATAATTGTGTTGGTAACTTCCTCAAAGTTTACTAGTCCTACCTAATTTGCATATGCTGTAACTTTAAAGAGAAAGCAGAGCTGAGAACAGGAGTCCATCCCCTTGCAATATTGACTTATATTGGTGAAGTGATTGGAAAGGCTTATCAAGCTGCCCATTGGTAAGAACATGGGAAAACTGGAGGGCTTCTTTGACTGGATTGTTCTGCTGCTGTTCACAGGTCTGAAAAATCAGGAGGAATGTGTACCTCTGAAACGATGTGTCAGTGTAGACATACATCTAGCACAAGACTCTAAAGTACAGTTGCTATTGCTTGTCAATACCAGCAGCTTTTAGGTCTCCAATAATTTATACAAATGAGAATATACCCAAGGGAAAGCAGCAGGAGCAAAGAATTACAGGTTCAGTGTGGCTCCAGAGTGATGACTGTGCCTCAGATCCCTCTCTCACGGGAGCTGTCCTTTCAACCACTCTAGATCCCTTCCCTTTCTCTCTGTGGCACAGCTGGACTGTGCTCTGGGCAGGACGCTGACTGTGCTCCCTCCAAACAGGGCCAGAGCATTTTCCAGACCCAGGCAGACTCTGCTCTGCTGCTCTTGCCTGAGGGGTTTTATTTCATTTTGTCTTTGGAAGACTTTCTGTAGAATATTTACAATATATTCTCCAGAATGGTTCCGGTATATGGAGGCATCACTATGGCTGTAAGACAGACTGACACAATCGAAGACTTCATCCTATCTGCTGATTTTACACGTCTTTTAAATCAGATTAGCAGTCTGCTTTGCATTGTGTTCATCCCAGAAGTTTCTTGGAAAAAACCAACAGAATTCTGTAATTTAATTTACTTACTGTTTTCATCTGTTATTTTGGAAGGCTGTGGATAAGACAGATTTGTTTACAGCACATGTGAAATGCTGTTGAAATCTGTAACACAGATGCACTAAGGTAAAACAGTTCTTTTCACAATTAATTACTGCTGCTGGGTGAAAGGTAAATTCAACTTTGACTAGCATTTTTGAGGGGCTGGTTGGGTTTTCTGTTGTGTGGGAAAGGAAGGAGTGATTCTGGGGGGTGTCATGGGTGTCCTGGCTGATGCCACAGTGGTGGTTTCTGTGGCTGAGAGAGGGACTGCCAGGTGCAAAATGGTGTTGAGGGTCCTGTGCCTCCCAGGTGTTGCTGTGGGGTCTCTGTGGAGCAGCTGGGGCTGCTCCATGTGGGACAGGGCTGGTTCCAGGTGGTTCTGGAACCACTCCAGCACAGGGCACAGTTGAGCACCTCAGCAATGCCAGTGGTGCCTCTGTGGGAGTGTGTTGGAAGAACAGAAAATGATGGGCAAATGCAGGAAGGAGGAAGAAAGGCAGAGAAAGAGCAGAAGGAACAACACTAAGGTGCATGCCATCATTGTTTACTTCTGTGATTGAAGGTGATGTGTTGCTGTTAGTTGCACACATAGAACTTTATCTCTACAAATAAAATAACCCCCTAAATGCTGTAAATCAGTACCACTTGTGAAATCCACAGTATGTCTTCCTTGCTGTGTGAACTCAGCTCTATTGGAAGCAGTATTCCCGTGTTTGTTTTGATACACAGTGGAAATAAACTACTAGCTCTCTTGCCCACAAATATGCTATGTGTTTGTGAATTGAGTTTCAAACTCTTTTATCAACACTGATTGCTGCCTGGGGAAATGATTCCAATATATCAAAGCCTGAGAGAAAAGAAAGCCAAGGGTAACTGGATATTTCAAAGCAGAATAAAAAATGAGCATTAGAATTCATGACAAGTAAAAGCAATTTGTAGTACAGAGGTAGGCATTGTATTAAATAAATGCATTTAAAATATTGCATGTAAATGAAGTAGATGTCTGAATTTAAGAAGGAAGAACAAGTGCTATGCACCAGTGCTTAATCAAGTATTTGTTAGTAGAGACTTAATTTAAAAATAGGATTACCTGTAATTCACTCTGAACACCTAAAAATTTTTTTCTTTATCAGAATGAGTCACATTCACTCCTATTGACCAATATTTTATTCTTAAAGTAGGTTTCTTCATTTGCTCTCCTATAACACAAAATAGTATTCAGTGTAGAAATAGTGGGTAAATATTCCTAGGAGCAAGATATTTAGAGACAGAAATAGGGGGGTATCATTCACTTTCTTCATTATCTTATGACAAGGACAGCCTCCTGGAAGGAGTGAAAAGTACTTTGAGTACCAAATTGAATGACACTCACCATTTAATTTTTTTCCTCAAGCATTTATTTTCAGCTCATGAGTACATCCATTGTGTGTTTTCCTGTTTTCCAATGGAGATGTGGCAATGTCATGAAAAAGGCATTTCTGAACAACCTTAGTTCTCACTGTCAATTAGATAATTTTGGAAGCAGGAGTTTGTCTTATATAATGGTAAAACAGCTACAAATGAGGCAAAATGCAGGAAACCCCCCCCTTAAATTAATATATTTCTTGCAAAATTTTAGGATGTGAATAACCCACATTCCTGTTTTGTCTTATACATTTTGGATGTTTAGAAGGACAAGAGCTGACTCTGGTTTCCTTTTAATGTGTTGCATAATGGTGTTCACTTGCAAGGAAAGTGCTTTATCTTGAATGTTTTTTGGATTTTTTAATTTAAAAGGCATTAATTAATCTTGCTGATCTTAAAAGACAGCAACAGTTTCCACCATCATGTGGCTGCTGTTTGGGATATGTTCACCATTTTTATTAGATTCCAGTTGAACTTTATTTAACTGAGAACCCTGGGGTTTACTTGGTGATATACAAAATGTGTGTACGTGCCTGTGTGTGAGACTTGAACAGGCAGCCACTTTCTCTTCTCAAACAAAGGACATCCATAACAGCAATGTGAAGCATTGCATTCAGTCCTTCTTTCCAGGGTTCAAACCTCTGTATGCAATTGAGAGAATTTCGGTATCGCTCTCTAACTGGCATTTCCATTTTGGTAAACTCTCTTCAGATTCTCAAAAAGCACACCTGTCAAAACTACACATTTTGGTGGCAAAAGGTTTTGAAACAGAAAATATTTTGTGGTTTGGATGATTCCCAAGCTTTAAAGCCCAGCAGCACAATGTGAAACATGCCAGCATTCGAATCGTTTGCAAGCTGATTTCAATCAGACAGTACCATGCATGCTTTTTAAAAAAAATTTATTTTCTTTCTCAGCAACTCTGAAAGCTTTTATTTTAGTGGTGTGAAAATACAGATGTCTTAACTGCCTTGAAAATAAGAGCAAGGTAAGGCAGACTCAGGTGCTGTTTCAATCAATATGGCAGTGATCCCATGGACCTCAGAGTAATTGTTTAATGCATAAAAATACAAATAAAATCATGAAGCATTGACACATTTTTTTAAAAAATTGTGTTGGTAACTTAAACATGAAGCAGTGATATCAGATAGATGTAGCTGTATGATGCTAAGACTTCAGTGTGTCTTGGGGAACCTGTCCTGCTGCTTTAATGCCTGAGTTGTAAAGCTCACAACTTTCAGTATCTTATTCCAATTAGATTTGATCCTCAGACACTCTTACAAACACAGCTCATCTGTTACCTGGACTTAATCATTTAATCTGGTCTCAATTTACTGCATGTTTGTATGTAATCTTTTTTTCAGATGAAAAGCAAGTTGACAAGTTTGTGGTGAAAGTTACAACACTTTAAAGGACACATAATCTGCTGTGCTTTTCAAAATCCCCAAATAGGTAAGAAAAAATCAAATTTGACTCTAGATGCAGTTTTGCAAGTCAGGCACCATTATAATTTGACAGGCATGATGTGACACAATGAAATCTGAATGACATAACCTACTGTGACATATCTGATAGGCCAACGTACAAATTTAATAAACATTTCCAATAAGTTTCTTGTACTTGGCCTGTCATGTCCCCAACCATGCCTCAGTGTTGTCAATCTTTAGGTCAGGTATTTGGTCTTAAACATCACAATGTGTAACAGGTTGCTTATTCATGAGAAGCTCCATAGGTGTTTCCATGTACCTTTCCTGGATATTCTGGATCTGAATAATGTTGCAACCGTACAATAATTCCAATATAGGCACCTGTAAATCATTGTACATGGTCAGTAGAGAAGCTGCTGAATATATGGAATCACTTAACCTACTTACATATAATTTGCCTAACGCTGATGTACTGTGTTGTGGCTAGCTGTGACCTAGTTGGCTTCTTTCTGAAGTTCTTAGGTGTTGGAAAAAAAAAAAAAAAAGAAAAGACACAGCTCCAGGGTTTCTTTCCTATAATTTATCATGACAGCGGCTTACTCAAAGAACTAAAAGCAAGGTATCTCCTCATCTGCTCCTTTGGATTTACATTCCTGCTGCCATGAGGGGATTCTCTTCCAATTCAATGCAAACCAGTTGGTGCAGCTAAACTCCCAAACCTCCTAAAGTGGTATTTAATACATAAATTTAACAGAACATAAAATACCTTCTAAAAGAATTCTTCACACTAACCCTTCAGCCAGTTATCAGTTATGCCTTGGCCCCTTTTCTAACTACTTAAAATTAATGGTTTGGAATCCAGAGTTCTTACGCTTCTGGAGTCATCTAATTCTTGTGATTTCAGTGGGAATTGGCAGGCTCACAAATGTAGCTCATAATTAGAATGTATTTATCATATCTGCATTACCTTCTTATTATACAGAAAACCATATTAATATTGCATATCATGAAATATTTGCAAATATTATTTCTAAGAACTTTACCTAAAAGCCTTGTAAACAATTTGAGTTCTCTTAAACAACAAACAACATGATTTACAGCACTTATAAAATAATTGCTTTTACAGCCTGGGACAAAACTGCTACATGGTCTATTCCAAACTAGCCCATGTAAGGGTTTGCTAAAAATGGACTGGGCTGTGGAAACCAGAAAGCAATTGTCATGTATTACTTAATTGTCCATTTGAAATAAAAAACAAAGAATCAGTGTAAATTATTACGCTTAGATTGTCTTCTGCCAAAAAAAATTGTATATGTAAACCACTGTCAAAAATGTCACAGCAAAGTATGGCATGAATACACCAGGTTGTTCTGTAAAAACAAGAAACTTATCTCCATGTGATTCCAACATTGAAGGTGACTTATGCTTTCAAAATAAGTGTCCACAGAGACACCCTGCATTCTTATTTCATTGGAAATTCTTGCCCTTTATTATGGAATAACTTCATTGATGAAGGGCATTCAAATAACTAAAGTCTTGAAATGTGCTGGTTAAAGACAGGAATAAACTGTGCCCTGCTTCTGTATAGTAAGAATGCTGCAACTGCTCAGCCTGACATATCTGGAATATCAAACCTCCATGCTCATGTCTGCACAGACCAGGGACAGCAGAGGTGAGCACTGTCACCTTTATTGCAAGTAGCCAGATGGTCCTGTTATTTCAGTCTCCTGAATAGATAATAGGTAGCTCAGGAAAGAAGTTCTTATTGTCAGCTGAGGTGTAATAGGTTCTGGACACA
>WEZZ01012183.1:0-10544 GCA_013400585.1 Chloropsis cyanopogon | reverse complement strand
ATCTCATTTCTTTGTTGCTGAATTTATTCTATGTTATGCTACACTGAGCACAGTGCATAATTCTTGCTTTGCTTTTCTCCATACATTTTAAAGGTATGGCTAGTATATAACTAAATGTAGCTTATCTGAAAAGGGAATGTGCTTCATACCTGCAGTAAAATCCAGCTAGTCAATATTTGTGCCTCCTTGAACTAGACTTTCTTCTCCACTACTGATCAAAAACTAAAATACACTAATTAAACATTTTACTTCAAAACGTTGTTTAAAAATGATTTGGCAATATTAACAGAAATATACCACAGCACACAATTTTGTTAATAAACATGTATAAGCCCCAATCTCTCAAGTGGAAGAATTTCTGGAATTCCAAAAAAGGGAAAGTTATTAACAAGCAGTTACCAACAGGTGTAAAAGTAGGGAAAGATTTAATTATTTTAAAAAATCATCACAATAGTCTTGTGACAGTGACTCAAATCTTGTCAATATTTATGTATATGACTAATTTTACATGTATGTAAATAGAGTGTATGAATATCTGCAGGATCATGACAGTTACTTTTTGTAGGCATCTGAGTCATGCTGGAATCACTTTATGTAACTGATAGCACTGGGAACAGGATTTTGTCTATGGATTCTACAAGAAACTGTTGTACTTATGTAGCCATAGCTACTGGTTTAATCAGATTTTAGTATTTAGAAAGAAATTGGGAATGAAGACACTCCATGATCACATCTTGAAGTCAGCTTACTTTGCTATTCTGCAGTTTAGAGCTATAAAAATCGGGATTTAAATATTTTTTCATATAATAATCTTTTAGATACACTGATGAGCAGACATACAAACCTCTCAGGTTCAGAACTACATTTTCTTGGATGAATAGTCAAGACCTCACACACTAAGTACTACATATCAAGCTATTTCCATGTTAGAATATTCTGCAAACTTGGACAAAAATGTGAAACAACACTCTTTCAAAGCACTTTGTATGCCTCTACTTTTGTTATTTAAAATTTCTACATGAATACAAGTAGTAGTGAATGAAAACCTGGTCCTCAAAGCATAACATAAAAAAATACATGAAAGAACAGAAATGAAGCAAAAATGACAGACTAATAAATCAAGTTCCATCAGCACAGTTCTTCAACAGGTAGATTTCACTCACCCACAACACTTCCAAGTGCCCAGTGAATATTTTACCAAGAATAATCAACTACAACTCATATAATTATTTTAATTTTTTAAATATTTCTTTGTATTTTAAAACTCATTTTCACATAGCTTTTCTATGCATTAGAAGCATAAATGTTGTTGGTTTGCACATACCATTTCCATTTAGAATTTATCTTAATTTAAGCCAGGAAAACTAATTGGTAACAGATATTAAAAGTTCTTGCAAGTTTTGTTAACTGTTAGTTGTGGAAATGGCATTTTTTCCCATATACTGTCTATTGATATGCCTTTGAGATAAAACATAACAAGGAGGTAGGTGATAAGCCTTTTTTAATGCCTCTGGGATAAAATGCTGCTGCTATAGACTACTGCTGATAAACAGATTTTGAATTAATTACTTCTGCATAATTATCTGAGTTACCAAGTCTTAAAATTGAATGCAACTGGTCTTCATACATTTGTTTATATACCTCCTGCCAGCCATGAAAAATGTTTTTATTTTTTAAGAGATCATCAATTAAAAAAAACTAATTATAAATAAGGTAATAATAGAATAGTCTGCTACTGTACGATGGCATATGGCAGAAGAAATATTAATTGCAGTTATTTTTGTTGATTTCCAGAGGCAAGTAGGACAGCTAGCTCTGCAAAATTCAGGTCACTCTGTTGGCAAATGAAAAGGTGGGCTCTCTGCTGGTAATTCTTTTAGTACACTTACATTGAAAAAGCAAGACAGACTTTAGAATTGAAGGGAATTAAAAGAAAGGCACTCTGTACTTTATTGACTTGGAAATAATGGATTTGAACTATTTCAGACAGAAGCAATTTTGAAATAGTGAAACAATACGGCTATATCTTTCATACTGTTTTGAAAGGTTAGGTGTTTGGGAATATTTTGGGTTTATTTATTTCTCTGCTACAACCTGACTCCAAAGCTCGGGGTGACTCTTGCTAAAGCTTAGAAGGTTGTTAATATACAAAACAAGAACAGAAAGCTGCATTCTGCAACCATAATCTCCATTTTAAATTGCTTGTTCCTTTTTCATTTTTTTTATATTTGCACACATCAAAGAAAAAACATACAGGAAAAAAAATCATTTATTCAAAAGGGTAGCACATAGGACATGAAGTCCTGACAGATATAAGCAAATTATATTATTTTAAATATTTACATTTTAGTGCATATTGCAATTTATACAAATTACATGTCCACTAATAATTAGGATTTAAATTCCATAAGTTGGAACAGCATTTTGATCCAACTTCTTTGAAATTGCAAAGAAGAAAATTTTACTGGAGCTTCATCAATCTCAAAAATTTCAAGGAACCATTGATACCAAAAACTATAAAAAGACTGTGACTTGTATTTAATATAAGTGAGCTTTGAACTTCTCTTCAATGCTTTATCCTGAGTTTGAGCAATACACATGAAAAACTAATCAGGAAAGGAATCACTGTTACCTTCACCCCTCACGTAAACTCAAAGAAGAAAATCCCATGATTTGTAACTAAAAATTTTTACGGAGTCTTTGTCCATTAAGAAACACAGTATTGGATATACAATTTTTCTGTGGATCACTTCCCACCCCATCTCCTACTCTCAGTTTTCCTTCTCTACTAATGTCATTACATTTTCTTCTCCAGTTCTCAATTCTCCCACTTATTCCAGCTGTTGTTCCCTTTTTCATTCAATTTTTCATCCAGTATTTTCTTTCTTAATATTCACAATTATAGTAGGTGCTTTTTCTGAACCAAAAACATCATAAGAGAAATATGACCACACTAAACACAAAGGAAGTGTGCTTATCTCAAGCTGTTGCACTGGCCTACAACATAAATAGTAATTTTGTGTGGATGCTAGCCTGGTCATCATAAAAAGCCATGATGCCAGAATAAGCACAAATATATATTATTTCTAAATTTTAAAAAATTGATATCTAGATTGAGAAGTATTCAAATATTTAAACCTTCCAGAATGTCTTTAAAGAACAGTGCCAAACACCAGACCCTGTATTTCAAAATCTGTCCATATGACATAGTCCTCTACTGCACCAGTTATTTCCAGGATATGAGTCTCTTCTGCCAAAAAGTGACCATAGTTTCCAAACTTCACTTTCAAAAACCTGTACTTTCCCAGTTTTCAGCAGGAACTATTGGGACACAGTGATCCTGGTTTATTTTGTCAAGTAGCAGAATAGATCTGCAGCTTAATGGGGGTGTTAGTATTTGTCATTCATTGAGATAAAAACATTGCATACTTGGTACACTTTATGCTCTGTAAGTACAGAAACTGGACATTGCATCAATGAGATTTAATTGTAAAATTAAGAAAAGATGAGAAAAAATACATTGAAGTTCAGTATTTATACAACATATGTTGCAAATAATATTCAATTATTTTAATTTTAAAAATTTCACATTATAATATAGCTTAGCTGATCAAAAACATCGTCCAATACAGGTCATTCTCAGGTAGTTGCTTTTGTATTTTGCATTTATTTGCATACGTTAAAGAAATGGCAATTTTTGAATATATTTCACACCATTTTCATGAAGTTGGTCTTTAAAAGTGTTAATAGCTTGAAGTAGTTAATATTTTTTTCATACACTTCTCAAGTTGCCTCAAATTATTGTAATGTGACTATATATTGGCTTGACAAGAGTGACTCACTGATTTGTAAGACTCAATAAGAATTTTATAAAAATATTTACCTGAAAATACACTTTTGCTGTCTTGGTATGTGGATAAAAAAGACTTTTTGCCCATGTCTACAGAATGACTCCAGCACTACAAAGCCTCAGCTGTTATGGACTGCGGACTCCGAGAATACATGCATGGCTAGGCCTGGGCTGGATTTGATGTGCAAATGCAAACCACACACAACAGCTCAAAGCCAGGAACTGTTAATGAAAAGCCTAAAGCCCAGTTTGAGCACTAGAGTGTCCACATTCATCAATCCAAATGGAAAAAGCAAAAATATATGCAGAAGTTAGTTCAGTCTACCAGAAGACCCCAAGATGAGGAGCAGGCAGAAATGAAACCGATCTAGGCAGGATGACTCCAGTCAGAATCAAGGCTAAAAGACTGGAAAGTCAGAGCTCATATTCCAGGATCAGGACCAAAGGGAAGTCAGAAATGAATCAATACAGTGAGTCTTTCTTCTTGGAGATTTTCTTTAGGCAAATTTCTTTTCTGCTGACTCATAATGAGTTTTGAGCACAGACATGATCCTGCTGACTAGAAGTTTCTAGGAGCCAAAAAAGAAACTTATAAGCAAGAACCTGACTGAAGACTACGGACAAGAGCATTTCTTTCGGAGAAGATGGCCTGCACATAGGTCCCTACTGTATAGGACTGCTTCTTTTTTTCAGTGTTTGTAGAGAAAAACACAGAAGTAGATTATAAGTTCTTGGGACGGTTAGGGAGAAAGAAAGGTTTCTTTGAGGAACTTTGAAATTTAGGAACTTTGAATATCTAAACTTCTAACATGGCGGGGGACAGAAACACCTCAAATGTAAAGATACACAGATTTTTAGACAACCTTTCTCCTTTGGCACTTATGCAAGTGTGTTGTCCCGTTCTTCATTGTTTTAGTTTCCAAATGTGTCCCAGTGCCCCAGCTATTTTGATTGTCATTGGGAGATCTGTATACATTAAGACCATTTCCTCCAATTTGCAGTTCTTAGAGCTCTCTGAGAATTGAGCTACCTAATAGATGCAATTCGTTAGTGTAAACACCTGGATCAGCAGCAATATGCTGAGTCCTGAGCACTCAATATTGCTCTTTGGAGCTGGATCCTGGGTGCAGACACACCCTGGTGCTCAGCACGCGATGGCAGCAGCTTGCTCACACAGTACCGCCTGTGCAGAGGCAAACTGAGTGGGAGGGCAGTGGTTTCCTGGGACACTGAATGTTAGGCAAGGCCTCAGCACTTCCCTTCACATCTTCTGTGAGTCAGAACAAGAAAAGTGGCAAAAATAGGCATGTGGGAGGTGGGGAAAATGCATTATAGTTCTACTTTAATTGCAAATGGATCACTCAAGTCACAGTGCCTTTACAGATACACAATTTTGTATTGTGCAGAAAATAGTAATGAGAGGCTTAAGGAACTGCAGAAAGTAGCAGTGCTAAATTTGGGATAATCCTAAAATGGGTGGGTGTCAAATGTGTCTATAGGACGTCAAGGGATTTCAATTTTTTAACAGAAATCATGGTGGTCATCAAGTTGTTCTTTGCTGATTCTTCCTCCCTGGAGTTTACACTCACAGACACATAAAACAAAACAAACAAAACACCCTCAACAAATTGATTAATTGCTTACACTTCAACCTTCTCTTGAGCTTCTATGTGTCTGAAGATCATCAGATTTACCTTTAAAATATATGTGTTTCCTGTATTACATTTTGAAGGGATCAAAACATAATCCCATGCCATTTGGGATTTTCCAAAGGAGGAGACAAGGTATACAAGTTCTCCTGAAGTATAATGATGTCCCAGTACTCAAAGCTATAGTCAAGGGTTTGCTCACAGTAGTTGAAGCCAAACCAGAATGGTTTTTTTTCTAGAACTATTGCAGGTGAAGGAGATTTCTCTCTTTACTTTGATCAAAAAGTCTATTTCTTCTCTTTGATATGGATATAAAATCTAGATAAAAACTGATTTACACTGTGTATACAAAATAGAAGTCTGTTGTTAATTGAGAGATGATGCTATTATTCATCCTTTATATGTGCTGTAAATAGAACATTGTAGTTCAGAGTGAATTATTTGCTACTGAAGAATTATCTATCTAAATTAAATCAAGAGCTCAAGCATGAAGCATTAGCCAAAGGAAAAGCAGAAGAAAAGGAAGATCAGGAAGAAAAAATAGTTTTTACAGGGTCACATGAAAATTTTATCCTGGTGCTAGATGGCAATGAAAACTTTTGCTATTAAAAAAAAAGAGAGATTATTTATAGCCTGTGGTGACAGTGTGAGTATCTAAGCTCTTGGCTTCTCAACATTACATCTCTAGCATGTCTAAATATCCAAATAAAGTACCCACAAAATTCTGCTGGGCTACCTTACTGAATCTTCTTAAAGACAGACTGCTTTTTTCTTCTGAAAATCTTGCAGAAGAGCTACCAAGTAAAAAATACGGCATTTGAACCTTGCAGTGAACAAAAGCACTGTCAGACCTCCCTGCTGCCTTTTGAAAAAAATTTACATTAAAGAGCAAAGCTTGTGCAAGATGAGTAGACAACTTATATTTCTTCAGTACCTAATTCTCACAGTTTAGTGCCCAGGTCCCAGCAGGTGTTCAACACAGTGCTAAATCTCACCTGAGAGTCACCTACACATACTGGATTCAGTCCTCCTTTAATCTGTCCCCAGAGGTATCCTCACTTCAGTTTCTAATACGTAACTGTTGTTCAGTCATATCTCTGAAAGACCCTCAGTCACTTGTGCCACCCGCCCTGAAAGTGGAGCCCATGGGAATCTGTATCCTGTGACACATAGATCAGGGAAGCTTCTGTGTTTGTTGTGCTTTCAGAAAACTCTTTTGCCTGACTTGAATTTGTCTGAGTACACATCTACAGCTGAATGCAAGGTAGACTTGTGACAAAATTTTCATAGCAAATTCAAATAGCTGGTACTGTCACTGGTAATATTAAAATATGAATGCCATAGTAATGACTATTATATACAGATAATAAATGTATATGGAATTGCAGTTCCATTCAGAATCTAGCAATAAAAAGGGCATCTTAAGGTATGTTTACAAGTCTGCCTGCCATATATTACACTCCAGGAAAATTGTGCTAATTGCTTAGAAAGACATAGAATTGTTTCAGAGCCCTGGGTACATAGCCCTGGGTTTTGCAATAGGACTAGCTTTGTGAGATTCAGAAACTAAAATAGTTTCAAGTATTTAACTCTACATGCTTAAAAACATAACAAATCAGAGTTGAACCATCTAGCAATACAAATAAGATCAGTACATGGGTCTGAATGTCAAGGTCTGAGGGACATTTCTATTTTTAAACTCATCATTTATTTAGGCCAAAGAATATGCTTAGTGCTTACAAAATTGAAAATAAAAGAGGGCCTACTTTGAAATAGGCAACAGATAAATCTTGGCTGCTGGAAAACAGGGCTGACACAGAGATTTGAAGTACAACCTCTTTCATAACATTTGACAAAACTTATCTCAAAACCAATGCGAATTACACTTACGTAAAAATTTAAAAATTACCCCCCTGCTTTGTTTCATGATTACTACTTCAGCTCTTATCTCTGTTGTGACCGTACACCAGAGACTTTGAGAGCTCACATACTGTACAAATACAATGAAAACATTACTGACTGTCCTGAAAATTTTACTTTGATTTGAAGAAAATGTGAAGACAGGAAGACAATAGCAAAGAGTAATTTATTTATGCAGAGAGAGGGGGAGTATTAGTATACAGAAAGGTATCAGAATGTGGCTTCTATTTTCATATGACCATAATTTCTATGCAGAATGTTCATCTGTTTTTTGTAATTAATTTATTGTGATAGACAATGCTTTTTCTTGTACAACTTGTGGTTGTTTTTTGTTTGGGTTGTTTTTGTAGGGCTTTTTAGCTGCAATTACTGTTTGAATTCTTATTGATGTAATGAGGTATGTTATTGCTCACTGCTTTTCATGTCTTATACACATACATTTCAAAATGTCTTGTACTCAAGGATAGCCTCCATTTTTGAGGGAAAATTGTATTACAGTGCACAGAAAGTGCATTACAGAGGAGATATATGTAGGGATTTAATCCTTTTGTTTTCTGTTTATTTTTTTCACTTAATTTAAAGGAAAATTAATTCAGACAGAATGTCTAGAGTTGATCTCTGGGTAGGGAAAAACACAATTATTATTCATGCAGCAGTGTTTATTTCCATCTGTCACCATAGCAGTTCTTTTAATAACTTATTATACAATTAGTTCAATAACCTTCCTGCTCCTTTCCTACCACTGCGACATGAAACTCTCTTATTCCTATAATGTTTTCACTGTCCACATTGTACAATCCATAAGTAAATCTGTTTTCAAGGTTTTATTGGTATGCTGCATGTGTTTCCTGTGTAGCTTCTGAGATTAATTGCCTAAACCTTAACCTCTAGAAACTACATATATAAAATACATACATGGTAAATTGTGAGAGATGAAACCAAGGACTATTTCTGGAATCTATTTAAATAGTGCTTACATCTCAAATCAAAAATAAGTTTTACACCTGCAGAACTTTTCTGGAATTCTTCATGAGGACATGAGAGCTTCCATTCAATCTTCAGGGAAGTGGTTGAGCTCCTTCAGATCAGCAGCTTCACCAGGGAAAACTAATGCATAGGCCTTGTATTCTTTCACAACCCCACAAGCTGAACAGGAAGTTTTATAGAAAAGAAAGGGCATACAGGATAAGTTTATATTTACAGAACCCAGAGACCTTACCAAAATGAAACAACAACAACCAAAGAAATGCCTGAAATGTTATTGGGAAAGGAAGGGAGAAGTTGGGAGTGGAGGGGAGAAAGAACATGAGACAACAGCATCTCTGCAGGAAAGGATTTGGGATCCCGCTGAACAACTGCATTTGTGCATTTGTGCATTTGTGGTGACAAAGGCTGTATTAGCAAGGACATTTGGAAAAGCAATGTGGCATTGCTGCTCAGAGAAGTTGTGGAATTGCCACTTTTTTGAGATGTTTGGAACTTTGATGGGTGAGTTCCTCATGAACTGCATTTAACTTTTAAGTAGACTCTTTTTTGAGCATGATGTTGGGCTAAATAATCTTCAGAGGCCTCTTCTAACCTAAACAACCCTGTGATTGTAAATATAATATGACAGAGCTGCATCTTTTCTCATCATCAAATCTCATCTTTTTGGCTAGGTCTGCTTCATCAATATTCCTGTCCCTAGAGGAGAAAATAGGAACCCAAGAGTTTATTCTAGCAGTTCTGTTCTTAATTTCCAGCCCATGTATCTCTAAAGATCTGATATCTAGAGAATAATTTCCTGCAAAATCTATCTCAGAGAGTTATAGATAAGAAAAAAGTATAAGAATGTATTAGCTAAGGAAAAATGTTTTATTTCTATTGGCCTAAAATGATAGGCAAGGGAGAATATATTTCCCCTAAAAAAATAGGAGATTTAGATATAAATGTTTTAAATGATCACACTGTGCATGAAATCCATTTAAAATCTGTAAAATTTATAAATGCAGAACATGCATGTGATAAGCAGTTGTGACTGGCATCTGATAAAAAAAAAGCGGCCAGGGACATGCATGGCCTGTGGAGATGCAGATGAACAAATACAATGAATAGATATTGACATTTCAATAGCCACTATTTCAGAAAAAAAATACAGAAACCTATTAGTGAATGTTGTACTGCTGCTTTTCACTTCTCATTGTATGGCTAAAAAACCACCCATCTGCCATTCTGAAACTTTAAACAGTCTCTGAACAGGAAATGTAACTAAAAGTTTTATATCCTTAGCACAAATGAGAGCATCACACTACCAAAGAACACAAAGCTTTACAGTTTTATATCTGTAGTGACTGATTTCTGCAGTCCTGGAAGACTGAAAAAGCATTAGAATTATTCATTGTGTTTGGTATACTCCAGAAAGGGCAATAGACTTCTAAGTGACTCTGTGGATGGTCATCACTGAAGAAGACAGCTTTTCCTGGATTTACCCCTTCTCTCTCAGTGTTTGAGAAGCATCCCTGGCTGCCTGAGATGAAAGCTATGGGATAGGTATGGTGCTCCTCCTCCCTCTCTCTCTCATAGGTCAGAACATGACACTTAAAGCTGCAGCATATTGCTGCAAAGACATTTCTGTTTTGTTTAGTTCAAAACAATTCAAAACTCATGATCTGAAATCTAAATGTGTTGAGAGATAAGAGAGGAAAGAAACTCAAATAAAAATAGGCATGCTATAAAATATATGTATAATGTTTCACTAAAAAGGCTTTCTCCCTGTTGTAAAATGAAGATAACCACGGTTTTATGGGCAGCTGGTAGCCCATATGCCAGAACTACCAGATTTGAGTAAAGGAATTTGGACTAATCTAGTAAGTGTGCTATGGGAGAAAAGGGGGGAGATCCTGTAGCATTTTATTATACCAAGTGAAATGCCAAGAAATGTAGCTATTTCGGCCTGACCTGAATGCATCACTGGGAAAAAAAGGGACCCTGACCATATGAAACTTGATTTTCACCAAACCATGTATGATTTTTTATCTTCACTCCTTTTGTCAGACACAGATTCTTTTCTTTATCATATGTTACAGGACTTCAGTTCTCTTTGCTCTTTCTGGGTTTGGGGCATTTTTTGTTGTTTGTTTGTGGTT
>WEZZ01012120.1:703-24588 GCA_013400585.1 Chloropsis cyanopogon | reverse complement strand
CCCAGCTCTCTCAGCCTGTCTTCACAGGAGAGGTGCTCCAGCCCTCTGATCATCACCGTGACCCTCCTCAGGACACTCACCAACAAGCCCTTATCACCATATTCATCCCATGATATATCCCATAAATATCACTTTAGGTAGCATCTGCAGCTTTTTTAACCCCCAATTTGATAAGAACCAGAGCGGATGTTACATTATCCTGTCAATTACATAAATGCAATTAGCCTGTTATCCTTAAATTAGAGTGAGAGGAGAGGTGTTCATCAAAAAAATGACCTTTGCAGGAATAAAGCTTCCCTTAATGTGAGTTGAACAAAAAGCATTTTGTTACANATTAATAATTATAATAGAATTATTATAATTATAATTAATTTAATTCAGAATCTAGCAATTACCTGTTTTAAGGCATGTCTCCTTCTTTCTGTGCGGTTATCTCTTCTTTGAAGTTTATTTTTTAGGGACCAAGTAGGGACCAAGTCCAGGAAAACTGTTGGGCCTGATCAATATATCTGGATTTTCACATGTGGTTAAGTTCCCTTACTCTATGGGGTGCTAATTTCTTTATTTGGAACTAAATCCTATAGCTAGATACTTATCAGGAGTTGCCATGTTCTACATTTCTCAACAGGTTTCTGTTGATTTTGATTCCCTTATCATTGAAAACAGTTATCTGTTTGTTGGGACTGATCTGTTTTCATGTATAGATATTCAGATAATTTCCTAGGGAGAAGTTAACAGAATAAAAGAAAATATATAAATTATGTTCAATATTAAAATTTCCCATTTGCTTTAAGATTATAAATATAGCATAACATTTAAATATTTACCATCATAACTCATCAGAAAGAACAATTTACCTAGTCAGATAGGAGAAACAACAGTTTTCTGATAGTTTACGCAGAGTGTTTACCTTTCGCTTATTTCTTTGAGGGTATTTCTCTGAAGTTATGAGGTTTATAATTTTTTACACTTCAGCTTTTATATTTTCTCTTCATTAATCTGGACAATCTATGTGCAGTGAACCTTCAGGAGTTCCTCTACCCAGTGTACAGTTGTCTCTGAGAAATGATGGATTTTGAGAAGAACCTCTGAGAGTCATTCAAGCATTTAAATTAAATTAAATTAAAAATAGAAGAACTTTTTGTTCCTAATTAAATATTGCAGCCACAAATGTTGTTACAAAAAGTAGACCCATTAGACTTCTTTAATTAGACAAACTTTAGGTCCTAATTTAACGGGAAATATTTAGTTCCTGGTTCCACATATGTGTCACTTGAACTTAGAAAGTCAAGCATTTCAGTGCAGTGCAAACCAGACAGCTGCAAACACTAAAGATAAAAACTAATTTAAAATCTTGCCACATTTTCAGATGAAGCAACCAAAATCTCTGGAAGATCTGATCTTATACAAGACTAATTTTTGAGAAATCGGTAGAAATATTTTTTTAAATGGATCTGAGAATAGGCCTGTTTATTGGATGGGGAGAATTTTTCTAAGAGCTTGTAAAGAAATCTGTTCAAATAATTTTTTTTGAAATCATAAATCTAGGGGGAAATCTTACCAGGCATTTTGTAGAAAATCAGAGAATTTAATTTGGCTTTCAGAGCTTCTAATAATTGAGTAGTAATGTGAAGTCAGCACACCTTTCATGGTCTATTTAGTTTTTTGGAATCTGGTTAAACATTAATTTTATTGTGGTCAAGAAGTTCCATACAGTCAGGCAATCTTCGTGCAATCTCATATAAAGTCTTTAGTATCTAATGGCTGGAAACATACTAGAAAGTCTAAAAGCAAAATATTTTAGAAGGTCACAGCTGCCTCTTGAAATAACAGGTCTGGGACTGAAGGAAATTTTCTTTTCTTTATATTATCCAGAGGAATAAACTAGAAGCAAAAAAATAGTGACTCATATCCAGACCATTCAGAAACCTTTCAAGACCATTCTTCCTTTTGAGAAGTGACATTGTGGGTAGGGGAATATGGGGGAACAGCAAATATCAGACATCTAGGAGAGCTTGAGGCAGCCATGTTTAGGAATCTGCGTGATTTAGCCTTTGTCGTATTTAAGTCATGCATGTTTTCCTTAAGTCCACTTGTTCATTTTGAACATTTCAAAACAAAAGTGTTATGGCTCCTGCTCTCTTTGGCTGAGCCACAAGGGTACGGTCTGAGATTTATGTAACCCCTAAATTGTGTCCATATGTGGTTTAGAGTAAGAGGTCCTTGCTTGCCCATGGGCACTGTACTGTGAAAGCAATGTGCCATGGGCAGCATCCCTCTTGTTGCTTCATAGCAGCAGCCAGCTGCCACTTCTCATGGTTTTTTGGAGGCCTTTGTTGGCAGCAAGTTAACTCTTGAGCCATGCACTGGCGCGGAGACTGGTGTAAATGTCTATGCATGAATGGTCAAGTCAAATGTTCTGATTCTGTCCTTTGCTACAAGTCAGGCTGGGTAATCAAAACAGTCCTTTCTGCCTTGGTATGTGTTCAGCCCGCTAGCTGGCTTTAAAAAGAAAAATGTCAAGCTTTTATTTTCCATCAGATTTCCAGGACAAAAAATAAAGCAGTTTGCTGACATTTCAGAGCACTTGCAAATACGTAATGTGCTATAAAAATGGATGAGGCAACGAAGGACTTAGTCAACATATTAAAGGGTTCAGAGAAATGATCAAGGATCCAAGACTGAAGAAGGTGAGTTAAGAAATTCCCTTTAAGAGAGTTGATAAATACAGAACAGTAAAGAATGGTGAAGTATTTTGGTCTAATCCTTTAAAAGCATATTGAACTATCTATTAAAAGCACAACAACAACAACAAAGTGAAGCAATAGCAGAAACAAAAGCAAGCCAAAACCAATGCAGAATCTCCAGAAAATAACTCTAGAACTTTTTCTGTATTTGTGTGCAGTATTGCACCCTGCCTTTTCACATTCATCGAGGAAAATGGAAGAAGGACAACAGGAAGATAGGCCTGGCCTTGTACACTCAAGCTTTGATGCATTTCATGGGGGGCAGTTATGGCGCCTAACATGTCCCTCCCATACTGCAGTTGAGTCCAAAGTAAATTTGTCCAGGTCTGATAATCTAGATAAGACAGATAACATGTCTTAATGGAGGCTATATTCCCGCATTTTTTGATATTTTGCTTATCTTTGATGGTTCCTAGAACCAGAGAAATGTGCCAGACACCTTGGAAATTACCAAAGAAGGGATAATTATAGAAACTTTTGAGATTATTTTTCCTCCTATACCCATCCTTGTTCCTAATTTAGAATCAGACAATTCTTTTGCCAATATATCACCAGATGCTGGTAAAGCAAACAAACAAAAATGCTTCTGTAGAAAATCCATGTCATAACTGCCAGCAAAATTCTGTATTAGTCTGCTGCTAAGAGGCTCAGATGTAGACTTGTTCTATCCAGGCAGAAATAACCTGTCTGGAAAGATAACCCGTGGTTATTAGATACTCTAGATGTCAAAATTATTAGAAACCTGGCCTTATGGAAGTAAGTGCAAATGGTAGCTATTTCAGTGGATCAGGTTTTCATTTCTTCTTCTCCTTCTTTTCATTTTGTTTGACAACTTATCTGAAAATAATTCCTTAACCACAGGTCAGAAAAATAAATAATGTCAGAGGAAGAAAGTGAGTCTTTGGAAAGTTACCTAATTTTGAAGAGTTAGATAACCTTTATTCATTGACCACATAGTGATTCCTAAAGAGAAAATAATCATGTCTGTGGTTTTGAAATACTTTACATAGTATTAAAACTGTGCTAGAAGGGCATAGGCCCTTAAATGTATGCAAGTTTTTCTCCAGATCTTCAGCCATTGTTTTCTTTCTAGACCCTTTGTTTTGCCAGCAATGAGTATTATTGTATATTTGTGAGAATCTGTCTCTCTGTAGTAATATAAGAATCCATCAATGGATTTAATTAAATTTAATTAAATTTGACTTTAATTCATATGGTTAATTGTAATTGCAATTTTGGAGGGTGTCTACTATAAGACACAGTGATTTATTAGCATAATGGCAGACTGTCTATTTAAAGGTCATTCTTGCTTCAGTTTATTTTCAGTAACATAAAATTTAACTTGCCTTTAAGATAAAGCAATGTGAAAAGAACCTTAATATATTTCCTTTAATAAAAAAATTAAAAGTTATTTCTAAGAAGGTCTGTTTAAATGACAATGAATTGCTTTGAAAAGCAACAACTAGAAGTCAAAAGTGTTCTGATATGAGTAAAGCTGAGAGTTCCTAAATTCCAAGCATGTTAAGTAAATAAAATTAGATTATTGCTGGAAAATTCAGTTCCTGCTTTGACATTGCCAGAATCAGACAGATGAATTTTGTTCAGATTGCTTTGTCAGAAATCCCAAGGCTACCTTAGAGCTTTTAAATGCTCAAGTACTTTTCAAGGGAAAATGAATGGGAACAAATGTTAAAAATAATAGATTAAGAGTGATGATTACATCAGACAGTGAGTAAGTAGAAAAATTACCCAGCACTGCTTTTAAAGAGAGTAATTTATCCCTAGTATAGACTAAAAATAAATGGTAGATTAAAAAGAAAACTCATTTTAAAAGGAGTAGAGTTGAATTCTTGTAGAGCTAGAACTGATATGGTCAGTTTATTCAATCTTCTATATGAAACATTTAGATAAAAGGCAATCTGGAATGCCACAATAGAGGTAAAGCAGCTTCCTTTCTTTTGCACAGCTTGCAGGCAAAATCAAAATACAGCTCCTTCAAGTTTATGAAACTTGATTGAAACTAGAAAACAAACAAGCTATTCATTGTTGCCTGACAAGACTCCACAGCACAACAGAGCACATGAGAGTCTGGGATCAGTGATTGCCATCTCCCAGCTGAATGCCATGTCCCAACTCTTCCGGGTCAATTTATCATCACATATTCAAGTTGTAATATTTCCTTCTCTTTGAATGTGTGTGAATGTGATGTTCAGAGGGCTGTTCCACCCACAATTTTTCGAAAAAACAATGTAATCCTCTTTTAGAAACCCTCCCTTTAACAAGAGAAGGTACTCAAGGTATTCATCACAGTCCCACAGCCAGGCTCACTCTCATGTGGAAGTACTAAGCAGCCCCGTGGCACAGAAGCCAATGTCCCACCTACAGAAATGTACTTCTTTCATCTCAGCACATGTTCCTCCAGCCTGAATCTTGATCAAATATCAACTAAGTGCAATGGCTTCATCTGGACCATCTGTCTATAACATCTTCTTATTCAAAACACTTAAACAGCATTGGGTCCCACTGCAAAGCATGACTCTCCTGACTCAGGACCACGGGTGTGTCAGGTGGGGACACTTGGACATTATGGATATCTGAGCATCCTCAGCTAGATTAAGATGGACTTTATTAGTTTACTTTTGCTAAGTCATCATCAGAATTTTTTTTCACAATATACAGGCCTGATAAGATTTTTGCTTTCAAATTTTAATAAAAAATTACATTATGGCTAGCTAGTGTGCTTAGTTTCATACAGGTGCATGGCATTTGTGCTATGAAAGCTGATTGAAAAGAGCATATGAAGACAAAGAAAACCTATTTTAACTCTGAATGAACTTGCCATACACTCTCATCTGGGGCTTTTTCCCTATCATTAAGCCTGCATTCACCTATACTTTTTTTCTGACATTTCTGCTGTTTTCTCAGATGAACAGTGATCATGAAAGGTGAAAAAGCACACATTTTAGAGAGGCTAGGTTGCTGCATTGTGGGCCGGAGCCACTCCACATCACCTGAGCTGCTCTCCAGGATTATTCCCTGTGATGGTAGCCATACAGGCATGCCTCTCAGTACCAAAGTACAGGGGTACCAAGTGGGGGAGACTTGGGTGGGGGCCAGAGCAGGGTGGAAACTTGAGTTATACAGTGGTGGATTACCTCCTGGCATGGCTCTGGGGACAGCTCCATAACACTAAAGCTGGGCATGGGTGTGATTTTCCCTCCGCTCTTTGGTCACCTCAGAACAGAGCTGCAGCTGCAGAGGGCACACAGGGCAGCACGGCCTCCCTGTGGCCATAGGCCACCAAGAATATTTCATTTGTCTTTCAAGAAAATCCACCTTTGATTAAATCTCCTGGACTATATTAGTGTTAAGACCAGGTGCCAGATTTCTTTATATTATAAATGAGTATGGCTAAGAGGACTTCAGCTAAATTACTCTCTAAGTAGGTTTGACTTACAATTAGCAAAGGCTGTTTAAAAATGTGGGCTGAGGTTACATTAAGAAAAAAGAGATTATGCTGTCATAGACTGTGCCAGCACTGCAGCTAGCCATGACAATGCAGGACTGAGGCATACAGTGCCAGGAATTGGCCTGAAATACCTACTGCCTTTTGAGATCTGAAGAAGAAATCTTCATAATAATTAATTTTGTTTTCTTTTTCATTGTTAAGGCATATAATTGTTCAAACAGATAGACTTCAGAGCCATTTTAGTGATGTACGAAAAGTGTAATTAGCATGTAAAATAATATCTCAGTCTAAATTTTCTGTGTTTGCTCTGGGAAGATGTTTTAGTAATTATGCTGTAGATGCCAAATGCCATGAAGAAAACTCATTCCTAAGATATTTGGCATATGTCTCATTCTGTCCAATTTAGTTTTCTGCGTGTTGATGAGAAATGCCAGCTTTTCCTTTTTTTTTTTTTTTTTTTAGTGCTGGGATTGCTTTTGTTAGCTTTTGCATGCTTTGCTTCCTTCTCTTCAGTGTAATTTCTTTATCAGACAAACAAGATAATAAGACTAATTTGAGACAATAGCCTGGTACTTTATAGAACCTGTAGTGAAATTTTTATTAGGAAAATTTTATGCTTTAAGGTGCACCAAAATGAAATTTATAATGAGGTTCAAAGTAATTTAGGAAACATTATTTTGAAAGAGAGTTTCATTAAAGAAATAAATCAGAAAAAAATACCCGCACTGTTACTTGGAGCTTAGGTCCTAAGGAAATTGTGAGGAAGCAGACCAATAATTAGAAATATTTTTATATGACTGTCTAATATGTATGGATCAAAAAAAAAAGCGTCTTTTTGGGAGAAAGCTTGACAACTATATGGATGCAGAAACAATCTGCATTTGTTGCAGCAATTGTTGTTTGCTTTAACAGGCTTAATCCTTCAAATATGATGGAGCAGCTTTCTTAGTAAAACTCAGTATCTGAGTTCCTGAAGTAAAGATATTAAAGATACCACATCAAGAACATAATTATATGTAAAAAAAAAAAGGATTGTAAGCTGTATGATGACTTGTTCTCATTTGTAGGCTTATTATTAGCATATTGCTGTTTCTTTTTTTATCACTTACTCCCAATTTATTCAGTTTATAGTATTCTCTTTCTGGCATGCCTTATCTTTCTAAAAGTAATGCAGTGTGATAGTTTAAGACATGTAGTCCAGGGCATTCATTTAAAGCTAATTATAATACTCCAGTTATGAGAAAATGGTTCTTGCCTCTTCTCTGACACTTTCAGCATCCCAATAAAAGTATCAGAGCATATTTGAAAATAATCTTAAAAATGAAGTATGGTGAGATTCAAATGGATTCTGGTGACAATTATTTTTGATAAATTTTCCTGATATGCCCAGTGAACATGGGAGGACAGATGGGATTCATTGGTAATCTCACAACAGCCCAGAAAGTGATGCCATTTTATGTATCTTGACAGCAACAAATAGCTCTTTAAACACTTTCTTTATTCTAAGACTTGTCTTGATGCCTGTGAAGGATAAAAGTCATCGAAAGCCAAGCTGTATAGCAGAGAGGCCTCAGGAATTTTATGCTCTGAAGGAATTCCTTCACATTCAATGTGCTGATGTGTGTGGAAATTTCTAGGTCACACTTCATTGTACTTAGTTTTAGTATTAGTACCATCATAGCATAATCCATGCTAACACTATATAATCCTAATTTGATTATAGATCCAGCTTTCATAAACTGATACCTCAAAAAACATACACACCAGCAAATACTCAGCAAGAGGAGACTGCAGTTTCTCATTGCAGATGAGGATAAGGAGAGATAATTCTTACGCATTTTTGTAAGCAGTTCATACTGTGCTTGCTTCCGAAGTTCAGTTTGACAACCTAACCTCTCCCCAAGGGAAAAATTAATTTGGTCAGAATGATGTAAAATGGTGGTGCTCACAGATATGCAGACCAACTCACTCCTTCTAGATTCAGGGTCAGGAACAGAAACAACTAAAACCTCACTTTCAATTGCTGAGTGATACCATTGTCTCTCGAGGGGAACAAGGGCTTTATTCCAGTCAGTGTCATACAATGTTTCTACATTATAGCCATGATGTCACTGACACTGAGTGGAAATCAGTCTAGTTTCAAACAATGGCTGTGAAAGTCTTGTTTGCCCAAAGATGCTTTGTTTCAAGACAGATATTTCAGTAAACATTGCCCTCCTCAACTCATACGTATAAATTGCATTAAATACTCAGTTTACTCTGGACCAGTTTACCAAGAGGGAATGTTCCCATATAGAGAAAAGATAATATATATTATATATAATACATATTTTATATGTATATTCTATATTTTCACTCATTTTGTCCTATTTTTTTCATTCATCTTTTTTTGAGATGAACCCTGAAAATTAGCAGATTCTAGACATTTTCAAGTAAATGCCAAAAGTGCATACCTTTTTCCTACCCTGTAAGAAGACTTGCCTGAGTCTTTGGGGCTCTCAGGTCTTTCTGTACAGAGCTGTGTGTGCAGCCATGCCATTCCACACAGAGAGATGATGTTAGGATGCAGCTCAGTAGCCTCTGGCACACACATTTAAAATCACATGCAGCCAGAATTTGACTGGTATGTGATGGGCTCTCGCAGGGAGAGACTGTTCTAAGGCAGGGCCTCAGTAGGTTCCAGCTCCTACAAAGGTTCAAAGTCACTTCTGAACCACATCTGCTAAGGTCTTAATCTGGAGCCAAAAGCTTCAACTTCTCACATGGTTCAGGTGAGGTGAATTGCCATGACACATCTCTTTGAGAGGCATATTTTCCCAGCCTCCATTACATTTCCATTTTCACACTGAATCTCACTACATTGTGGGAAAACTCTCCTGAAAAAGGCAGCATTTAACAAGAATTCTTTCAAAGCAAAGACGTCAGTCAGAAAATGATCAGTATCCTAATGCTGTTAACATCAAATCTTTCACTAACAAAAACTGTACTGGGGTCAAAATACAGAATGTTCAGATAACCACAGGGTTCCTAATTACAGTTATTAGGATTAAGGCTTGTGTACTAGTTTCTTGTTTATTTCATTGCTGATAATTTGCCTACCAATATGTTTTACTGTTCTTAGATTCGGCTAAACAGTATTAAGCCCAAATTAATGGAATGACTCAACTTGTAAGCTGATGATTCAGATACCTTAATAATGGGAGTTCAGGAGAAGTTTGCAATAAATAATTTTTTTAAAACCCTATCTTAAAACACAAAGTGAAAACTCTGGGTTTAAATGCTCATTTTGGTTTACTGCATATTCTATCTGGGTCTTGGTTTGCTCCTTTCTGAACATCATAAACGTGTTCAATTAACTAGGTTTTTTTGTACTGTGCACTTGAACTTCACTAGAATGATATCCAGCAATTCTGTAGAGAAGCTACGGGCATATGGAATGCTGCTGTTGGACAATCATACCCTAGACTACTATCATGCCACACTTTAGCTAATTCCAAAAAAATTAACCTATTCAGTAGAACAAGGTATTCCACAGTCTAACAGAAGTAACTGGGAAAAACAGTCTAACTGGGGAAAAAAGTATGAGACTGAGTCGTAATTTTCTCTGGAAAATTCCAGGCATACACTATAGCAACTCCATGACTTTAATACTCAACTTGATGTAAAATGGTCTCCTTCAACAAAGTTGGTTTATATCACTATGAATTGTTAGAAATAAAAATAATAATATTTAATCTGGATTAATACCACAATTTAGCACTTTGCATGAATTTCACTGTGTTTTATGTTTTTCTATGAGTAGTAGTGCCTTTAGTCATTACAAGAAAGGACTTTTTGTTCCCTTTAAAAGACAAAACCATTTCATAGTTGCAGCAAAAGGACCCAAACTGTACAGGTTATCACTTACGCTCCATTATGCTATAACACAGCTGTATTATTGCCACAATTACCTCTCTTTCCCCATTTCCCTCAAGGTATTTGGCATTTCACATGTATTTGGAAGAGCTGATTTTTAATTATCGTTCTTTGGAGGAAATTCTTTTATCAGAAATGTATTGGCCATGTGGTAACTCTTGTGAGCCCGAGGCAGAGGTGAGAGCTCTGCTGTACTACCTGCACTGAATAAAAACACAGTGAAGCACAGCCTTTATCAGAAAGCTCCCAGTGTAAAAGGAGAAAAGCAGCAAATAAATACAAAGCAGTTGAGTTTTGTCTCCTTATTTAATAATGCAGAAACTGGGACAAAATCCCTAATCTCAGCTAGGCCCTTCTTATAGCCCAAAGGAGTTGTGGGCCCCTCCAGAATTCTCAGAGGCAGAAATCCAAGTGGGGTGAACTGCACTTAGAAGTCACTATTTTCTTCCAAGGACTTCTAAAGGACACTGGGCTGACTGACTGATTAGAGAGCCAGTTTATAGTGACTAGAATTTGGCATCTTATTGCTGTAACAATTATCGCTAGCTTCACTGTTACCTTTTTTTTTCATAAACAGCTTAAATTCCAGCACAGTACCTCACTGTGACCTTGTGTCCTAATGCATTTGAAAAGGTCTTTCTCTTCCTTATTACTTTATTGGCTACCATTAAGTGACATTTTTTTAATCTCACTGGTGTATTGTGAGAAATAATGAATGTTTGTGTACTACTTTGAAAATGAACATTATTGCATCAAATGCTAGTTTGAGGAGAAAGATGCTTTTTATGTTCTTATCTGTTTTGTTCAGGCTTTAATTGGCTCTGTATTCATCTCCCTCTCACTCTTATGATTGTAAGTTCAACTCTTTTTTTTAACCTTTGATCTTCGAGTGGTTTCTCTGAAAACTTGTAATTGTCACTCAATCTGCTCCGTTCATATCTGTCAGATGTTTTAGAGCCCAGGGAGAAGGAGATGAAGACAATTTTTCAGGTTACAAGGATGCTACAAGGAGGTTACAAGGATGGACCTGGATGCTGGTAAAGTGGAGTGAGGAGAAAATTTTTGGAGGGCTTGTAGGGAAGCAAGATTACCCCTAAAGAAAGGAGGAGAGAAGTCATTGTTATTCCTGTGGTTTTTTTCCCACTCTGAGAAGCCCTTCCCTGGGATGGGATTCCTGTCTCATATGAAGAGTCGGAAGTTTTTGGAAGATTTTGATTCTGAGTTTGTGTCAGATAGATGAGAGGAAATGCAAGTTGAATAACTGATCAAATTGTGGGTTTACAGCCTGAAGGAAAAGAAAAATGTCATGATCAGCTCTCATTGGACTTGGATTCACCTTATTTCTCTGTAGAGGAGAATCATTGGCACTTGAAAATTGTGAAAATAAACTGAAAAAACCTGCAGAAAAATATGTGGTAATGTAGAAATATTACTAAAAAATAGTGATTTACAAAGTGTCCTAGAGCTACTTGTATTTCTAGTTCTAGAACCTTGAGATTTTGTGCCACACAAGTAGTTAAATTCTCTTTTTCCTCTTCCACAAAAATTCATTGTAATCTAAACCTACAAATATGAACAATCTACATCTGACAGTGATCTGATTACAGGAATTTGAAAACACAGGCTAGTTTTTTTTTTTTTTAAAGCCTGACATTGTAAAAGCTGGAAAACATGTAAATGTTGTTATTTCTCAGATGACTCACAGTAAAACATAATAACGTTCTGGAAACTCACCCTTACATACACAAAAATCCAAATAAAGTACATAGAAGTGAAAAAAGCAAAGAAGAGATCCAGTCCTTGTAAGCTAGGAAAGAATTAATCTGAAATATTTTAAGAAATTCATGCAGATTTGAATACCTTTGCTCTGGCCTATGTCTGTTTTTCATACTACCTTTTCTAAAATTTAACTGTGGTTTTAGAATGGATGGAGACTTTGTTCATATACTTGGTAATGTCAAGTGAATATTTGACCATATGACTTTCATTTCATCATGAAAATAAAGTTTCTTTTTAATATCAAAAATTCAGTTTGTCTGGAAGCAGCTTTTTATGATTACATTTTTGACTGGAGATTGCAAGCAGGGACATGGGATTTAGCTGGCCATCTGTACAGCTTGAACACTGAGCAGTGACTGTCTCAAACTCAGTACAGTGTTTATGGTAGGCTGCTTGCAAGGTATTGATAAGCCAGAAATTCATTCCCTGTCTTAATGAGTTTTCAGTACTAAGTAAACTGGTAAAACTAAGTAATCATTTGTGCTGTATAAGCACAAATGACACAGCAAAACTAGTGGATTAGAATGGTAGATTAGATTTTATGCCCTTTATCTTTTATAATCCAGAATAGCCTGTTTTAAAACAGTTTTCCCTCTTGAAATAATTCTGGATTTGCAGTCTCAAAAAAAAGTATATAATTAAAACTTTTAGCAGTATTACTTTCAGGCAGAACTGCTGAATTAGAGAACAAAGCCCAGTAGGTTTTAAGTGGAGAAAAGCAGAGACATGACTATTTTTACTTTCTATTAATTACCAATTGGACAAAAAAAAAAAAAGGAAATTAAAATTGTCTGCAAGTGATTTGGCTGGGTTTGCTTTTCCTAACCAGTGATTTCTTGGATTGAATCACTGATCATGCCATGCTGACAAAGAAAAGTGCCTGGGGAAAATTTCGATTAATTCACACAAAACCTTTCTTGTACTTACCTGTCTGACCTTATGTAGGTGTCATAATGCTCCCTGCATCACAGGCACACAAACATTTATCTTGACCTTTGCACAATCTCCTGTATAGTGCAGTTTTTCATTGCTTCAGCTGATTTTGCTCCTGTGTTTTGTTATTGTTGTTGATATCCATATGATCAGTCTTCATCTCACTATTATGAAAATTCATCAAAAGAACTTAAAAGAGTTTGCAAGGTTTTTTCCTTTTCTGAAAATGTAATTCAACATAATAGGGTAATATTTAGTATAACCATTTTATATTATAACTATTATCAGAGAAACAGCACAAAACATCATATCATCTCTTTGTCTCTGCTCCTTCCTATTGCTCCAATATTTCCCTTGCTCCACTGGTTCAAGTCAATAAATTTTTTTGTTAATTTCCTTTCAAGTTTGGATAGTAACTGTGATCTGGATAAAACCATTGGAACTATGTCAAGACATCATTAAGTTTCTGGGATTTATGTGAGAAGTAGAGGTCTCAGATGCTGTGGATAGAAACTTCATGAGCAGAAGGGAAAAGGACAAAGAACACATCAGGACTGACCTGCTAGTGAATAAACTCCACAGTGCTTACACTAGCATAGAGCTGTTTTGTTTGGAGAGCTACGCAATGGTCTCTAAGTCCACCTGTGCTTAAAAGGAAAAATTATATTCAGATTAAATATATATATTGCTCAGTGAATATAAATTGTAGTGTGTATCGTATTTATTGATGGTAAAGAAATGATGTTTTGTCCCAGGGTGCATCCCAGAGCTGCAGATGTGAGACAGTTGTTGAGAAACACTCATCTTGATCTGTCCAAGGATGTAGCAGCATTGTCTGGAGGTTCAGCACAAGTTGCTTCTGCCTTGTGTTCATGTCTACTCATGTCTGTGGGCCCTGAGATGCAGCTGGAGATGGGATGACAGTGCCCTTGGTGCTTTGGCCATGCAGCATTCCCTACACACGTGTCAAAACAGGTAGCGTGGTATACTTGGAGAGCTGCCCTGGGCCAGGGGTTCCCCAGTCTGTCTGGGAGGACCAGGGCACAGTTTAGCATGTGAATTTCTCTGTTTTCTGAAAAGCACTAGTCTTGACTTAAATATTACAGCAAAACTAACAAGTAGCATGACATCATTTCCTGAGCTAGAAATAATAGCCAAAACCCTAATCTGGAGGGAGTGCAGCCAAGTATCATCAAGCTGTAATTAGCAGAGGACTACATTTTGAAACCTGCTCTTTATGAAGATTTAAAAATTACTCACAAAATGGAATACATTCAAAGTGCACCTGGACATGTCCCTTCTTTATGTTTTCAGTATGTTCTGTGACCTGCACTCTTACTTAGATCTGTGTAGAAGCATTTAATCTGCTTTTTTCTTTGTCCAAGATCAGCCAGACATTCCTTGTGCAGAGAAAGGACTTAGGATTTTTATGGTATTTAAAGTCCTTAAAAAAGATCACCAAACCACACAGCCTGAGGACACCTTTTTTAAAAGATACTGAACTGCTATTTAAGGATGTGTGCATAGTGGATTTATCATTTAAAATGACTGTTTCCTTGTAGTTTCTAACCATTTTTACTTTTAAATATGGGCCAAGTTCTTAATTGTCTGTAGATCAGCTATATCTAACTTAGCAAATAAATTAGCACCACGGGAGCATGCTGGTAGAGCAAAGAAAAACCTTGAGCAGGTTGCTCAGGGTGTTTACATCTGACCAGATGCAGTTTGATTCCCTGAATAGAACATCCTCTGGCTGCAGGCAGTTTGAAGGTACTTCGAGGCACAGTCACTGATTCAGATCCAAATATCCCTTTTTGGGCTGAGGGAATGTGATGGAGAGTTCCTGCTTAGTTGCCTATGAAATATGTGGCATTCACTTGTGCACAAAACACTTCCTACAGAGGCCCATCCATGGGGACTGCAGGTTGTTCAGGATTTTCCTGTAAAATGGCTTAATTGCTCAGGATCAAAACAGCGTCAAGGGCACTAATTTAAACACTGGTTAATTGCAAATATATCTTTTGCCAGTGGTTATCTCCAAACACTGCATAAAATCTTGAACAAACCTTACCAAAAGTGCATCACATGAGGGTGTAATACCTGGAACAGGCAAGACTACTATGGAAATAAATTAAGAGTTTGAGAACCTTTTCATAACATCCCATAACAATGAAAACCTGCCAGTTCATGTCTAAACATTATTAATTTGCCTTGCAGAAAGAATGGATTTCGAGAGAGAGAAAATTATAATTATGTTCTAAAACAAGTTATGAGGAAATAAAATTATCATGGGTTTGTCTCCTTTGGACTCAAAACATGTTCTGGAAGGTTTTCATTTTCCTATGGTAAGCCAAAGGACAGAGGGAACAAATGAGAAAACATGATTTTTGAAAGTAGAATTCTTTTTATCCATTGTGGCTTTGTTAGTACTTCTGACAAAGTGCTCTGTTTTCTTGGAAACTTGCAATTCTACCAAGACTGATGGGAAATTTTGTCTTAATTGCCACTGTACTCAACAGTAAGAAAAGGTAACCATTGTGACTACAAAAAGTGACATTGTGTTGGTTTTCTTATTAGTATCAGAAAGCATTAAAGGCTTTAATGAGGAATAGAAAATGGTAAAATACAAGGAGAGGAGAGCATCATACAGAATTGTGACAGAAAGGTAATTGATATAATTAAACTACAACATAAATTTAGTGTCTGAAAGACATGAAAATAACGTGCTCTTGGGTGAACTCAGGTCCCAAAGATTATTAAGACAGAACTGGGCTTTTCATTTGAGAGATTTAATTTAATCAGATTTTTCTGCTAACTTAATTTGATCAGATTTTTCTGCTAACATTGATATTTAACTTATTTGGTTGTCATGCTCCACCTTTCATTCTGTGAGCGTTAACACGTAATTGCATAATTTTTTTTCTCTTGGTTTTAAAGTCTTTCAATATTTAGAGGGATTTTGAGTCTAGGATTTGAATTCAAGCTTATCACAGTTTACATAAAGTGTCTGCCAGGCTGAGGTACTCACATCACATGAAAGCTTACCCCAAGATTTCCACTGGGGCAGAGAGAAGGAAGTGGGACATCTTGGTTCTGTCCTCCTCGGGGTCCTGAGGGGCTTTGACTTCCCTTTGTGCTTGGCCAAACAACAAACCCAAACACAAAGCACATGATTAGGGGCAAATCACCATCCCCATAGCTGGAGCTGGGAATCTGTGGTCTGTAGAAAAAGGCTGTAAATTATAAAGCCAAACAGAAAGGCTGAAGCAGGAGCAGCATGACTGAAGACGTTTATCTAAGTGGTTCCCTAGGGCCACACGCAGAAGCAGGGCCTGCAACAGGACAAGAAACAAGAGTTTAATTTCATGTAGCACTGTTTCTTAATAACCCTGGCAGTTTTATCAAGAGACAGCTTCTTCAAGCCCTTCTATTAAAAATAAAATAATAAAAAAAGAAGACATTTTTAATCTCAACCAAGTGTTACATAAATAAATTCTGATGCATGGGTCACACATGGCTGTAGCAGAGAATTCCTTTGGCAGCAGAAGGATTTTAATCCTGTTTGCAGTGTTTCAACAGGGAATCGTGGAGCCACATTCAACTCATTTGTGATAGCTGAATTTAATTTCTTTTGCTGTGTAATGACTATTATAACCGTGTACAAATTGTTTCGGTATATGGGTTTTTTTAAAAACTGATCAGCATAGTTCTTGAGATGGATTAAATGCTTATTAAGGCCATCCTCATTAGTCACCCTGAAAATTTCAAGTAAAAAATTAATCATCTAAATTAGATGTAACAAAATGTAAAAATTAAATTGATCATTATACAGAAATTGAAAGTTAACAATATGATAATTTATGATTCATGCTGGAAATATAAACAAAAAGGCTACAATAAAGTCTATTTCTTCTCTTACCACAAATTCAAAGACAGCAATACTGGTGTCACTTAAACATATTTTGGTTTATTGAGAAGGCCTGAGCTCTGTCCTGGGAGGGGCCAGACGCAGGACCAGCTGGGTGGGCAGTTTTCAGGTCATAGATGTTATTCTTCCAATGCCAAATCCCTCCAGTTCTGGCAAGATAAGCAAAATGAAGAAAAGCAAACAAAACTACCTATGTAAGTAAAGATTTTCATGTACAGTAAGACTTTATGTCCAAGAAAGTTGGCTCATGTGACCACCCTGTCACACTCACACTCATCAACCATTTTGTTTTGCGTGGGAAAAAAAGGATAGTTACTTTTCTTTGTAACTTCAAAGGAAGCAATAAAGGACCACAGTTTACTGGAGATGATGCTTAGCTTTTTTTGTTACTGGCATTGTCATTGCAATGAATATTTGTGAATTAAAAAGTTTTTCTCCTTCTCTTCTCCAGGGGAAGGTCCTTTATTTTCTTCAGTTTTCTGTCCATGAGACAACAAAAGGAAATAATGAGTGATCTTTGGCATTGGAGGGGACAGTTGTATGGATCCCAGTTAGTTTTTTCTCAAGAACCTTATTCCCAAAGTAGTGTTACAGGCACTGTTCACGTTATATTTTACTTTACATATAAAGCATTTGAAAATCTTTTGGCTATTCCTGTTAGCTCCTGCCAGGCAGATAGATCAGGTATACCAAGTCAGTTGAGCAACAAGAAGGACATTTATTTCTCCCATTACTCTTTGTTAATTAGACTATATCAGGATACAAAGCAACTTTTAACAAAGCATTCAAACATTGTAAGGAATTGCCATATTCTTTATAGTTATGACTGTACCCCAAAAACTCAGTGCAACATCTGCTTAGGGTTTTAACTGTCTGAGACTTCATTGCAATTAAATAGAAGTTATATTACTGCAGAAATAAACTACATATTTATTACAGTAAAACAGATTCTGATGAAATTCTGATATATTATGTTAATTTTGGAAAAAACAGCAAAGAAAGGTAGTTGTGATTACAAATTTTAGGCTAGATGTCAAAACCATCCAGCTCCATGAAAAAGACTTATACCTAACAAATTGTTCATCCAAATGTTTAGAGTAATTTTCAAGTACAGGCAATCTGGAGGAACATTTCAGTTTCTTCACACCTAGCTACTGTGTATGTAGATGTGTTTATTATAGCATATGTCTTCACTAGTATTTGGTTTAGTATCTGAAAATGTATCATTTCCACCATTAAATATTTCATCTACGATCCCTAGCCTGTGATCCATATAATAGCTGTAAACCACTTATGCTGGTGAGCTAGTATTCATTTCATGATTAGGAGGCTGAAAGTTATTAAACCACATAATTTCTAAGAATATTCACCCTTGTATGGAAGAGTCTGAAATGAAGAGATTACTTGAACCTTCAAAAATGGGCAATTATGAAAAACAATTTCTGATGGCTCATTAAGGAAGTTACTCAGATTGCACAAATGATAGCTTTTACGAAACCTCAGACAAACTGCCAAAAATATTGTCTTCACTAGTAATATGTGTACTGCATGTGTCTCCTTAATATCATAATTTTAGCTCTGTTGCATTTGTTGCCTGATGATTGAAGGCAAAATTTGACTGAAGGTCATTTAACTGTTCTAATGACTGAAAAAATATCCAAAAATATTTTTGAATTAGAAGTACCTTTTATGTTTCCTTTTTTTCTTTTTTTTTTTTTTTTTTATTTATGGTTGAAAAAAATAAAGATTTAATTGAAAATAGGAAGTGAAATGGGTTCCTCAAATTTCTAGAAAGTTTTACAGAATGGCTTTCTGCCAAAAGTCTTTCATTATGGCTGTCCTACAGAACTGGTGTTCCTTGTGTTACAACAGATAATTTTTGGACTATTTTAAGTAAACATAAAAAATATTGCCCATGTGTTTGAATATAATCATCAGAACACCCTAAAGTGGAAAATTTTGTTGCAAAAAATTAGACTTCTGAGGTCTTGCTCAAGAAGTCCCATCTTGGGACTTGCCCAAGTAAACTATAGAGATTTATCTGTGGTCAGAAATATCTCATGATGAAACTTCAAAGGTCTTCTGTTCTTCTGTTGTCTCCTCATCATGGCATCAATTTAACGGACACAGTTTAAGCTGCTCTGGTTTCTCAGGTCCCATTAAGAGCAGGAAACTACATTGACATTTCTGTTTGTATAAATAGCTGCTAAATTTCAGATGCTTAAATGTGATACAAATGCATACAGTTATGTATTTGTAAGTTTTTTCAGAAACAAAGCAGAAGCCTGCCAAACCATCCAAGTGTTGGTTTTCATAGAATCAATAGGGAAAGAAGACAAAAGAAAAAGCAACAGTAACTATCTTGGAACTTCTTTTCTTTGGAATCACAATTTCACTGCTGTTCATACAGTTTTGACATAATTTGAGTTCTAACAGAGATCCTATTTTGTGTAGCCATCAAGAACACTGATTTGACTCTGAATATGCAAAAATTCTTTTTGGAAAAGAGAATGTAATTTGGAAAGTATCCTCTGTACCAAGAACTGATTAATTGCTTGATATTTTCTTTCCTGTTATCAAGGTAAAAGGCTTAAATAAGTGCTATTATTTTGAAAGGCTAACTTATTTTTCATTATTCACTTGTTTGCTTTTTGACTTGTACTTTTGATATCTATTTCTAGTAAGAACATTTTTAACTCCAATGTATTTTCTAGCTTCTGTCAAAGCTGTGATAGTCTGTCTTTATATGCCTACTTTTCTAGACCAAGCAAAACCAAATTTCCTCATGCTAATTGAAATCCTTTCTGCTGGTGAAGCATTTCTTAATGTCCAAGAAGGTAGGCAGGAGCAAGCCTGCAAGACCAAAATATTTCAAAAGCCATAAGGACAGTAGGAGTGCCCAGTAGAGAAGGTCTGGGAAACTAGATTGGAGTGAAGTTCAGGCTCACACACCTTCTTTGGTCACTCACAAAGTTTAGTCACTAGCACACTTCTTGCTGTGGTTATACAGTGAATGAGCCCCCTTCCCAGGCAAATCCCAGACTGCAGTTCCATGTTTGCCCACAGTTCTGGAGATGGCATGGACCACAGACTATTCTGGATAGGCAGGATAGGTGTGGGCATCTATTTTGAGGCAGGTAGTTGAGCCATATGGACATAACCATGCCAGACCACTTTTCCTGAGGGTAGAGAACGGGCACCAGTCCAAGAGAGATTTGTTTAGCCTGTGCACACAGCCTAGCTTTCCAGAATACCAAGTCAGTAAGAAGCTGGATCTCCACTTCAGCAGAAACACTTTGGATAAAAACAGTCTTCCAAAATAAAATCCCATGTGCTTGCAGGAAGGCTGGGTCCAATGCTTTGCCAAGCAAAGCTCTGTGGGTTGTGGTTCTATAGGGCTCACACACACGGCCCGTAGGAGGCATGCAGCAAGTTTGCTGCAGGGCTAAATCCCGCTTCCTGCACTGAATCATGCAGACATAGAGTAACACTTTCAGAGGCTGTATTGATTGAACTTGTTGTGGAAGACAACAATAAGGCCCCTGCCAAGGTTATCTTTTTTCTTCTCATGGCTTCTCTGCTGAACCATCAGTATTTTTCTATATGTTCTATTTATCTAATGTTTGGTTGTTTTCTGTTTCTAAACAATACTTAGATTAACTTGTAGGGATAATTTGTCTCTAAATGAGTTCACCTTCCTATCAAGAATTCCTCAAATGACAAAGATGAAGTGCTGCTTCTTATTATAGGTGAATATGTATGTGGCATATGCAATAACAGCAACAATAATATGCATTATATATGTAATTTTGTGTTCTTCCCCAGTTAATTTCTGAAAAGCAAAGTTAATTTGAAACATTTTGGGGTATCATTATTTGAATTTCAGACTTCACTTTCTTCTCACTTTTACCAGTTTAAATATAAGTATCTTTTCACCTCGATTATTTCTGTTTTGCACCAGTGATAGTGCAAGGCAACCAGCCCCATAACCTTTCAGGGGCTGACAGTGACTCTGTTTGTACCAGCAAATTAGATGTGCATTCCAAGCACCACAGCCAGCTGGGAGAGCTTTTGTTGATTTTCCTAGTCTCCAAAAACCCAACCACGCAAAAGACCCTCTGGGAAAGGCTCCTGCAGCACCCTCTACTTGGATATCATGCCTGGGAATTATCAGGTGGAGTGGTGCATGTGCCAAAATCACACCACGGACATTTCAGGCACTTGAGAGTATAGACGAACATCTAACAGTGTCTGGGAACATTCCTGGGCACAATTTAAGACATTAATACAGACAAAGCCATTATGGTCTGTGGTTCTAATGGAGAATAGGAAATGTGATTGAATGGCTCTACTGAAAAATGTTAAATGGTATTAAAAATTTTGTCTGTATTGCCTCATCTTCCACTTCATAAAAGCTAACTACTCCAGACACTCGACTGTATCAGGCTTACTAACATCTTTCTGTATTTTTTTACCTCCTAAGGCAAAACAAAAAGTTTTTCTTAGAGATATTCTTACAGCAAGTCTGCAAATCCCTTAATAAAACATCCATCTATCAGTTGCTGTCACTTTCCTGACTTGAAAAGGAGTAAGAATATATCTGTAGTGCACTGGCTGCATTCAAAATAATTTTTGAGAAATTTCTTAATATGGTTGCATTCAGATGTCATCAGCCTTTACAGGACACGTCTTTTTATTATGTCAGCAATTGAATTTACTGTTGATGCTATGAAACTTGGTTACGTTATGTTCTTTTCCCTTGATGCTGATCTCTGAAAATGCATAGTGATCTAAAAAAGATTTCCCAGGTTTCTTCTTGTATTGTGGTTTGGGTTTTTTAATTCACTTTCCTATGCTTTTCCAATTTTATTTAATATTGAAAATCCTCTAGGTGGCATGAAACATAAAATACAGGAGTTTCTTTATTATATCTTTTTCAAATGTCCTTGAGAACTTACACCAGGATTTCATGGCTCTAACAAACCTTGCTATGTGTATTGATTAAAAATATTCCCTCTTGCTCTTTCTTACCCTGAATGGCAGGAATCACACTTCAGTGTTGTGGTTCTAGTATTGTGAATCATAACAAATAAATTCTGCTGTGTGGTGGCATAAAAGCACCTCAAAGACTCATGCCAGACCAGCCACAACTTCCTTACTAATCTCATTTATTGCAGGTATTTTTTTCTCTCTCTTGGTGCCACTGATATTCTGCTTATCTAATAAAACCATAGCAACAACAGAACCAAATCACAGAGTGGCCAGAAACATGAACAGGTTCACTAATGCCTGATAACCTGGGATGTCTGAGAAATCACTGCAGAATATCCTATTGCCAAAGACCAGGGGAAAACACAAACTCCCTGGGTTTTAATGGAGGGCACGTATGTAATGCACATCATCATTCATTACGTGTCTTACACTGAGAGCTGTCTCCCACTGTCCTGTGGTATTCTAGGCACTTTTTCATTAACCCATGAAGCACTGATGAACAAGTGTAAAATCTGGATAGGAAAAGATTTTGAAAATCTAGCTTGCATTGACCATATTAACTTCTTATGGATTAATTCTGGTTGAAACCACTCCTCACTGGAAGAGCCATGGGTTAGGAGAGAGAAGCAGTGTCCTGAGATGTATTATGAATTATTGGTACAATAATAAAAGAATTCTCTTGGTTTCTCTTTAACTCTGGAATACAGCTGATTGCACATTTTATTTTCAAATATCACCCAGTGAGGTGATATAGAAATACTACTTAACATTAAACAGTTTCTTAGGGGAAAAAAAAAAACATTTAGTATTCCTTTTTTGAAGGGATTTAAATTCCTTTCTAAATGAATAATTTAAAATTGTGGAATAATTTTCCCATTTCCTTTGAAGGAATTTGGTTTTTAGGGGAACCACAACAGAATGCGAACCTCCACAAATAAGAAGAAAATTTTCTCTATATATGTTATAAATAACCTAAAAGATTGTTAATTCCCAGTACTTAGGAAGTGGCATTTAGGAAAAATAGGCTACTTCTATATTAAGCCTCCTTGAATATATGTAAAAATTCTGGGTAATTTACAGATTGGAAGATACAATTACCAAGGTCAAGGACAAACTGTGTCCTTAACCAATGTTATTTAGTTCAGGTTGTGTGCTTTGAAGGTAGCTGCCAATCTACTGAAATAAACAGAAACACTTGGTTTCAATTATGTGGGCAAACATTTTTAAAAATTGTCTTTACTACAGCATATTACTACTGGTTTCTCCCAGAAGCTGAAAACATTCAATTTTTAAAAATGTGTTTCAGGATCAATGCTTTGGTTTCTCTGTACCTTGATAAAATAATTATGAATTCATCTTTACTACTGGGTAACCTCTTTCAGCTCGGTATCAGAAACTGCATCAAGACTTTTTCTTTTTGTGAAGGCTGTGCAGGTCTGGGGCTCTCGCCTCTTGTCTGTCCAAGCTTTCTCTTCTTCGGAGTGACTTCTGGTTCTTTCTTGAGGCTCATGCCTGGCATTCTCTCACAAAGAAGCCAGAGAAGAAGGTGCATAGTGCACAGCTGAATCCTATTCCTACAGGGATATTAACACTTGTAGGGTGAGTATTATCCCAGACAAGAGAAGCTGGAGTGCCTCTCAACAAAGCACATAAATATACTCACTTCAATGACAACTGAATATGCATTCAATCTTTTTTAACTGGTGGCAACTTGTGTGCCTTCATCTTTGTTAAGTACCTTTTACTAAACTCTCCTTCTTCATGCAGGAAGTGTATTTGTGGATTGCTGTTTTCAATATAATGTGCAACCTATACTTTGAAATGAAAAAGCAGATGCACTTTACATGAATAGAAGTCACTGAATAGAATCTAAGTCCTAAAGTCATGCATATTATTTTGGTTTTTTAAAATTTCTTTGCTGAGCTACATTATCTTTCTGGTTACCAGAGTGCTGGAAAAGCCAAATATTTGGGCACATCTGTGAGCATAAAGCAAGACAAAAGTATGTACACCCAAAATTTGGACTTTACACTGTATAAGTATATAAATACTTACAGTCTGTGGAATTCCTCCAAACTAAATTCATAGAGTTGCAGATTCATGGAATGATTTGGGTTGGTAG